>CAMXCT020001091.1:0-180308 GCA_947184155.2 Cladocopium goreaui
TCTATATCTATCGATATCTATCTATATCTATCTAATATCTACTATCTATATCTATCTATATTTATCTATATCTATCTATATCTATCTATATCTATCTATATCTATCTATCTATGTATATCTACAGTATTTATATCTACAGTATCTGTATCTACAGTATCTATATCTACAGTATCTATATCTACAGAAGCTATCTATCTATCTATCTATCTATCTATCTATCTATCTATCTATCTATGTATATCTACAGTATTTATATCTACAGTATTTATATCTACAGTATCTATATCTACAGTATCTATATCTACAGAAGCTATCTATCTATCTATCTATCTATCTATCTATCTATCTATCTATATTGTATATAGCAACCTCCAAAAAGATAGAAATCGTTTACTTCATCATTACTTCAGCGTTTTTTCTTTTTTTTATTTCTTTTGGGGGTTACTATAATGCTTTGCGGGAGGGAATGTGGGATAAGCAAGGATTTGCACTGATGAACTGCCAATTTTGCGGTGTTAAATCCATCTGCATCACTCATTTTCTATGGTTAAAGTGGTTAAAGTATGGTAAAATCCCCTTTTGAATCCCACTTTTTTGATGGAAAAAATCCAGCCACTTCTATGGGTCTAAAATCAACGCAGCGAAGGCCTGGAAGAGAACCAGCAGATCGTCCAGGAGAAAGCTGAGGAATTTTACCTCTGAAAATTTGGAAAACAATTGTGTCTACACGTTCCAGTATATATACAGTATATATACAGTATATATATATATGAACATTGGAAGGTTTGGCTGAGGGGTAGGATTCGCTCACTGGCTCCGCCCCCACGTCTTCACCTGAGCGGGTATTTGGTTGGCCTACCCGCGGGCCATTTGACCACCTGGCCTTCGTCGCCGTTGCTGAACTGGCGTGTGCCCTGGCATCGAGCGACTACGAAACGTGCTCTGTCGGTCTGACCAACCGATACCACCTGGCGCTTTGGTCACGCGCACTTTGACTTCGAGATCGGGCTGTGCACTTCTTGACGGAGTTTGACTTGGTCCTCCTGTCTGTTGCGGCACTCTCGTTTTCGTTCTTCTTTTACATGGTCTTCTTCCTTGTCTACTTCCTGTTGATCTTGATTGTATTCAAGGGGGTTTTCTCATTCGACGAGCTTCACCACGGCGACTGCCACTGCCAGGCGCTCGCTGAGGCGACAACGCGCTCAAGCTCGCCTTCGCTGGCACCTTCACAAAACGGGTGTGGCTCTTCTTGGACCTCGTCAACTTCGACAAGTTTTTCGGGTTCTACACAAGCACCACTCTCGAGATTTTGGTTTTCTTCGAGCCATTGTCGAAGCGATGCAGCCCAACAATGCACCATGGCGTTGCCTCTATTGCAAGCAGCTCAGGAAGCATCATGCCAACCATTGTCAGACTTGCAATTTGCCATGGCAGTCTGCTATGGATCGCTCTTTTGTACATGGAGTGAAGCAACATCAGAATGGGCAAGACTATCATGCGTGGAGCTATCAAGGTAGTCATCAAAGTGGACAACAGCAGACTTACCAGGGCAGTCAATCCCCACGAGGAAAGAAGTCTCCCCGTCGTGGACAAAGCCCTCGGGCGAAGTCACCACGTGGCGGCAAAGGTGGAGGAAAAGGCAAAGATGTGCAAAGTTTTGGGCCCTATCAGCAATTTCCTGCTGCTCCTTTTCCTCAGCAGAATTTTCCTTTGGGCCCTCCATTGCCACCGCCGTCTGGTCCGCCACCACCTTGGATTCAGCCAGTTGTTCCGCAGGGATCCCCCAACATGCCTATGATGAACATGATGAATTTGATGCCTGCACCCTCGATGCCTCAAGCTGTCCCAGGTCATTCGCCACAGCCATTCGTTCCCTTGGCGGTTCCGGCACCGATGCTGGGTCAGAATACACCCAATCCTGGACAATCCGATCTGATCAATTTCTTGCAAAACGATCTGTGGACCTTCCTCCAGACGTTCAACATCGCATTCAGTCGGAATCCAGGAAACAGGGAAAGAAGGTCATCAAGGACTTACAGGTATCAGCAAAAGCTCTTGGAGAAGCCCGCACCGCCTACGAAGAGGCTCTACAAGCTCGAGTTCAACATGTCTCGACGTGGAAATCCTTTTTGGCAGAAGCGGTGCGCAACTGGACGGACTATGCCAAGATGTTCGAACAGCAAGAGTCAGCTCTCCAAGCGAGAATTGCAGCTGCCAGAGACCAGTTCCAGGAGGCGAAGGAGTGTCTAGATGCCTCAAAGACATCTGCGGGCCAAGTGACAGAAGTGGCAGCCAGCGACGAGGAAGAACTGCCTGGAGATGGAGATTCCTCTGCTATGCAGATCACGACAAGCATCCAGACTCTGTCGAACTCACTGCAGCAGCTGTCGAAGGAGGCAGAAGCCATTCAGATCGAAGGCCCTGCGACCAAGCGCCCCAGCACAGAAGAAGTTTCAGCTGGCGAAGAGGCCAAGGCGCCTTTCAATTAGGCTGGCTGTCTATGACCTTATGGTATAGCAGCCGGAAGCCGGAAAATCCAGGGGCTCTACTAGCCATGAAGTGGAGCCACAACGTGACCTTTGAGGAGAACTTCCTATGTGAATGTGGTGCCAGAGAATCGGCTCAAAAGCTTGCGCTTGAGATGAATCTGGCTGGTTGTCACCGGGGTTCTCCCATGCACTCTTCACCTTTGTCATTGCGATCTTCTTTGAGAAGTAGGACATCAAGTTCTCTGCGTGTGGGCTTTGCAGATTGGACATGTCTCTACATCGGAGAAGAAGCTGACTGGGGAATGCAGAAGTTTTGCTTGCCTTCATTTTATTTTGCTTCTGAATCAACACCTTGGAGTGGATGCCCCATGATTGCGGACTTGCGTGCAAGTCGGTTCCAAGTTCGTCCCTGGCATGATGGAGGTTTCGTACGAAGTTGCTATTCCACCACCAGACCAGAGGACACTCGAATTGCTTTCCATCCTCCGGGAGTTGATCAACACAAAATCATTGACAATCATCTGGACAATCCCGCTCGGCGACCTCAAGAAGAACCGACCGAGCCAGATCCTGATGTCATCCCGGACATCAACGAAGCACCAGCTTTTGCTCAAGACCTCTACGCCATTGGGGACGAGCATGAGGTCTTTTCTGACCCAGATGGTGATGGAATTTTGCGTCTACGCACTTGGTACATCCACCATGGCACTCACCCTGTGAATTTCCACTCGAGAATTGTGGAGCTAGAAGAAGATTGGAGAAGATGGGAGGATGACATTGTGGGCTCTTGGCGATCTCACCTTCATGCTGGTGATAGCATTTTCCTCCATCTCGTCTTCCCTGATCCCTATCGTGGTTACATGCGTCAACGAGTCCACGGAGACATCATCATTACTCAGGGCAATGATCTTCCTCGTAGAGCGGGCCTCATCACAGTGCACTACCATGGGAGAGATGCAGATCCTCATTCATATGCTCTGGCCAGCTCTCTGGAACTCATGGTGAGTGGTCGAAGACTCACTGAGACCGCTGATGCAGACCAATGGTGCAACAGGGATCACTATCAATGTACCATCTCACATGGATGGGATCGAATTCCTTTTGATCATCGGCCTGTACACCAGATGCAGCATGGGCACTCTTTTGTGGTTACTGTCACTGATTCCAATGAGGACAGAGCGGGCAGGCGCCTCCATATGCCTCAGCAAACAGGTCCATCTCATCCAGCTGTTGCTCGTGAAGATTTGGACTATGATGACTATGAGGCTGCATCAATGCAAGATGTCACGCCTTCTCATGGCAGTTCCTCTGTGGCCCCTCGACCAGAAGAGGAAGTTGGAGTTCACATCTTTCGACTTGAGAGGCCTGATGGACACTGCTTCTTGAGGTGGTCATCCTACAGGCGTATTCTCTTTGACCTTACAAGATGTTTGCTGATGCGACGCAATGATGTGGTCGGAATTCATCCCATGATTGTTCCTCCAATTGGACTCCAAGAACCTCATGAGAAAGCTGTAATCTTGCAGTCCAGAGTTGACCTCTTGCCTGGCTCAAGGGAACAATTGGTCCTTATTGATTTGGAGGTTCATTTTCATGCGCTTCCTGACGGCCTTTTGATCCCTCCTGCGGTGACCAGAAAGGTTTATCGGGTCCTTCCTCCTGTACACAGATCGCAAATACTGATCCTTCTGGGGCTCTTTGACTATTGTGAACTTCATGGAGATCATTGCACCATCTTTCAAGACCACCTGATCTGGCACCTTGAAGATCGTACGCTGCATGATCTTCCACATGGCACGTATGTCCGAGTGATCGTTCCTCCTCCAGCTGATACGACATTGGACACCCAAAGAGCCATTGCGATTTCAAGGGACTTTGCACTTGAAGCACATCGTCCACACCATCGACCTGATTGCCAAGCACAAGGCTCTCAGTCATGGAGACCTGAGCGACTTGATGATCACAGCACTTTCTTCCAGCTGGATGTGCAGGCCTGTCCACCTCTTCCGGCACAATACAAGGTTGCTCCTGATCAAGTTGTTCAACCTGCCCTACTTGGCACCTCTGCTGGCGGTGATCTCCCTTTACGAGCTCCGAGACCTTCGACCCGCTTTCATGACAGGGACTTTGAGACCCTTCAGAATCTGTTTCAATCCCTCTCACTCATTGAATGTGAAGAGGAAGGTCAAGTAGCATATGTGGACACTTGGTATGTGCATCATGCACAACATTCCCGCTGCACTGACTCTCGTGCTGTGAAACTCTACCAAGACCCGGCATCCTGGTTGGAAGACCTGATTGCGCCGTGGGAGGACATCATTGACGAGACCATTGATATTGTGCTTTACCTTGTCCGGCCGACACCGCCATGTACAACCATGGAATGCCTGTTGGCCCACATCATCATTGAACAGGCTCCGAGACCTGACATGGTCGTTGGGCTGATTTCGACCCATGATTCCAATCATCAAAGTGCTCTGATTGACCACACGGCCTGGTCTCTTCCATCTCTCATCACGGCGAATTCCATCATTCGAATGGCTGAACATCAAGTTGAATGTCGTTTTCGCAGATGCACTGTTCGAAGAGGCCCCCTGCCTTTTGATCCATTTGATTTTGACGAAATCGAGCCTGGAGTTGGGCTGGTCATTTACCTTCATCCTGCAAATACTGGCTGGCTTGGACCGGTTCAGAGTGAAGAAAGTGATCAAGGTTCTCTGCTTCAGACTCATGGGCGACTACCTCCAGCTCTGGACGGCATTGATGTCCCGCACAATGATCCTCATCAAAGCAGATCGGAGAACTTCGCCTTCAACCCTTCTGCAAAGCGCTTCTGCCCAGGTAGTCTTTCGCATAGCTTGACTTCTGCCAATGTGCAAGAGCTACAAGATCTTTGGAGACGTTCTGCCTTTAGCTGGGAGGGCGAGGAAGTTGTCATCAATGTAGTCACATGGCTTGTGGACCAGTTCCACCAAGCACTGCATTCCTGCTGGCGGCCAAGACTCGTACGACTTCAAGGAGAAGCTCAATCCTGGGAACGACAATTACGTCTGGCTTGGAATGATCTGCAACTTCCGGGTGCGCCCATCTTGATTCATGTTGTGCAGCCTTCACCACCCAGCAGAGATCAACAAGTCGCAGCTCATTTGCTTCTGATACAGAACCCACTGGATGGTGTTTCCTCAAGTTTGCTCACGGTCTTTGACACTGAACGAGATCTCAGTGGACCTACTATGCAATTTGCCCTGACCACAAGGGATACTCTTGCGCTTGATGACATCATCAATGACCTGGGCCTTTCAGCTCGCTGCCTCTCCCCTAACGCTCCTTCAATTTGCGGAGCTTGGATTGGCACTCAACTCCTTGTCCTGGGTCGGCCTTTACCTTTGGGAGATGGTTCAGGTATCCTGTTTCAGGTTAGCCGAAGACCCACAAACCAGGACATCCAAGCTCACTTGGCTGGCACCAATCTTCTTCAGATCTCAGCTCGAAGAAAGGAAGGTACGAGGAGGCGCCTAACACATGGGCTGGTAGCTCACATCCATGGGCCTTCTTCTGTACCTGACAAAGCTCAAAATCCCTCCACACCAATCAGATTGAAGAGAGCTGGAGATTTTCCTGGACTGCTTCCTTCCTTCATTGAAATATCAGGACCACCTTCACCAGGAGAGGTGAAACAAGAACTGAGCAGCTATGGGATCTCCTGTAAAATCGCGCTCCTCTCGGATGACTTCACGGCGCTGGTTTTCCCCTTGGATTTCCTGGCTGGACCTGAGGTACATCACTTTGTGTATGTCTCTCAGACTGATCCACATGAGATTCATCTCCATACCTGTGAGACTGGCTTTGACCTTGATGAGCTTGACCATATGAGACATCTCTATCAGCTGGGCTTTGAAAAAGCGGTGATCCTCTCGGTCATTCCCCATGAAGTTGGAATCATTGAGGTCTCCTTCACGGTGTCGATTGGAGCTCTTCAGATGCCAGCCCAAAAGGCCAAGCAGCTCCCTGACTGGCCTCAACAACAACCTCGCCGTCCACCAGGGAAAATGTTCATCCCCAACTTCAAGGATGACAGCGCACTATGCAATTTGCACTGTGGCATTAGTGGGACAGAATTGGGTGCCTTCTTCACTTCCTCTAAGAACACGCTGTGCACTTTTTTGACGGGCTTGAGCTACCTGAGATTTGCGATCAGTGTTTTTCACAACTTGCCCACCATGTGAAATTTGATCGATTGATCATTTACACTGATGGATCTTCCCAGACTAGACACAGACACATTGATCCCAACCTCAATGAGGAGATCGGTATTCCTGATGCCTGGTGCTTTCTAGTTCTGGGAGAAACCTACACCTCTTCTACATCTTCAGACATCACTCTAATTGGGTGGTCGGCACATCAAGTTCGATGCGGCAAAGAGCACATGTGGTCTTTGGGAGCTGATCGCACAGGCTCAGCTATCTCTGAGCGGGAAGCCCTCACTTGGGCGATGCTTTGGAGGATCGGACAAAACTCCAACATTCCCACAATCTTCAGGAGCGATTCGATGTTGACACTTCAGCAGGCGCGGGGAGTCATTGGTGCCCTTCAATGTGATGACTCCTTTCAGATCCTTAGGGGATGTGCTCAGCTTTTGGAATCGGCTCTTGATGCAGGAGGACTCCTTTTCGATCACATTCCAGGACATGCTGGTGACCCCTTCAACGAATTTTGCGACCACATTGCGAAAGTTGAGGGAAGGAAGGGCTTCTTCCTGAAAAGACCCAAATTGGATCTTGCCACCTGGAGACCCATCATTCCTTTCCTTTGGATGCTCTTCGACACCAACTCTGGAGTGCCTTCTTTTCAAGGACGAGGCTTCAATGTTCACCCTCCTGACCTGCCACCAGTGAACGACCCCAGACCTTGTGCTCAACCCATGTTGCGCTCCAAGAAGGTCGATTTCACCATCAGCATTGCAACTGGGAACGTGCAATCTCTGGGCAAAGGGGAACATGGTTTTGCCGGCAAGCTTGCATTTATCCGATCCCAATTCCTGGCTTTGCACATCAATTTCTTGGGCTTGCAAGAGACTAGATCGGATGAGGGATCGTCCTACCAACATGGCGTTTTCAGATTGTCATCGGGGCACCTGCAGGGACAAGGCGGAGTTGAGCTTTGGTGCAATCTACGTCAGCCCTCCGCCTTTGTTGATCGCAAGGAGATCTACCTTCAACGCAAACACTTTTGCGTAGCCCATCGAGACCACCGCCGTATTTTGGTGCGCATACAACATGATCTCTGGGATGCTTGGGCCCTCGTCGCCTACACGCCCCACAGTGGCTATTCCTCATCAGAAAGGTCTATTTGGTGGTCTGACACTCAGGACATTTTGAGCAACGCTGGAATAGGCAGCTCATCCCTCTTTGTTTGTATTGACGCCAATGCTGGTCTTGGAGACCCGGATGGTTTCAGCGTTCTACATGATGGGTTTTGCACCACTTCGGGAACAAGATTCTTGAGGGATTTCATGCTGGAATTTCAGCTTTGTGCTCCCATTGCAAGTCCTGTTCACAGTGGATCGACCTGCACTTGGACCTCCCCAATTGGAGATGAGTTCACGATTGACTACGTCCTCCTTCCCAATGCCTGGCAAGAGCGTTGCCACCGCTCTAGGATCCTGGAAGAGCTCGACATGGGCAACAGAAATGTTGACCACTCAGCCTATGCTGTTGAGCTCGTTTGGGCGGACCACAAAGTCACTGGACAGCACAAATATGAGGATGGCAACCGGGGTACTTCCTTTGATCGTTCGCTCATCCAGAGCAAGATGCCCGTGCACTTTCACGGTTCTGCAGTTGCCTCTTGGAACACGGATGTTGAGGAACATCTTGTGCAGATTAATTCCCACCTGCATTCCCAGCTTCGACGGTGGTGTCCTAGACCAAGCAAGGGCCCTGATAGACCTTACATCGACGACCATATTTGGCAGATGAGAAAAGCAAAACTTCACCATCGGCGTCAACTACGCCTTTTGCGGGGGCTTCTTCGACGGGAGACCATGGCCCGGATCTTCTCTGCTTGGAAGGAGCCACAGAACTGGAAGCAAGATGGGTCATTTACATTTGGATCAACCCTTCGCATTGGAGTCCTTTTTCACAGTTTTGGTCTTCGACATTTTGCCTGCTCTCTTCGAAGGCAGATCAGCAAAGGCAAGCAGATTGCTCTTTCAGAGCTTGTCCAGGACCTGGGACCTGCCACTTCAGCATCAGAAATTCAACAGCGACTCCGACCTTTTCTGGGATCCACGAACAAACTTCGCCAAGGGCTGTCTCCTTTGCCTTTGATCAAGGATGCGGAGGGGAAACCCTGCACCTCGAATGAAGCAGTGCTCAACCGTTGGATCGAGTTCTTTAGCGAAATGGAAGGAGGAGAAAGGATGACTCTGACTGAGCAGAGACATATCTGGAGGTCCAACCTCGCTGCGTTGTCACAGTCCTGCTTCACCATTGACATCTCTGAGATTCCCTCGCTTACTGAACTTGAACAAGCATGCCGCCAAGTTAAAGCAGGAAAAGCATCTGGAATGGATGGGGTCCCTTCAGAACTCTTGCGTTATTGCCCGGCCACTATGGCGAAGCAATTTTACTCGTTGCTTCTGAAGATTTGCCTGCAAGGACAAGAGCCTCTTGCCCACAAGGGCGGATTCCTTGTGCCCATTTGGAAAGGGAAGCTCGGCAAGGACACCTGTCAGGCATTCCGCTCCATCCTGATTTCCTCTATGGTTGGAAAGACGTTGCATAAAGCCCTACGCACCAAACAGACCCAGCTCTACCAGAGATTTCTACATCCGCAGCAGCTTGGTGGACGCAAAGGTATTTCGGTGATTCTTGGAGGGCATCTCATCAGAGCATTTCTTCGAGTCTTTGAATCGCGCAAGCAACCGACAGCGGTGCTTTTCATTGACCTCCAGGAAGCATTTTACAGAGTTGTTCGCCCACTTGCCATTTCTGGAGAATGGACCGATGAAATCATTGCGACCATGGCCGCTCGTTTGCAGATGGATCATCATCTTTTACATGACCTCTACGAGCACCTCCAGGCTCCCAGCGCGGTGGAATCAGCTCAGATGAGCGCTGTGGCTCGCAGAGCCATCCAGGCCCTGCACACAGACACGTTTTTCGCCCTCCCTGGCCAAGGCGACAGAGTTCGCACTGCGCACGGCTCACGGCCGGGCGATTCTTTTTGCTGATGTGGTCTTCGGGTATTTGATGGCCCGCGTGCTGAAATCCTTTGACCACGAGCTGGAGCCCTTGAACATCCTTTCAGAGTTTCCACAGGCGCCCACCATAGATCTACAGGGATCGGGTCTTCCTACATCTGGTGAGGGAACAGACCATGAAGTGCCGAGCGCGCAGCGGCTTTTGGGTCCATGCTGGATGGATGATTTGGCCATCCCGCTCACAGCCAACACCAATGAGGAGCTCCTGAACAATCTGGGGGTGGCCACCAGCACCATCCTCGACATCTGTCGGGCACATGCTATGACGCCCAATTTGGGCAAGGGCAAGACAGAGATCATCCTCCAGCCTAGAGGGATTGGGGCGACCTCTGTCAAACGCAAACTTTTTGGCCCCAATGCTTCGAAAACTTTCACTGCTGTTGGGGAATATGGGCCCTATCACATCAACCTGGCGAACTCCTATGTGCACTTGGGAAGTTTGACCCATTTCTCTGGAGATTTGCGACGAGAAGTCAAGCGTCGGATTGCTATTGCGCATCAGTCGTTTAACAAGCATCGCAAGATCATCTACCAGAATGAGGGTTTGGACAAGATGAAGAGAGTTGAGATTTTTAACAGTTTGATTCTCAGCCGCCTTCTTTTCGGTGCAGAGACTTGGTGCATTTGCGATCTGAAGACCAAGGAGTACCTGCATTGCGCAATTATCCGGCTCTACAAAAGACTCTTGAGGTGCCCTAGGGATGCACATCTCTCTGACGAAGAGATTCTCCATCGCACAGGGCTTCCTGCGCCGGCCACACTGTTGAGGATTCGACGTTTGAGTTATTTGGGTTCCCTACTTTCAGTGGGGTCATCTGCTCACTGGGGATTACTCAACCTTGACAATGCATGGCTTGACCTTCTCAGAGATGATTTGCAATGGGCCGGAGATCAACTTTCTCGCTCCTGCAGTCTTGGAGATCCTTTCTCCCATACTGCCAGATGGCTTGAAGTGATCCAACACCATAGGGGTTACTGGAAGAGGCTCCTTCGACGTGCTCGAGACCACTCGATTCTGGTAGCCTCTCGAAAATACATTTGCACTTCGACACATCTCCGGATGAGGGATCTACTGCTTCAACAAGGACGATGGGACGGCCCTGGACTTTCACACAACATTGCGTTGGACCCCTCGTCCTTCTATGGCTGTCTTCATTGTGAAGTTCGTTGTAAGACCCTGGCCGGTGAAGGGGCCCACATGTTCAAGGTTCATGGGATTTCTCATCCTGTTCGAACGCTGATCCATGGCACACAATGTGGTGCGTGCCTTACGGAATACTTCACACAAGGCAAACTCAAAGCTCATCTCATTCGTGCACATCATTGCCGCCAGCAGTTGCTGGGGCGGAAGATCTGTCACACTCCTTCTGCTGGTTTAGGCTCCATTGTCGACACCCAGCGTCATACAGAATGGGATGGCAGACTTCCACCTCTACAGGCAGAGGGACCGAGGAACAAGCTTGCAGACCCCAGGGACTTTGACATCGAGCATTGCGAACTCTTTGAGGCCGTCTCCATCCTCATTGTCGAATCCACGGAGGACACGATTCAGGAGTTTGGGAACGAGTTGCGGCAGTTGCCTTCCAAACGGCCCATTTCATGGACGGCATGGACTTCGACTTTTCGAAGCCTCATCACCTTCTTCGATGCAGCCGAGTTGGACGCTACGCCACAGATGTGCGCAGAGATCCGCAGATGTTTACTTGATGTTGCGAGACCGTCCTCTTGGTCTTTCCTTCAAGCAGACAAAGAATGTGCGCAGAGCTGCCCTTCGCTTGGGGAGATGGAGGAGATCTTCGCCCAGACACAATGGCGTGCGCCCACTGATCGAGTTCCCCGACCCTGCAGTCGAGAACGCATTTTCCTCCATGTCTTCTCGGGACGTCGGAGAGCAGGGGATTTGCAGTTTTACATGGAGAAGATGTTTGATTCCATTTGCCAAGACGGGTCCATCCTCTGCGTAGTTTCGCTTGATTTGGTTATTGACGCGGAGTTTGGAGATGTTCGTCGTCCGGACACGCAGGCATTTTGGAAGCATGGAGTTGCAGCAGGTTGGGTGCTTGGTGCGTTGTGTGGACCACCGTGTGAGACATGGTCACAGGCGCGCTTTGTAGAAGATCCTCTTCACCCTGGACGAGGCCCCAGACCGCTCCGTGACAGAGATCATCTTTGGGGATTCGAATCCTTGAGCTTGAGGGAGGCGCAGCAGGTTGCGACGGGTAACGAGTTGCTGCTCTTCACCATTGAGTTGCTCTACGCCCTGGCATGCGTTGATGGTTTTGGCTTGCTTGAACATCCACAAGAGCCTGAGGAACCTTCGCGCCCGTCCATCTGGCATCTGGAGGCGCTGCACCTTCTGCGCCGATGCCCTGGGGTGCAGATTGTCGATTTTGCCCAAGGACTCCTAGGGGCGAACTCACCGAAGCCTACGCGATTGCTTGCATTGAATTTGCCTGATTTGCAGACACATCTCAGGCGCCATCATGTGACCCCGGAACTGCCAAAGCGCAGTGCCATTGGCCGCTCGGAGGACGGCTCCTGGCGTACGGCCCCGCTAAAGGAGTATCCACCGGCGATGAACCGGGCTCTTTCACATGTTTTTTGCAATTGGTTTCGACGGCATCCTTTTTGCACAGATTTCACCGTCGATCCCAAATTTCTGTCGCGGTGCCGCGCCATGTCAGTGAGCGCTTTTGGCACGACCATCGGCAGAGACTTTGGGGGATGATCCTCCTGTAGAATTTAGAGACAGGCAGGCTGCGACGAAAGTCTCAAGAAGCTGTGCCAAAAAAATGAACATTGGGGCAAATGTTGATTTTAACCTAAGAACATTGGGATTTTTTGGGAATTTCACCGGTGAAAATTATGGTGAAACTGGGAATTGAGTTTGTTGATGGGAAAACTTTGGGATTTAACCTATGGCCACAATGGGATTGGTTAACCGTCATATACGCGGCAAAATTTAAGCAGAAACCATGGTTTTTCCATATATTCTGATATGGATTTGTCACGGAAGGGATCTATATAATTTTATGGCTTTTGAATCATAAAAAGGATGTTCTAAACGACGCTTAGTCGGTCCAACTGAGATCCTCCAAATAGCACCAATATGTTGTCAGAGGTAAATCACTTTTTCAAGCCTTGGTCGGGTTGATTGGCACAATCCCCATTACCCATGTGTCGTTTGATCCACACATCTAAGTTTTTCCCACAATTCTCGATAGTGTTGCAGTCCCAATTCTTGCTCTCTGAAGTCCCATGTTTATGGGTGATTAAGCAATTTCAACATGAAATGGGGCTTTATCACATAGAGTTGTCTCAAAATCGGAACCCCAATTGCGTTAGCAAACATAATAAGACAATCGTTTAAAGACTGATAGAAAACACAACAGAAGTCTTAGGACGTCTTAGGACGTCTTAGGACCTTAAAAACGCAAGAGGCAATAAAGGATCCAGAGGGGAGACCTTCAAATTTTTTTTAAAAAAACAAACAAAGCTTCAAAAACCCAGAGGAACCCCCAAAAGAGCATTAAACCCAAACGAGATGCAACATTGGCCAAGTTCGAACACGCCAAGCCGCAGGAGTGTGAAGCCAAGTTTGCTCGGCTCATGGCCCAGCACCCCGAGGGCTTCAGAGCCCCGGAGGTCTTGGCGAAAGGCTTAGATTTGGCGGTGGTGTATCTGCCACTGGGACATTGATTTTTGGACATTTTGAGATATTTTTCGGGACGATTTTGATGTGGGGCTGTTCTGTAAAAGGGAATCCTGGAAATTGATAGACACTCATGGATCTTTTAAAGCCTAGATTTGGGTTTGACCATGGATAGGAACGTCGGAGATGACTAGAACAAGAGTATTTTTTTCTACTATGAAAAGTCGTCGGATAAAAAGTCGTCGGAGACAAATTTAGAGAGAATGAGGACGGAAATCATGTGGGATGCGCAATTGACATAAAAACCATCCCCAATTGTCAACTATAGAAGGGACCGGAAAAATACATATACTTCATCCCAGGTTGGGGTATAGACAACGACAGACGATCGGGTTTTCTCAACCTGGGGGATACCCCAATGTATGGCAATTATTGTCAGGGGGATCCCCCCACTTTGAACCATAGCCATGTAGCAAGGCGGTAAACTCCCAGAATCAAATCAGTTCTTTATATTAATAGAAAGGTTTATAGATCCCCAAGTGGTAAGATGGTATGGCATGTTTTTTGTGTTTTCCTACCTTGTTGGCGAATTTTCTTCAATACTCAAGGGAATAATTGCGGAGATGGGGGTTCATACCAAGAAGAGTGGAGACACAACCACCCCAAAATTGGGAGGAACATGATCTAAACATGGAACGCTTTCCATTGCCAGGTTTCATTGCGGAGGGGTAAACCGAAAAGTGTGGATGTGGTAAGAAAGTAGACCCATTGTATAGGGAACACAGGTGAATGAGTAATTTTGGCATCTAAAGCCATTCCATTTCAGGGGAAAGCTTAGACGGGTAGTTTCATGGGGAAATATGAAACCCAGGAAACAATAAATCTCTTGCAGAGTATCTAACATCAGTGATTTGAGTCAAGGATGTGTCATCATTTTCCCCCTAAGAATGGGACATTTTGGGTATGCTCCATTGAATTGGACTAGGAGTTAGACCTAAATTCCAATGTTTGATCGGAAAATCCTTAGTTTTGAAGGTTAAATTCGATTTTTTAATGTTTTTTTTCTGTGCAGGTTAACGCCAAAGTCATGACATGAGTTCAGGAAAAACTACGCGCTCGACAAGGCAGACGCGCTCTACGAAGTGACCAAGGCGCAGTGTTTGTCTAGGGGCTTGCCGTGGAACGTGCGGCTTGGCCCGGTGGGGTGCTGTGGGGTGATGGGGTAGGGTTGAAGCCAAAGGTGTCTTTTGAGTATGAAGATATTAGGGGCACAGGTTCTACAAGAGGCGAAGAAGTGCCGATTGGTGGTTACTAGGTGCAGGTAAAAGCGCTCAAATGATTTACCTGTACAAGTCTGAGATGCTTGAAAACAACATCTATGCCGGTTCGACACTGTTCTGGGAACTGTAAAACTGTACTTTGCCTGTTTCCTAAAGCAAATGGGGCAAGGGTCGAATCGCCTTTGGCATTTAACTAGGAGTGCTAGGAGATGAACAATTTGAATCTGTTGTGGACTACCCCCAAACATCATCCTTAATCATTTGAATCATTTGAATCATTTGAATCATTTGAGTTTTTTCCGTTCTTTCACATCAAACAGATGCCTGTTGGACGCCAAGGCGGAGGTTTCCTTTTGGCCTCACCCGCCCTTTTCACAGCCACGGTCCCGAGGAAATGGTTCCAAGACTGCGCCACGCTGCGATGCAAGCAGAATCGACAAGCTGAGGCATGTGGGATCCATGGGATCCATGGGATCCATGGGATCCAGGGGATCCAGGGCCGTGGTAAGGAAAGGAATCTGAAGCCACCGCATGGGGCAACACGTCTGGCAGAATGTCATTTGCCAAGCCAAGGTGAAGTTTCTATCACCAAAATAGACAGAAGATGTAAACATAGAAGTATCATATAGAAGTATCATAAAGGATTATTCATAGGTAGAGAACATGATGAATCTGGCAACAGGAGGTAGCCCGTTTATTACAAGACCAGTTGGTGCGAGAAGATCCCCGACACATCCGCCTTTCCGCAGTGATCAGTGCCGAGCCATGAGGCAACACATCATGGACCAATGTCATGGGGTAAAACCAACAACAAACTGCTTTTCGGGGTATGGTTGAGTATGGTTGACCATATTATTAACATGGAATCTCAAGCCAAGTCTTGTAGCTTGAGCATCCCAAAGGTGTTGTAACCACTATCCGCAGCAATATCCCATGCAGAATGATGGTTGATCTTGGGGAAATTATCATCAATCGACCCTTAATGAATCGTGAATGTTTGTGCGTTATGACTCGACCCTTAATCACCCGTAGTATATATATATATACGTATATGTATAATATATATATATACGTATATGTATAATATATATATATACGTATATGTATAATATATATATAGGGAAACAGTTTAATCACCATTCAAGATTGTTGCATATTACAGTATGGGGTTGTCTAAAAATAGGAGATCCCTACATCCACGGATTCATCGTCATTATCCCTATTGCCTGTCTTGCAACGGCAATTTTGAGGGTATCCCTATTTTCAGAGACAAATCCAAATCATAGTACATCACAAATATGGTTGGTTCTATCTCATTAATATTGATTAATATCCATTAACACTATATCATTATATTCCCACTTCCCGTTATGTTCCCATGATATTCGTTAGCCCCCCGCTTGGGGAGTGTCTTATTAACATATGAACTCCCCCCATTAATGGGATATCGCCAGTTCTTTTTGGGGGTTATAAACCGGCCCTTGCATCCAAGTAGCGTATCTTCGTCCAATGGAAAATGGCAATTTCAATGGGAACATTCTCAAATGATGGTCGTAACTTTTTGGGTACCCTCTGGTAAACGAACATAACTATTGAAAATGGTCATAGAAATAGTTGATTTACCCATTGAACATGGTGATTTTCAATAGTTATGTTCAATTACCAGAGGGTAGAATGTTCTCACTGTTCTGGTGACGATTTTTTGCCAGGCCGCGCCCATGCTGGAGGAAGTCGCAAAGTTGACGCCCCCTCATGAGGCCACCCTCAGGCGAGACCGAACATCCTCTTGATATGAAAATTGGAGAACCTATTGGGGAAATTGAGGGATTAAGCTATGAGAACTGGGAATTTTTGAGAGTCAATGAGCCTTTCAATAACAAGCAACGCTTAAGGATTCAGAGAACCATAGATGGATCGATATGTTTTTGTGCAAAACATCTCAGTTTAGCAGTGACCAAAATGCTTCTTGACTGGATATCATGGGGGGGTATACTACCTGGTTTCTGGTTTTAACGGGGCTTATTATGATCCATTGTGGAAACTCCGATCAACGAACCAGTAAAAGGGATGACGCAGAGTTTGAATAATCGCATTACCCTGATGTCAAACAGCCTTCAGAATCCGTGGTCTGGTATTGGATCTATTTGAAGTTGATTTTCCTAGGGAAAAACCATGGCTTTTCCACAGCTTTCGTATGTTTACCCGGTTCGCCCAGGGCCAAAAAAGGGGGGATGGGGCGGACCCAGGAATTTGGGCACGGTGTACAACCAGCTGCGCGACCACGACAAGGCGAAGGTCTACTTCGACGCGGCAGCGGAGCTGGTGGGCGAACGCGATGCAAATGGCCAGCTGATCTTGGACAAAGAGGACCAGCCAGCTGGCCATTTTGCGAAAAGAACTGGATTGAAAAGATTGAAAGATGGGTATGGGGATATAGTATGATATAATGGGTTTAGAAAGGAGGAAATGGCACACACATTATAGATATAATTGGTTATAATTGTATATTATATATAGGATATTATATACACACATTTTTTGGGGAATATATATATATATATATTGGGATACTTTATAGTGATAAAACTGTGAGGTAAAGGTGATTTACCCAGTGAATGGGAGATGTTTAGAATGTCATGGGGATATAATGGGGTTTGTAAGCAAGAATGGGATATTTAAGGGTGTCTCTGAAAATGGGAAGTATATCCCCAGTGACCCAGCTATTTTAAGAGGGAAAATCCAGGAAAGTTAGCATCAGGTAGTTCCCGGCACTGGGGAAACGAGGGGCCTATAGTAGGAAGGGTTGCTGACATCATCAGTGGCTTCATACTATTCACATTTAGCTTTTTCCCATCAGAATCGATGTTAATACTGTTTGACAATGATGAGACATGAGATTCTCAGGAATGTGGGGCGACCATCAAAAGTATGCCTTCGGTTTTGTGGCAGCAAAAAATGAACTTGATTCAAACACTAGGTCTGCAGGGGAAAATGATTCAGGACAGCCTGTTTTGCATGCTTTTTGTGCAGTGATAGTTGGTGTTTGGCATCTCCATTAGGCATTGAGGCTATGATTTGATGTTTCCATTGGAGTTTCTCGGAGCACCGGAACCAGGACCTTTGGAACATTGGTTTAGTGCACAAAAACAAGAAAAACTACGACGAAGCAGCGCCGATGCTGGACCAGGCGGAAGTTGGGTTCACTGAGTCCAAAGGCCCACTGTAGTTGATGGTCCCACCAAAACGAACCTGAACTCCCCAAAATGTCCATCTCCAAAGACGTGCCACCATTTTTTTGGGGGTTTCGAAGACGATTTTTTCAGCTGCAGGCTTTAGAAAAGTGGTTGGAAGAGGATCCGGAGGAGCGGTTTGACAGGTGGCACAGGAAGAGAATTGGTTGTCAACCCCATGTGACTACAGATAGATCTGCCACAAAACCCCAGTTAACCTAGTTGTCAACCAATTTGACTTTCTAAGGGGCACCTTTCTGCAGGGCGCCGGTCTTTTCTTTTTTCCGATCAAGGGTTAGATTGCACAGATGACATATGGATGGGGCATAGCAATCCCGGGAAAGTCGTCCTGGACAGATAGCGAATGCGAAAAAACGCTATATAATCATATAATATCATATAATAAACTATCAGCCAGGTGGTAGCATTGATAATTGGAATAAACTGCGATGGTCCATTGGTCCAGGATGATGTGGCCTTAGCCAAGCTCTATGATTCAGTGGGGAGCTGCTACGATGAGATGGGCAGGCCGGGGTCCGTCCGGAGGCGGAATGTTGAAGTAAAGGATAGAACGTGGATAGATACTAAGTACAAGGCTACATAGATTTAAAACATACTGAACATATATGTATATATATATATACCTAAACATATATACATATATACATATATATATATAAACATATATATATATACATATATATATATATATCATAATATATATATATATATCATAATATATATATATATCATAATATATATATATATCACATATATATATAACTGGTTGGCGGTTTCAATGATTTTTTTCTATCTTCAACCATAGAAATGGGATGATCCCCAATGGCGAAGATCTTCTTCTGGGGGATGGAATCCACCAACGAGAGATCTCCAATCGTCTACAGGATACGAATGGATTTAGATTTTCACACAGAATATTTACCCTCTGGTAAACTAACATAACTATGGAAAATCACCATTTTTCAATAGGAAAATCCACTATAAATGGCCATTTTCAATAGCTATGTTAGTTTACCAGAGGGTATGCATATGTACTACTGTACGAATATCGTATATTCCATAAATTAGGGATTTTATAAAGGGATATCATGTGCCAAAATGGATGAAATCAAGAATGAGACCAGCATATAATAGGATGTTGTCCAAAAGGGGAATATCCACCAACACTGGTTCAATGGAGGTTATAAGAAACACCATATAACCATATAACTCACAATAGCTTAAATGTGCAACATGGGCAATCAACATGATAATGGTAATCTCAAAGTGCAAATCCAAACATGTGGAATAACCGAACCAAGATTGTTCCTCGTTTTCCAGCTCCTAAGATAGACCATGACATGGTGGATATTGGGGATTCTGCAGATTCCCCATTCTTCAAAGCACCCACAACTGTCGTGGTCAATATCTTGGATTCTATTTCCTCATGTGGGGATGGTCATGCCACCATTCATGCGGAATTATAAATGGCCAATATCAGGATTCCCAATTTCAGGGTGTGGGATGATCATAAACTGTTTCACCTGTTTCACTGTGTACCTTGACCAGGGCACAGAAATGAACACACAATCTATGTGGAAGGATGCAAACACGTGCAAGGTTTCATGGTTGAATGATTTGGAGGCGAGCGTGAAAGACTCACAGTGTGAGTGTGTTTAAAGATTGGGTAAGCAATGTCCAGGTTCGTTTTTTAATCAACACTTGACTACAATTAGATGTGGCACCATTTGACTACAATTTGATGTTTATAGCAGCTTTTCCCAACGCAGCACCATTATGTTCCAGTCGTAAGCGCTCGTAAGCCATTGGCTGAACCACTTGCCATCACTTCAATTGGATTCCACCAGTACGCAAAGCCACAGGGTTGGAGGCATGTTATGTCCCGACACGAGAAAGAATTCATCCAAATCTTTGGTCCTTTATATACTACAATAGTGTGGTACTGAATTTTTCCATGGTTTACACAAACCATTTTCGGGGAAGTGCTTGGCGATCCCATGGTTTAGATGATCCACTTAGTTGGATGATTTAGCTATAAAGAAAGATGATATTTTCATATCAAAGGGTTCGTCATTACCAGAGAACATATTTGACATTTCTATTTTTTTTACACATATATGGTATGTTAATCCCATTAAATCATCATCAAAGGCTACTTCTGGTTGCTACTTCTGGTCCCAGCCGGATCATCAAATGGGTTCCCGTGGATTCCCCAGGCACGACGAAGCCGTGGGCGTGTTGCAGAAAGCCAAGGACCTCTACGACCGCAGTATTGGGACTGAGAGTCCGCTGTACGGCAGTGCCTGTGAGCGTCAGCTGGTTGAAGTAGTGCTGGTTGAGGGATTTTCGTGGCAGCTGTGGATGTGTTTTTTTTTCATGTGCAGAAATGACATGAGGTACACAGATATGTATATAGACTATAGATACACAAAAAAAATATTTGAGATGAGATGAGATGAGATGGAGCGGTAGATAGATAGATCGAAAGACAGCCAGACAGCCAGACAGCCAGATAGCTAGATATCTAGATATCTAGATACTACTGTAGTTAGCTAGATAGCTAGATAGCTAGATAGCTAGATAGCTAGATGGATGGATAGATAGGTAGATAGATAAACAGCTAGATAGAGACATTTACCGAATTCTCAGGAAAGTTCCTGGCCGACCAAACCCCATAAATGGTGATTGCTGGGTTCATCATCCCAGAAATTGCCAGCTGAAACATGGCAACATCCTACCCTCTACCCCAAATCTTCCAACACTTTCCAAATCCTAGGAGGAAGCATTGGAAAGCCGAGGTCAATACTTGGAATCTTTAGACATCGAAAAACAAAGACCTGGAACTCCGAAGAAATCTCTTTTGGAAGCTATCTTTTCCCTACCTCTCCAGGTTTGAGAGGGGTACTGCCGAGGCTTGAGCCGGGCACTGGTACATGCGGGGCGTCATCAAGAAGGCGAGTTGAATCCGTGTTGATCATCAAGTTTCCGATGAAATGGTGATATTAAGGGGGGGGTGGTAAGGTAATTTCCATCATTTTTGAACACATCCAACATGCTTCATGTTGGATGAAGATCCGACCTTGGCTGTTTCCATCAGCTGGGACCTTCACATCGGACACCAACACAGTGGCCCAGTGGAAAAATCCCTGGTGTCTTGGTGAAACCCGTCATGTTTGATGATGAAATCCGCATTTCGGCGACTTTTCCTTGAACCAATCCTTTGATTATCATGATCTTTGGGTAGAAATAACATCTATAGTTGAGTCACTGAGTCCCATACTTCTATTTGTGTCCAAAAAACATACTATCTTGCAGGCTATCCCAGTTTTTCGATGCTTTCGATGCTCGCCCCCCAACGTCGCGACGTCCCGTAGGCCTGGACAATCTCATCGAGGCCTTCACGGTGATTGCCTTGCAGGACGCAGTGCATCCCACGCCTCTCTTTGAGCTGCTGGGAATTGCACTGGAGGAGATACCCATTACCAAAGAGGTGCGTCAGAATTGAATGGCACAGGTTGGTGAAATGGAAACAGTGATGGTGTTGGTTATTATCTATAAAGTCAAAGATTGGTGGAATGGAAACCAGCTAACAGTACTGGAAACAGTAATGGAAAGCAGTTCACAGTTAGCCATCACCGAGGCTGGTGAAGAACGGAATGGGATATTGATGGGATGGGATGGGATATCAGTATGAATGGGATAAATATATGGGAGATTCATATTTATTTCTACTTAATGATCCTCCAAGTAAAATTTAATCATGAAGAGAGGGATTACAATGATTGATAATGGGGATAATGGGAGGTATTCATGGAATGTTTCAGCGGATCAACTTATGTTGAACTGGCTAGCAAGTGGTGATGTGGGAATATCTGGGTTCTAAGAATCCCAACGGAAATGGAAATCAAAGAGGCCGGTGTGGCGAAGGAGCTATGCTGATTAAAGTCAGATTAAAGTCAGTCAAGCCAGCGAAGTATCTTCCTTTTTTTTGCCTGTTTGGTCATTTCCAATTTTTGAAGAACTAGTAATGATCTGTTGGCTCCCTTCACAGCCCCGTCCCATCTTCAGCTCCGGATAGGTTTTTGGCCATCCACATATCATTGGTTCAAACGATCACCCTGCATCCATATGAGTTTGGATCATCTCCATTTTTTCCGTTGGTTTTATAAGTTTAATAACTCGAATTCTTTGTGTGCTAATTTTTGCATTCACAAAGAACTGGGGATACTTTCCAATGTAACAACCAATTACCTTTACATCCTTACTCTCTGGTAGTTTCATATGGCTATGAAAAACATCCCGTAGACGATTAATATACCTACTCCAAATGCTGGTTGTATGGCAAAACTGTTTGTCATTACCAAGGTAGTGGTTATGAAGACACCGTAGGTGAATTCTATGTTTTAGATATATCTACAGCGAGGGTCATAATGCAGTAAGTGAACATCTACTGTATCCCATTAATTGTTCCCATCAAACAATTTTAGGATCATAATGATTATTATCGCACGGACTATTCCATATTCTTCACATTACTCTCCAGTAGATTAACATATACCCTGGCAGATAGGGGTTGGAAGATGAGTTTCCACTAAAAATGTGTGACATTTTCAGGGTCGAACTGTTAATTTACCAGAAGGTATTTAATTTAGTTTAGTAACAAAACCAGGGTGAACTAACCTACTTAGGATTCGTGTGATGAGCCACCAAGTATTATACATGTGATTATACAAGTATAGCAACCTACTATGGAGGTTACTAAGTATAGTTATAGTCATATATATATAAGTATAGTAAACCACCATATTTATCCATATTTCCTTATTAATGTTGGTAAAACAATCATAAACCATCCCCAATGTCACCATAAACGGTGGTATGTTTACCATTCCCAAATGGCTGGTTTATGACATTGTTTTTATCCACATTTTTCATATTATCTAGTATTTTGTAAACATGGATATAACATGGATATAACTATATATTTTCGTATCCCATATTATAGCTTGATATTTCTATATTAACATCCAGGTTATAATTACTATTTATATATTATACAATGTGGTGCCTCCCAGTTATAAGTTGGTTTATAAACCCCATTAACCATAGTTATTTAAGCGTAAAATAAACAAAATAGTTATTGGACTTACGTTCACCAACTTAGCTATCGAAACCGGGGGCCCCACATTGTAGCATATATATTTTCAGGTTTTGGTATCCCATGACATCCCATGACATCCATCTATTCGCTAAAAACAGGTGGACGTCGCGGAGCTGGCGCGCTTGGAGATGCCCATCCAGGCAGCGGTGCGGAACATGCGCTACCGCGGCCTGGATCAGGTGCGAAGCCGTGAAGCCGTTAGTTATGGTTGCTGAAACCACTGGGGACGGTTTCTAGCGGTTGACCGAAAGTAAAGATGTAGATACCCTCTGGTAAACTAACATAGTTGTGGAAATCAACAGTTTTAATAGGTAAATCAACTATAAATGGGCCATTTTCAATAGCTGTGTTAAATTACCAGAGGGTAAATGATGAATATATATATATAAATATTCAAAAATATGTAAAAATGATGTATTGGCACATATTGTTGGGTGGATGATTGGAAAAATGATGTATTGTTACTGTTTTCCTTACTGTTTTGGTGGGGTTTTGGGGGACTAGGAGATTTAGGGGATTATGATTTGGTGGATGGTGAATCTATGAGTTGAATAGTTTTTTGATAACCTCAGTCCGTTTCCAAGCAACCTGGATGTGCTTCCAGTAAAACATCCCATGTAGATGTGAGTTAACCATTGTTATGAACCATCTACCAACTTGGATTCAACTCCAGATGTAGATGTATCTGGGGAAAATTCACACCTATATCCATATATGTATAATATATGTATAATATATATATATATATGTACAGTATACATATATATATATATAGATGAACATTTCTAACACATTTTCATGCAGTTTTTTTTATAACATGAACATCTCAGGACGGCAATTCGTTGGATCAGGACGGCAACTGCGGTGTGCTCTACGAGCGCATGGCGCGTGCCCTGGTGCTCTGCAGCTCCGCCGGTGGTACGGCGGACATGCAGCAGGCGGCGGCGCAGCGGCGACAGACGGAGACTCGGCGATTAAATAAACATATTACCCTCTGGTTATTTAACATAGCCATGGAAAATGGGCCATTTATAGATGGTTTACCTATTAAAAATGGCGATTTTCCATAGTTATGTTAGTTTACCAGAGGGTACCATTCTTAAGTCAAACATCTCGGCGATTTTCTTGTTATTGTTTGTTGACTTGGAATTTGTTTGATGATGGGTATATACTCATGTATATGTGTATATACTTATATGCATATTATATGTATCTACACAGAATATGTTTGGAATCCAAAAAAAGGCTTTACTTTTGCATCTCCAACTTGGCTTCATACACCTGCTTTGTAGCTGGATTTAGCTCTCGAACTTAGAGATTTCCCACTGCCATATGGGTTTGTGATAAGTGACCGTGGTGAATCTCCAAAACATTATATAATCGAGTATTAATGTGTGCTAACGAGTTAATGTTGTGTTAATGTGACAAAAAAATGGGGTGAATACATGTACGATTGAGTTTTTTCGGGACTGTTCACCCGCTATTTGGGACATGATAGGGCTCTCCATCTTATTAGTTCTTGATATTATTCAGTGTGGCTGTGTGAAAAGATGATGGACCATTGGACTTTTTTTCGGTACCCGGTACCTGACACTATTGGCCACATATGGAACATATTGGAACATATCTTTGATTTTCCATCTTTTGGAGATGAGGTGCTTCAAACTTTACAACATCCAGATTTTAATTTTTTCCAAATGGATGATGAGAGGATAGAACTCGGTTATATGCCTATTCAGGTTCTACGGAGTGATCGCCTTGACCCAACTAGATGTTTATTGAATGACTTCAGGGATAAGTGGTAACAAAATGGTGGTTTTCAGATTTTGGATCTACGGATCCATACCTGACAACCATCCAATCTTGGCTCTCAGGGGTGTGTTGTTTTTTTCGTTTGCAAATTGGCTAGGGAATGTATGGACCCAATGGCGAAGATCCATAGTTGATCTCCAAACATGATGAAATTATATATATATATGTATAATACATATGTTAGTAGCAATACATACATATATATATATATATACACATACATATTTTTACAAACGGATCATGGGGGGTGTCTACATTTTTTTGTACATCTACCGAGGATATCTTTGGGATGATGCTGGGCCGGGCGATATCTACGGTCACCTGATTGTAACCCTACATACAAGGTGGAAGGTCATTTTTCAAGTGGAGCGCATATAGTCACAGAGTTGTGAGACTGAAACCAAACCCCTCAAAGTTGGGGTTTCATCCCTAACTTCTTACTTTCATCCCTGCTGAAGATGGTCACACATGACTTTTCCACAGAGCTATATGTATGAATATATATATATATATGTTTATCATTTCATCATACTTTTACTCCAAGTTCAGAATTATCCCTGTTTTCGTATGCCCACAAACAGCACAGGCGCGTACCTTGCTGACCCACGCAGCTCCACTGGTTGAAGCTGCCACTCGTGAAGGCTTGGCGGATCTTAAGCACATCTCCATGCTGATCGACACGGAGCTGCAAGCGCTGGAAAATCAGGATGCCGCAGCACGCCTTGGTTTGCCGCAGATGGGACAAGTTGCTGCCCCTACACCTGCGCCGCAAGGTGCACCGGTGGTCTCCCCACCACCACCTGTGGTCTCATCACCACCTGCGCCACCGGTGCCACAGCCGGCCCCTGCTGCACGTGTTGCGGCGCCCGTGCCGGCGCCGGCGGCCACTCCGCCCCCCGCACCGGTGCCGGCCCCGGTGGCCAACGGAGCACCGGCGGGGTGGCGGAGAAGATAACCCAGCGGGGTCTGTGACCAATGTGGGTGCACCCGCTGGAACCGCCGGAGAAAAGTGCCGGGTTGAAGTTTCTGCGTGACTAGGGTCATGGCGTAAGTCAGCCAATGTCACTTGTGCAGTGTGGGATGACCATAGAGTCCCATAGAGTGGACCTGTGAGATGAAAAGATAGGTTTTCATGCTGCCCATATAGCAAGAGTTGTGCTAGGTTCGATCTGCAATCTCTTGAATAACTGTGCTGCATTATTCGTTAGTAGCTGATGGACACGACCTGCTGAAGTAGACGTATGGATACGATATTGAGCAATGGGTTTGTGATCGCAGTTTGCATCCACAAACAGGTTAAAGAAGATGGCGATTACTGCCACTACAGAAACTCACCATCCAAGTTTTTCCATCCATCCTGCAGCATCTAGCCATCACAGGGAATTGGCCTTCGGCTGGGTCTTTGATTTGCCTCCATCTCTTGACCAAGCTACAGTAACGGTGGGTAAACAAAGATGGCCACGCTCAATGCCTACTAGCCTATTGTCTATTGTCAATCGGACACATATCTTGTGTTGGAGAAGCAATCGTCAATCATTTCCAATTTGACCATTTTTGTGTGGTCTAAACCATCAATCCATATGGGTAGTTTATGACCTTGCTTTAACAACAGTACAAATGATGGATTTCCCAGTGCCCCTTAGGGGTTTTAGCTTAAAACCGCCCTGGTTTCGACCAGGTTCATCCTCGTGAAAGTGATGAGCGCTACCAGGGTGGCTGGGGAGCTGTTGTACCATGAAACACGGCCGGCTTGAAAATGCCAACCATTGATGGATGATTTCCCCCAGCTATGGCTGGCTGTTTGAAGCTGCTTGTTGAAGCTGGATTTTCGAGTGCCATGTTTGGTTACATTGTGGTTGTTTTTGTAGCTAAGCATAATGGGAAGATGGTAGGGATTTGGAAAGGATAGAACAAAATCAGTTTTTGCCAAGGAAATGAGAGCTGGTTTGCAGATGGTTGGCAATGTGGGATATCATCCAACAAAACTGGGTTCAACCAGCAACAATTGGGGAACAATGGTGATTTGAAAGCTGATGTACACAGTAAACATTTTTTTTGGATATGGATATTACTGATATATATATATATACATAGCCAATTTATGCTGATATAATGGTGATGTGTTATGCCGCATATAAACTAACAACGACGGGGATATCCAGTGGTTTAAAATCAATAATCTTTGCGACAGATGGCAGTGTTTTTTAAAAATGGGTCAGACCCCAAAATTTGCAGATCTTGAGATCTTGGAACATTGAAATCAACCACTGGATTTTGGGGATTACCATCTGGTAATTTAACATAGCTATTGAAAATGGCAATTTATAGTGGATTTTCCCATTATATAAAAATGGTGATTTTCCATAGTTACGTTAGTTTACCAGAGGGTACTATTTTCAGACAAAGCCCATTAAAATGGATGGTAAATCCTGGACCACGGGCAGATTCTTGGGATCTCGCTGATATGGCAAATAAGTAGTTGAGGGCCTCAAAGAGGGTAGAGCTGAAATGACCCATAGATAGGTTTGGACTTTCAGGCCATCCATGATAGGTTTGGATATGATGTTTTAATATTTTACTGAAGTTGGAAAGAAATGGAGAAAAGATCAGCTCCAGAAAAAAAGGGCGTTTTGACGGCCAAAAGATCCACCATTTGGCATTTTTTTTGAGCGACACAGTCAGACCTCGCCATAGGTGATGACAAAGGTGTCTAACCTGCATATATATATATACGGTAAAAAAGTGTAATATAATATAATATGATATAACATAGCATAACATAATGTAACATAACATAACATAATGTAACGTAACATAATGTAACATAACATAACATAATGTAATATGCTATACTATAATATAATATTGTGTAATTATACTATACTATACTATAATATATTATCATATACTATAATATACTATAATATACTATAATATACTATAATATACTATAATATACTATAATATACTATAATATACTATAATATAATACAATATCATATAATCTATATCTATATCTATAATATATATCTATATCTATATCTCTCTCTCTCTATATATATAAATACACATACACATACATACAAATCTCCTTTTTTTTTGACCATCCAAAGCTCCCCTTTTTTCGCCGTGCAGGTGCAGTTCCAGTTCCAGAACCAATTGGTGCAGATGGGATCATCTGTTGGGTGGGAAATGGCCCATTTCGTTGTTAGTTTCCCAGAGTTTATAGTTGATTTACCCATCAAAAATGGGATTTACCCATCAAAAATGGGATTTACCCATCAAAAATGGGATTTACCCATCAAAAATGGGATTTACCCATCAAAAATGGGATTTACCCATCAAGAATGGGATTTACCCATGAAAAAGGGTGATGTTCCATAGCATTTGCTGTTAGTTTACCAGAGGCTATCTATAATATCTAGCTATAATATCTAGCTGGGGAAACTATGATAATTATGGCCTTCACGTGACCTCACTGGAATCGTAGGAACTGGATTCGGGGAATCCAAAATGGACGAACGTTTCAGGCTAGTGAAATATGATAATTTGCCCAGATTTATGGTTATCATAGTGATCAGAGGAAGTTTAGTTGGAAAACTTCCGAGTTGCGGACAATGGTCATTGTTAGCATTCACACCATCATGTCAAGCACATCATTATGTCAACCACATCATCATGCCAACCACGCATCATCAAGTAGTTGGGAAGTGCAACAGTTCGGAAGCATGTGAATTCACAGGTGAAAACACTCTCGGGCGCGAAACCCTGTGTTTTTCCGGGTAATGTGGCTCCTGGGGTCGCCGAAGTAGGGTCTCCGTTTCCACGAGTGCAGGCATTGATCTGGGAAAGTTGTTGACAAAAAGCGCACGGGACTGTAGCGAGAGCTCGATTTGACTTGAACATGTTGAGAAACTGCCACTTTTGGAGCACCTTTGGAAGATGAGGTCGGAAAAATGTGCAGGAGACTGTAGCAAGAGCTCGGTTTCACAAAAAAAAACAGAAAACTGAAGGGATCGGAGCAACCCCGGATTTGTGTGGTCGAGTCCGCACTAAACTTCCGCCACGGCGCGGGCCGGGCACAACCTGGTAACCAATTAATGGTTAAGATGATCTCCATATATGGTTACATATGGTTACCATTATCCCTATGGTCAGGAACACCCACTGGGACAAGCCACTGTAAGATAGGGGACGAACCCGATCACCAGGGTCACTAACTAACCAGCCGTTTACGATATTTCAGTGGGATGATCCCAATCATCCTCCAAGTCAAACATGGCTTAGATTTCCCTCACAAAATAACTTAGATTCTTAGATGTCTGATTCTAAAATTGTAGTCATTTGTGACTTGTGCCCAGACCGCGCACTGGATTGATTGCCTTAAATTTTCGAACCTGTGCCGAAAAAATCCTAAGGCTCCGAGACTTAGCTCAAATATTGGCTTTTGCTCTTAAAATTTCCTTCATCCAATTCGAGGATTTCTGACCCATGCCCACATGGTTTTCTGACCTGGTAATTTTGGGGGGACCCGACAATCTCCAACAATCCATCTGGGCACTTCACTTCATCAATTCCGACATTTGGATTGTTCTCGGATCCCTGAAGTTTGGTAATGGCAAACTGTGCTGTGATTGACTGTCAGTGAGATGATAGTCCACACGATCAATGAAGTCAATACATGCATCTGGGTGTTTACCACACTTCATTTCCCACTCCAAACATAGACATTGCTTTTAAGATGTGGAGCAGCTCGAACCCCCTCAGCGGTCCCAATTTTTACTGTAGATCAAATGGAGAGTCACCACGTGCCCAGAGTACTTAATTTGAAGACAAAACCCAGCCAGATTTAGAGATCTAATTCAAAGAATACCCAGCGTTTGATGATTTGGGAAAATTGGGTGAGTTGCAACAACTTTGAAACATATTGCAAGTTCATCCGACTTTCAGTTGGTTTCCAGGGAGACGATGTTTCAGAATATTCATGCCCAACCGCAGAAATGGCTACATTCGGAGCTTAAATTTGCTGAATCATCAATCACAACCGTTTATTCCCATGAGATCTTGTTCACATCGAACCAAAATGATTTGTATCGCACAGTTGGTTGGGTCTACATTCGCAATTGTTATGCTATAGATCCTATCTCTTTTGGTACCTTGCTTCGTTCTATCCAATTTTATCCATATATCCAACCATGATTCATGACTTCACAATGACCTCACGACAATGGTTAATAAAGTGGCACATACTCCAACATCTCTTCGGGTTTAATGAACTGTTGTGATATAACTTGAAAGATATCATGGCCTAATTCTTTCCTCAATCTTGGTACCTGACGTTTTTGCTGGTATATTGTATGTATATATATATATATATAAATGTATGTATACTGTATATGTAAATGTATCTTTGTATATGTACATAGTATGTACCTAGCCACCAGTAATCATTATTATTGTTTATCCATATAGTTAACCATCGCACACCTATATACATCTTTCAACATATCGATGAGTACAATATTGGAAATATGGACAGATTTGGTCACACATATAATATATGTATCTGTACACAAAGCCCATAATTCTGTATATATATATATTATTACACATCCCAATAATACCTATAGTCGTCCAAATTACAATCCCAATACATCTATTGTTGTAATGGTATATAATCAGATACCATATATCTATTGTATACATAATATATATATGTAGTATATGATAACCAGGTACCATTTCAAATCCTTTTACATATCTATATATAATGCTTAATAGATTACAATCCCAATTATATATATATATTTGATATCAGATACGATATACCTATTACAATCCCAATTAATAGATTACAATCCCAAATACTATCCGAAGTATATATATATATATAGATATATTACAGCTATAAATTAGCATCCCAAATATATTTATATGATTAATAGATTACAATCCCAAATGCACATAAATATTTATAGCTATACAATTTACAGATCCCAATGTGATCCCATGGGATCATGATTTTCACGGAATCACCGCCGCTCGAGGTGCTCCTCCACCACCGATGTCTCCTTCCTTGCGGAAGAGGGTGGGGGTCCCCAGTTTTAAGTGGCTGGACGGGTTGGAAAGGGGGGCGTTAAAATATGTAAAATGGGGGGTTTAAGGAATGAATAATGGTGATCTAATGGTGATCCAATGGTAATTTATAATGACTTGATGGTGATTTAATGGTAATCTATAGTGATCTAATAGTGATCTAATGGTGATCCAATGGTAATTTATAATGACTTAATGGTGATTTGATGGTGATTTATGGTGACTTAATGGTGATTTCATGATGTTTGATGGATTCAATGCTTTGGAGAGGTTGGGAAGTCTTAGTCTGTTTAACTGTTATCAATCCCATCCCACCTGAAATGCCTTCCATGACTGGGTGGGGGTATTTGAGATGATGATGATGATGATGGTGGTGGTGGTGGTGGTGGTCGTGGTGGTGGTGATTATTTTTAAAAATCTATTGGCTTATAGAGCTTGACGTGCTTGAATCTTCACGTCGTTTTCATGCCTATTTTTTTCCCCTCGCATTTCCTCTTTCAGAAACACTAGACCTCTATATAAACCACGTTGGACCCTTGACGTTCTTTCTTTGCAGTTTGTATTTGAACTTCCCTTGTTTTCTTGGGGTCCCCTGAGATGACTGGAGCTGAACCAGCTGGAAGTTGTGGGGTTCCCTCCATGAATCCTGAGGCTGACGAGGGGAACGCTGGACTCCGAACGTCTCCTGGCTGGATCTTGGGCAGCGGATAGAAAGAGTTTGGTGGAACATTGAAAATTCATGATCTGATCATTTTTGCCTAAGAGTTTCCAGGATTTGCAGCGTTGGGATCTGTTTAGAGGTTTGTTTTTACTGTCGAAGTATCGAATGGATTCAACGGGGCATGAACGCCTTTGTGGGAATGACCAAAACCCTCGGCCAGCTGGATTTCACATCCCAAAACTATTGAAAAACATATTTTTCATTTTGATGTGAAAACCTAGCCAAATTTGCATTGACTCAGTATTGACACATCCGTTTTTTTGTATGTTTTTTTTGTGATTTTTGCGATTCTGGATGACCCATATGCATGCAGTTGGTGATATGCATGGTGATTTTAGGCAATAGCGGATTGAAATATCATCGGTTTAAGACATGGTTCTATATTCATCCCAACAAATTGTAATTCCATTGACTTTCATTTGATGATGTTTTTCAGGCCATCATTGCCAATGGTATAGAATCCAGAATGTGGTAAGCCCAATCATAAATCATCACCGATTATATATCAACTTTTTTGGTCATTTTTAATCATCCCAAATCAGAGTACAGGGAATGACAAAAACAATTGGGGATGGTTTGTGGCATTCGGTTTACCACATTAGTCATAAGTTGGCTTGCAAAACCACTGAATCATACTTACAATCACTAAATCCGATACAATGACAGTGAACTTCAAGAAGATGGACGTTGATAAAAACCCACTAAAGCGGTGATGAATTGAACCTGGTAAACGAGTTTTCTATCTTTTGGGGGGTTCCTAAAGACTATAGCTGGTTGGTGGTTTGGAACATGACTTTTATTTTTCCATATATTGGGAATAATCATCCCAACTGACGAACTCATATTTTTCAGAGGGGTAGGTATACCACCAACCAGCTATTATACACCCGAACTTTCAGGATATCTCTGGTGTAGCCTTGGCCGCCGGCCTCAGGGTGCACCAGCCACCCTCGCCCTCCAACTCGTTGCAGAAATCCCCGTCGGTGGTGCAACAGAGCCAAAGGCACTAGGGCAGGGGTTGAGGCGCTCTTTGTGTACATTTAGAATGGTAAACTAATATAACTATGGAAAATCACCATTTTTAATGGGAAAACTCACTATAAATGGCCATTTTCAATAGCTATGTTAAATTACCAGAGGGTATACAGAGGGTATAGTTTTTAGATGTTGATAGTAATTTACGATGATATTGCAGTCATTTATGATATTTTTTTGTCATTTAATATAGACATGACACAACAGATATTTGGGGGTTTCCTAAAGTGGGGGTACCCCAAGTCACCATGGCTTTCAATACTAAAATGGTCAGTAACTTGGATGATTTGGGCTACCCAGAATTTAGGAAACCCCGATCTACAATTTATAGTCATTTACAGTAATCATCATTTATAGTCATGTATGTCGGAAACTCTGAAGGATAGAAGTGGCTATTTCGACCTCACTGATTGACCTCATGGAGTGTATTCTGTGGATTTCTATGGTTAGGAAGGCGATCACGCATAGGTAGTCTAATCGAATCTTATATGCTATAATATATTATTACCATCTTATGTAAACGTATATGTATATGTATATGTATATGTATATGCATATGTATATGTATATGTATATGCATAGACGCATGATGAATGATGACGTATGTTGTTCTAGCTCCGGCCTGGATTTGAGCTGACCCATGGACCCAGGCAGTACTCGGAAGCGCTTGCGCACATCTTGAGCAACACTCCGTGGCTAGGGCCGACAATTTGGCGACAGGGGCGGTGATGCAATGTCTGATTGATAAGTTGTTGGCATCAATATCAGATGGGTGATCAAATATCTGATTTCATGTATAATTTATAGAAGCCACTAGGTGGATTCTAATATCTGGTGTCGTAGTCTTGTAGGCTTCATTCCCACGCTTTGAGACGACCTTGGCATGGCCTGGTTTCCGGTCCTTGGTGCTCAGGATGATCAAACCCGAGACCAAGGACGGGGGCAGTGATGAAATGCTATTGTTTTTCCATGGAAAATATCGGTTATCATGGTTTACCACATTATCATTACCAAGTTGCATTTTTTTTTGCATGGATAAACATGATAATGTGATAAACGTGATCATAAACTTACCATTTAGGGGACGGTTTATACAACCCATTGATGGTCATTTTGGGGATGGTTGAAAGCCCGCCAGAATCGTCAGCTTGGGTTGGGGGGAATACAGTATCTACACGGTACCCTCTATGTCACTATGTTAGCAAGTGACAACACCATTCCAGTGGTTTGTGTAGCGTAGTATAACATTCATTGTGACGAATCCGAAGAGAGAAAATCAAAAAACATGTCAGCCCTGGAATCATAAATCCTGCTTAATTAATTAGGGGGATCCCACCCAAATCATGAAAATCTTCTACTAAAAGGCAAAGGCCATTCACCGTTCATGATGAACTAAAGTCCCGTGTCGCTGAGGGTGGAACTACAGGTGTTTGAGGAAACTTTATAGATTGCTGGTGGGCAACCACGATAATGTTTGTTTTCAGGGGGTGTCAGATGCAACAAATCTGGTATACTGGTGAATGTCCCAACCTGTTTTGCTTCCATTTTGGAGGTTCACCGTGTCGCTATTGTGACTAGGTCTCCGATGGCTCAGATTATCGGAAACCATGGCCCATACTTCCAGCGAAATGAGTGGTTTGCTGGTGGTCATGTATGCATCATTGCCATACTCGATTCTTTCTGGTTATCTCAGTTGTCTCCCACGTAGGAACGACAGTCTTGGAACCCAGACCTCACCGATTGTTAGTGAGCACATCAAGATCTAAATTGTTGTTGCGAGTCTTCTGTGGCGGTATGCGCAGGGTTGTCTTTGGTTTATTTTCCACGACCAACCAACTATATCTAACTATCACATCCACATTTACCAGCCACTTTACCACCTCTCACCATCCACTGCCATCAAATCCCATCCATTATTGTTGGTCGAACCTAGAGTTTTATGATGGTTAGGCTTCAAATTCCTATGACATCCCAACTTTCAATCATCAACCACCAGGGATTTCCCATCACCGGCGCTTGAAGTTCCCATGGCTGAAACCACCCCTGGAGTTCTCCCGAGCGCCATGGCGGATCAGCCATGGCGCTGGCGCAACGCCATGCCACGATTACGGCGATGCTGCGGCATGCCAAGTGGCGCGAGGTGCCTTGAGAAAATGGGGGGGTTCCTCAAGTCATGGAGAATCCACAAATTCATCATGGTTAATCTATGATTATTTATGATTAATATGGTTAATATATGTTAATATATGTTAATATTGTCATTGAGATAATGGTTAATAACTGACAATAATGGGTGATAACTGACAATAATGGTTAATATCCATGATGATCTATGATGACCTATGACCCTTTGGGGTTTCTCAAAATGATGAGTCCCTAGTCGTCAGCATCGGTTGTTAACCTAAACTAAGAAAAGGGGTCATCCATGACGACTGAATGATGCAAGAGGTAGCATGACTTAGGATGATCCACAGTGGCGACCGCTATCCCTAACTGGACCAGAATTTTTCAAGAAAATCAGTTCTTGAGTATAAAGCCGTGATCATTTCTTTGAAGGAAACGAATGAAATTGGGAATTCTTTTCCACATCAACATTCCAATGAGCTTCTGGAACTTGGAATTCAACTTTTCCAGACTCTGTAGACTTTAGTTGGAATCCCATAGTTTTCGTTCCAAACATCTTCGAAAAATGGCCAAACGTCACTTCCCAGTGTCACCAAGAAAAACGACCAGGCACTTCAAGTCCTCCGCGAAATGCCAGATGAGAAGGCTCTTGGATCCCACAAATGGATGAGGTTTTGCGGCTATGCGTTGGGTAGGGATCCGATATAGGGCACCAAAGAGTTTGGTAGAGCTACCGGTGATTTTATACGTAGCTATGGAACGTCACCATTTTTCATAGGTAAATCATCATAAATCATCCATGGGAGATTTTCCGTAACTTTGTTTAACTGAGGGTTAGTGTAGAAACCGCCCAGTTGTTTGTGTGTAGATCAACAGTGGGATCAACAGGGTGTCATCGTTGCTATGTGGGCACGTAACTTGTATAGCTATCTTACTACTCCACTTAACTGTTAATCCCATCAAATCATCATCGTTGCTTGGTTAAGTTACATTATATGTATATATATATATACATACATACATCCCATCATATCCGTTACATCCTATTAAATATCTTATAAAATCCCATTAAATATACCCCAACACACATCAAATCCCATGAACTTTCATTGAGTATCCCGTTGTCGATCTATCCATCCATCTATCCATCTATCCATCTATCCATCCATCCATCCATCCATCCATCCATCTCTGTGTCTATGTCTATGTCTATATCTATCCATATAGCACCAGGATCTCCGCTTCAGGTGCTGCCCTCGGTGGTCACCTTCAACGCCACTATTAGCGCCTGCGCCAGGGCGAGTCGCTGGGAAGTGTCCCTGGCATTGCTGGAGGAGATGCCAAAACGACAGGTGCTTCGGGATGGTGAGGGATGGTTGGCACTTCATAGTTTGGGAACTATCTATGTAAATATCTATGATGTATAAGATGACACAGACGTTTAATGGCATCTGAAACTTTGGAGATGTTTCTTTCCCTTTCGAGTCATCAGATTAGCAGCTGCAGTAAGCAGATTCACAATCCACTATGACCCACACTTTCTGAGATTCTGCTTACTGGGGTCCGTTTCTAGATTGTGAGGGGGTAACCTTTCTAGATGCCTCATTTTGTGCACTCCTTATTTACCTGATTTTGCCTGAAACAAAGCTCCAGCAAGCACAAAAAAATATTCTTACTACCCGTCAAAGCCTCTATGTATGTGTGTATAAATATGTATATATATATATATGTATATATGTATTTATGTATCTGTATATGTATGTATGTATCTGCATACATAAATGTATATGTATATGTATGTTTGGTATTTAGATACAGGCCAGTGGCAGAGAATTTGGGCTTGGGACCGTTGGGACCGTTGGGATGGTGAAAAAAAGATCAGTGACCAGTGATCTGGGAGTTGACCAGAAGAAAATGGTTGATGTTTACTGTTCACCAACATGTATAAAAGGATACAGCATCATAGTAATGAGATGCAGATATTCAGATATTTGATATTTGATATTCAGAGTACCATCATAGTCTTATAATGATATTTCATATTCAGATATTCAGAAAATCAACTGTTTACAACATCATGATGCTAAACATGTTCAGATCGAGGAACAGGTTCCAACATCATAGTCTGATCGTCTCCACCAGCCATGGAAGATCCATTTCCACCAGGTGACGACTCAGAATGCTCTTTCTGCAACATCATCACTTTAAAATAGATCAGTCATCAAACTAAATGAGCCATGTAAACCAGTTCGCAAAGGGGTATTTTAATAATACACTAGAACTATGGTTTAGATGGCCCAGTTAGCTGTTCTTGCTATTTACCGGTAAGGCTTCATACTGGATCCACTTATTTTTTAAAAGGCCAATCATTAGATCCCAGTTGGGCCCCGTTGGATCGATCAACGGATTGGCCTTGTTGTGTTTTCTTGGGATTTTGAGAGAGCGAATACTTTGGCTTCCGGCACTTCCTTGATGAATCCTTCTCTCATTTCCAATTGGTAACAACAGGATTGTTGGTCATTACATGTCATTACTACATTGAAATCGCCGCTATGTGTAGATGATTTTCCCATTCATAGCCTCCTTCTGAATAGCGGAGGAACTCCATTGCCACATTTGATTCTTGGAGAAATCCTCACAGGGAAAGTATCATGGCCTGTCAGGGATGGATTTTTGTTGCTGTACATGGAAAACCAGCTGTTCAACCTGACAATTTTCTTGGTGAAACACAACGAACCCCAGAGTGGCAATCCTCGGGTAATCCGCCTTTTCCTGGCCAAAACCACAGGTTTTTGTTTGTCTTCAAACCAGAATTGATGTTGGCCAGCCAACTTTTTGTTGGTTCAAAGAACGCTCATTCTTTGGTGTCCAACCCCGCCATTTTTTCAGGTCCAGCCGGACGTCAGGAGCTTTGGGGCCTGCGTCAGTGAGGAGCCTCGGAAGCCACGAATCCTAAGTAGCTTAGTTCACCCCTGGTGTTCTTGGGAGAATTTGGGTTAACGCACTGAACAAAATAGGGTGAACTAACTACTTCGGATTCGTGGGATGTGCGTGTGTGCCACCAAGTAACTTTAAGTAGCCACATCTCGGACTGCAAAAAACTGTAGTATGGGACTTGGGTGAACTTCCTCTTCGTGGATCTGTTCTAATAAGTTCTTGAAATTGGGTTACTTTTCACCTGAATCCATGGTGAATCCTTTTGGATTTGCTGGTGCATCTCTCCTTTTGAAGTCCCATTTGTTGGTTGGTCAAGCCGCACATTTTGGTGAAACATCCCAACACATCCCAACTTTGGTTTCATATATAAAATTATATAAACATTATAAACCCCAAGTTTCTAATTTTCTAAGTTCCTTTTTGGTTGGTTATTTTCTTTATATCTCAATTGTTTTTTCAGTGGCCTCACTGCTTTTGAAACTCGCTGAGGTGCAATGGAGAAGAGTCGCCGTTGGAGGCTGGCGCTACAGCTGCTCAGGCCAGGGACGGAGCGGTTCGGAGCGCTTCGGATATCCATCAGGAGGAAGAAGGTTTTTTCCCTTTCAGAGTCTTAGAAATATTCATCATCATCATCATCAGCAACGGATCAATTATCCTTATTTCGTGTGGCCTGTGTGGCAGATCGTATTTCAAGTCGAAATAGATTAAGATTCTTTTAAAGCAAACCAGCTGATCCGCAGTCCGCCATGTGATTCATAGGAAACCTGTCAGGAGTCTAAGGGGAGAGGTTGCAGCACCTAGCCAAGAGGACTAGAAACTACTAAGAGTTTGCCAGCCACATGATCGTTGCATCCTCCTAGAAAAAATAGCCATGGATCATGGATTTAGATGGATTTGGATGGTTAATTCGCCCGACAAAACATTTGTTGACTATACTGATCCCAATTCTTGGGAGGGATTTCAACAGCGATGAATCTGAAGACAGCGCGTTTGGATCGGGTTTTTGACATCAATGAACCATTTAAAAGAACACTCCCGAGAACGAAAAGATAGCGGCCTTGCTACTTGGCAACTCGACGGTTGACCCGCGGGGAAACTTAAGGTGACTTTTGATCCAATCGATACCAGTTTCGTTAGAGATTGGAACTTGAATATGGCAAGCAAAAAGATGATCTACTTGGGATGACACAATCATTTTATAGTACCATCCTAAGGCCTACTTGGTCAAATCCAACTTTTTGATGGTTGCCTCCCATTTTCTGACAATTTTTGATGATAACATCAAATTGTGCCCCCATATTTTTCATGGCGAAAATTCCAATTTTTCGCTTGCATGTGTTTTTCCTGGTGAACTCCATATTTTCGCTGCTTGAATCATCATTTTTGTTCCTTAAATCTGCTTTAATCATCATTTTCATTGGATAGATCCACTTTTTTGTTGGTTGAATCACCATTTTTGCTGGTTAGACCAGCCATTTTTTCATGGGAAACTCCACCAGTGTGCTGTCGCAGGGACCAAAGGCAGCGCGGGCTGTCACTGGGCAGCTGGGTGGCATCCGCTGCGATCAGCGCCTGTGGGCACTCAACCAGGTGGAGATCCGGTGGAATGTTTTCAGCAGCAAAACTGGCGGATTTGAGCAACAAAAGTGGTGATTTAAGCCATAAAGTACTTGGATTTATCCAATGAACACGATGATTTAAGCAACACGCATGGTGGTTTGAGCAACAACAATTATGATTCAAACAACAAAGAAGGGGGCTTTACCGTGGTTTTACCGGCAAGAATGGGGACTGAAGCATCACACATTGGAAATTTCATCAAGAAAGGTGGGGATATCGCCAGCCAAGAAGTGAGAGATTTTTCCATCAAAAAGGGTTTAGTAGAGGGTTTTGCAATCAAAATTGCGGAAATAAGCATCAAACATCTGGATATAACAAACGAATAATGGGAAATTTATATAGACATGTTGGGATTGAAGTGATTGAAGCAGAAACACATGGGATGGTCGTTGATTTAAGCACAACCCATGTGAGGGATTTAAGACGCAAACGCATGCAAAAAGGAGGGATTGAAGCAACACACATGGTGATTTAAGTATCATAACTTGGAGAGTAGAAGTATAAGAGATGGGAAAAAACTTGGTGATACTCAAATATCGGCAACTTAGATTTAAGATGATTTAAGTATCAGTGATTCACCATCGATTGGGGAAAAAACGGCATCGGTCATGCTACTTGTGTTTTTCTGCCACTTGCAGCTCGCTGTTGGATGAGCTCATTGAAGATGGGAATTTCCCACCAATGATGTTGATGGTATCAGCCTAGAAATGTGGCAATTTGTGCTAAATTCACCTTGTTTTTGCAGCGACTTGGCCAGAGGCTACAGCATTTTTCTGTTTCAAGATTGAAGCATACAGAAAAATCATCAGACATTGAGTGAAATTCACATCAGTGGTGAGTTCAAAAAGCTTTTTCACACATGATCCGCTTACCCTTTGGTAAACTAACACTTTGCAATGGAACATCAGCATTTTTCATCGGTGAATCCATGGTAAATCCCTCATTTTTCATCTACAGATGGTCCATCCAGACTGCCAGGTGGCTCGAAGCCTTGGAGGTCTTTGAGCAGTTGCAGTCAGGTCGGGGACCAAGCCGCCCGGGACCCGATCAGAAGTTTTCTACTGATCTGAATTTAAAGCGCAAAAATGAGGATCTAATTTTTTTGGGTTGCTTGGAGGTTGCCTCGAATTACAGCTACCCGCCCAGGAGCCCATTTGCAGAAAGCAAACTCATTTGTTTGGGTACCAAATTACTTGACTCATGCCAAATTTTGGCTTGGCTAGATGTCTTTTCTTTTCATAAAGATTTGCATGTTCTTGCGCTCATTGACATCACTTGGAATGGTGATGAAATCGTGGCGAATTCATGGTGGAAGGTGATGGGCTCCTGCCAGTTAAACGGTGTACTGTAGAACTTGCATCATATTTGGTATAATTCAATCCCATTTACTTGTGGGTAGTTGTAACCCCATCCCATAATATATATCTATATATATATATAAATTCACACACACACATGTATGTGTATGTGTATGTGTATGTGTATATGTATATATATATATGTATGTATATATACATGTATATGTATATGTATACGTATACGTATATGTATATGTATATGTATATGTATATGTATAGGTATTTATATGTATAGGTATTTATATGTATATGTATATGTATACCTTATTTATACATACACATACACATAAACATACACATACACATACACATATGCATATACATATGATGGATTTCCCATCATCGTACGGACTCCTTGCGGCCTGTTCTATGTTCCGTTGAGAAGTGGAGGTCAATCATCCAGGTCACTTCCCCCCCGAATAGGGCTCAATAAGACCCAAAAAGGGCTTGATGGTGGTTAATAATCCTAAAACAGAACACCATGCGGAGGAGAGACCCTTGTCTCTCTCTCTCTCTCTCTCAACCACATATTTATACTATATACATATATACATATCGATACATGCATACATATATATGTATATGATGATATATACACATAAGTATGGGGCTAAACATAAAACGTCACTCCTATTCAGCTCTTAATCATTGATTATTGGTCAATAACCAATGAACAGCCATATATTTGGGACATCCACGATATGGGTCATCCACTGATTAATCCAAATTATTATACTGATCCATGATCAAGAGAACATGGATGATCTGATTATATAGTCGTCCATTACCTAACTCTTAATCATCAATCATTGGTGAAAACCATGTGAGTACAGTACTTACAGTATCCATATACAGATCAATCACATCCATTATTGACCATTACAATTGGATATACATATATATATATATAAGCATATCCATCATGCATCCAATAATCTATAGTCCAACTTTTCATCATTCATCATTGACTAGTTACTAATGATATCCATTTATAAACTATAAACCAGTGAATACACCTAAGCAAATAAACCAGCCCAAACTTGTAGCTCTTATCATCGATCCAATATGACCATAAGAATTGGTTTTATAAACATATCATAACATATCCATGATATATTCAATGATATCACATGATATTATGATATCACATGATATTACCTATAAATATCCGTGTATATGTATATATATATATATATGTATATGCTACCCCCCACCAGTACCCCCCCAGATGTGTTCAATCTATGCTTTTATGTTTTTTCGAACCATTGAGTGCCAACTGGCAGACGATCAAAGATATTATGGGCAGTGTGACAAGAAAGACTCCAGCAATGATTATGTAAGTTGCAGTTTCGGCCTTCTGATTGGCCAGATGGGCCATGGACAATGAGACAAGATGTCTTTCAGAAGCTATGTAGTGTCATCACAGTTTCTCCCTGTGCATTGGCTAAATGGTGCCACAGTGGGATGCGAAGTGTTGGCACAGCTATTAGGCGCAGAAATGCAGGTCCTAGATGTGAGCAACGTGGGTAACATGCAGACGGCCAGCAAGTCACTTTTTAACCTTCCAGCCGCAGATGCAGCATCAAGGCATCGGTCCGTATATATGATATTATATATGTCTACATATGTATATATATATATGTATATATATATATGTATATATATATATGTATATATATATGTATCTATATGTATATATGTATATATATATATTTGTATTTATATATACATATGTATATATATATGTATATATATGTATATATGTATGTATATATATATTTACATATATATATATATGTACATACACATATACATATACACACACATATACAAATATACATATACATATATACATATACATATATATATATATATCTATATGATAATAATAAGTAGATAAACATCCTATATATATATGTATGCTAGCACCCCCAAGATAGAGTACTTTTTGGGTAGCAGATATGTCCTTGACATCTACGAAATAACGTACACACGCACATGTACACATTATACACACGTATATGGTTACTCTTTTGTGACCTTAGCAGGTCGTTGAAGTTCAGTCATGTTTAAAATAGGCACGGTACTGTGGCAAAATGCAAGGTTTGGTCATGTCTTTCATTTCTTTACCTTTGACTGATGCAACATTTCACCACAGAATCACAGAATCTGAAACATTTTTCTGTATATGTATATGTAGATGTACATGTATATGTATATGTATATAAATATGACATCTCAATATATCTATATCTATATATATACACATTGTATATATATATATACACACATTGTATATATATATACACACATATGATCACATACATATTTTTACATACAATACAATTAGAAATTAGAATGTGCTAATATAATATCTTTACACACACACACACATATATATATAAATAAATAAATACATACACCTGATATAATGGGAAAAACAATCATCAACCACCCATTTGGGAATGGTAACCATACCACCTATAAAAATGGTGAAATTGGGGATGGTTTATTATTGCTTTATCCACATTGTAACTGATCATTCCAATTCACAAAATGGTTAGATTATGTCAGATTGTAATCAACTAGCACCCAAAATTACCAACTAAGATTCTAACCATTATCAATTACCAATCTGATAATACACATTAATATATTAATATATCCACATTATATACTGTATATATTATACATCTGATATAATATATGTATGTATATATATATATATACATATATATATATAATATTGTTTGAATCTGGCCAGGCGCCAATCTCCACGTCTCCTGCGCCCTGGTGGCCGCCCTGGGCTCAGCCCAGCACTGGCGAAGGGCGCTGGAGGTCTACGGTGCGACTGCCAGGGCGGATACGGCGCTGCACGGGGCGGCGCCACGCGATGGTCAAATGGAGGGTCAACGGTGGGGAACAGGGAAATATATGGTGAATATGTGAAAATGGTGAAAATCTGAGATGAAAATGGGAAAATATATGGTGAAAGGGGAAATATCTGAGATGAAAATGGGAAAATATATGGTGAAGGGGGGTGAAGATGATGAATGTTGATAACATGAATGACATGATGTGAATTCAGAACGATGTCAGCTGCGATGCTGAAATTGGAGGAGAAAGATTGAAATGTCACATGAAATTGGAGAAGTTGTGGGGAAATGTTGGGAAATGTGGGGAAGAGTCGAAGAGTGGGGAAATGCGAGACAATGAAACAAAATGCCACGTGTGGCATCCTAAGATTAGAGAGAGCCAAGATGTCCATTATTCCCCAGGGTCCGTCTTGCCTCCAAACTGTTTACCGATCTCTGCCGGGGGTCAGCCTACACTTGCTTCAGTTGCCAAGTCGTTGGACCTCATAGCCCCATTTGTTTCTGCCAGGATTCATTGCTTCTACTCCCTCAGTACATGGAGGTTTCCTAAAATGGGGGTACCCCCATAGCTGGATGGTTTATAATGGAACATCCTATCAAAATGGATGATTTTGGGGGTACCCCCATTTATGAAACCCCTATATACATTCAGCTTCTTTGGCGGTATCAAACATCACTCTTTGGTGCTTGAAGAATGGAACAAAGTTGTTAACGCCCCCCCTTTGAAAAGTGATGTGCATGCAGGAAACAGAAAGAACGCTGAATCGCCATTTTCTTTGATTAACATCAACATTTGACTTATCTCAATGCACAAAACTCAATTAAACAACTTGCTTCATGGTAGTGATCACATTCTCTCCCGATATTCCCATGTTTTGTTGGTCAGTTGGTCAACTTCCCCCATTTTTCGGTGACCGTCCGTTGCTCAGGATGTCCGCATTGGCGGAAGCGCAGCAGTGGCAGGCGGCACTGCAGCTTCTGCTGCAGCGAAAAACGGCCGATGCAACCTCCGTGACTGCGTTGCTTGGGCGTGAGGGACGCACCATGGTGGGATGGAGGGGAATGGGATAAGCCGAGCAAGTTATGGGGGTATAATCACCAACCAGTTTCTGGGAATATAATGAACATAACATGGGATTTTATAAAGGAGCATGAGGTTTTGGGTATATTAGAGCGACATCAGCACGAGGTCACTGGAAATGATGATAAGTAGGGGGGAAATGTGGTACGAGAGATCGCGTATTTATGCAGAAAAAAACCAGTTTAGAAATTATCATAGGTGCCAAAATTTGTACGAAATCAAATTGGTTTCTTGGTCGAAAGTAGTTACAGTACCCCATGCAATTTCTGAGGTCGTTTTCCACTTTTGGAGGCTGTCAAGAGCTAATTCTATTGTTGGATCGGCGGCTAAAATCATGGGCTAGCCCAAATTTCACAGAAATAGAAAGGGGATTCCAACCCTTGCTTCCTCATTTCCATTCATTTCCGTATATCATGTATTGTATAGATATACGCATATGTATCTAAAAAGCATTCTCTGGGTTGCGCTTCGCCATCCCACAGATGGCAATATCTCGACCCGACGGCTTTTCCCCCCATTCTTTCACACTTTTCCCAACATCGACAATATGCTATAAATATATATATATATACATATATACTGTATATATATATATATATGGTCCCGTCCTCCGTCTCTCCACCCCCCCCCCATGGGTTGGGTCCCCAGGTAGTAGCCCCAATTCCCTTCTATTTGCAAGCTATTGGCAGCATTTCTGAGGTCCAGCTTCGTATTTGCTAGGTCTTTGCAGCATTTCTGACTACCAGCCTCGCATTTACTAGGTACATGCTACCTTTTAGGCGACCTACGTAGCACACATACTCCTTCAAAGTACCTACGTGCTACCTATAGTCATACATATATGTGCTATGTATCTACTGTATCTACTTCCTGTTTACTACCTGTGTACTCTGACAACACTACCTCTGTTGAACATATACCGTACCTACCATACATGTCAATGATGCCATGCATACCATACCTATCATATCTATCATACATACCATACATACCATACATATGAAATGTAATTACCACACCTACCATACATACAATAGCATACATACAATAGCAAGCATACATGCCATACATACCATACCTACCTTAGATAGGACATATTCCATACCCATCATAGTAACCATACATACCATACAGACCATACATACTGTCATATCAAACATACCATATCCAACAGACTTACACACCATACCTACCATCCATACAATACCAACCACTCATGCCATACATACCATACCTACCATACATACCAAACATACCATACTTTCCAAACATGCCATACCAGACCGACCATACACACCATACATACCCACCATACCATACCACCCCCCCACCACACCACAGGGGGGGGAGGGGGACAGTGCCACACCCCCACCACACCACAGGGGGGGGAGGGGGAAGATCTCATATGGGACCAGTATATGGGACCCATCCCATATGGGGGGGGAGGGGGGGGGGGGCAGGGCCTGGTGCATATATACATAGGCGTATATAGGCCGGGTGCATTTCCGCCCCCCCCTCCTTCACACAACACAGTTTTGACGATATATCGATATAGAGCTACATGTTCTAACAAATAGCTAGATCATGCTAGATCTATATTTTACCACAGTACTAACTCAGTACCCCCAAGGGTTTGCTGAGTAGCTCAAATGAAGCCCCCCCCTCCTTCACACAACACAGTTTTGACGATATATCGATATAGAGCTACATGTTCTAACAAATAGCTAGATCATGCTAGATCTATATTTACACTATATATATATACATCATGTATAGATAATTTGATCTCAGTATCTATAGCTGGTTAAGCCACATCGCTATCAAACCCAGCACCATCTCATTGGTTTGGCCAGGCCTCTAGTGACGTCCTTCATACGCGCGATGAGTGCTGCTACGCAGTGGCTGTGGGCAATCGACCTTTTCGTGCAGATGCGACGTGCGGGAACCACGAGGCGTGGTGAAACGTGGTGAAAAGTGGTAAAAAGTGGTGAGAGTTGGCGCTTTGATGCGATTCGGGGGTTAAAAAAACATTGTTGTTGTAGTGGTTGGATTGTGTTTAGAGACTAATGTAGACTTGATTCTATGCGGCTGGTTGAGAGTGTCCTCGGCTATGTGATCCAATATCGGAAGCCAACCCTCAACCGGAAGCCAACCCTCAACCGGGAGGGGATGACAACAGATGAATTGGGTGCTGCTTTCACGGGGAGACTTGGTGCTTCACAGTAGCCCCAAGGACCTCCCAGAAATGCATGGAGTTTAAAACATTCCCAGCGTGAGGCTTAAGACTAATTGGGTCTGCTACGCACCAAGACATAGTTTTGTAACATGACAAGGGCTTTTAACTTGTTTACACCACACACATAGCCATTTACATCTTGGACCAACACTATCTGAGATAATGTCAGTCATATCATGTGACGGGACTTGGAGGTGTTCATCGGGTTCACCGCATAGAGAAAATCATCTTCACTATTGGGAACACAAGGGAACATATCTGTAAATCCCATATCATCCTCCTCATTTTTCGCGCGCATCACCCAAGAACTGGAACATCTTGAGGGTTTATCACAATTTCAGCCCCAGTCATCACCGGAAATCACCATTATGGGCGGTATGGTGGTATGGTTAGTGGCCCCATGCCCCATTCCCATGGCTGGTTTGAAGAGGGCTCGGGTGCAGGTGGGACACGCCATCCATGAATGCTGCCATTGGTGCTGCGGCAGCTGGGCAGGCAGCCTTTTTGGTGATCATAGCGAGATGAAGGGTGATCCCATTGTGGGGAAAGCATTTTTTGAGGCAATCTGGCAAACCCATTCATACACGTTTTCTTTTTTTGAAGGTTTCGAACACCTAAAGATGGGTAAATTTAGGCAGCTTCATTCTGGTAATTTGTTACATACATAGCTTTAGAAAATGGCCCATTTGTAGTTGATTACCTATTAAACATGGTGATTTTCCACAACTATGTTAGTTTACCAGAGGGTATTACTGATCATTCCAGTTCACACTATGGTCAGATTATGTCAGATTGTAATCAAGTAGCACCCATAATTACCAACTAAGATTATAACCATTTATATCTCATTTATGGCTGGATTATACGCCTATTAATGTGGCAAACCCTATGTCAGAAACCTACCATTTGGGGATGGTTGAAATCCCACCCATAAAAACTGTGTTTTTTTCCCCAACAGCAAAACTTTGCTACTGTATGGGGTCTTTAGCCCAGATTAGCTCTGGTGCGATCCGATGCAGCTTCAACACCAGGTTCCCAGATACCTGGTGAGGTTCTGGAGGGTTCAGGTTCTGGTACAGATACCTGTTGAGGTTCCGGAGGATTTCGGTGCAGATAGCCGGGTTCCGGAGGGTTCCGGTGCAGGTACTCGGTAAGGTTCCAGAAAGTTCAGGTGCAGGTACCTGGTGAGGTTCTGGAGGGTTTCGGTGCAGATACCTGGTGAGGTTTCAGAGGGTTTCAATGCAGATAGCCGGTGAGGTTGCGCAGGGTTCCGGTGCAGGTACTCGGTAAGGTTCCAGAAAGTTCAGGTGCAGGTACCTGGTGAGGTTCTGGAGGGTTTCGGTGCAGATACCTGGTGAGGTTTCAGAGGGTTTCAATGCAGATAGCCGGTGAGGTTGCGCAGGGTTCCGGTGCAGGTACTCGGTAAGGTTCCAGAAAGTTCAGGTGCAGGTACCTGGTGAGGTTCTGGAGGGTTTCGGTGCAGATACCTGGTGAGGTTTCAGAGGGTTTCAATGCAGATAGCCGTTGAGGTTGCGCAGGGTTCCGGTGCAGGTACTCGGTAAGGTTCCAGAAAGTTCAGGTGCAGGTACCTGGTGAGGTTCTGGAGGGTTTCGGTGCAGATACCTGGTAGGGTTTCAGAGGGTTTCAATGCAGATAGCTGGTGAGGTTGCGCAGGGTTCCGGTGCAGGTACTCGGTAAGGTTCCAGAAAGTTCAGGTGCAGGTACCTGGTGAGGTTCTGGAGGGTTTCGGTGCAGATACCTGGTGAGGTTTCAGAGGGTTTCAATGCAGATAGCCGGTGAGGTTGCGCAGGGTTCCGGTGCAGGTACTTCGTAAGGTTCCAGAAAGGTCAGTTGCAGGTACCTGGTGAGGTTCTGGAGGGTTCCGGTGCAGATAGCCAGGGGTCTTCTGGAGGGTTCCGGTGCAGGTGCTCGGTAAGGTTCCGGAAAGTTCGGGTGCAGATGCTTTGTGAAGTTCCAGAGGGTTCTGATGTTTTTAATGGCATACACATTTAGTTTTCTTGGGCAGAAGCACTTAAACGCAGTATATGATGCACTCATACACTTGTAGATTTACTTTGCAGGAGGGGGGGGCAGGGCGTGGCAAAAAAGAAGTCGATCCATAAATGGTTAGACCAAGCACCCTGCAAACCGAAACAAAATTTTGAAGCAACGAAACGGCAACGTAAAGAAAACAATCTTAACACACGCGGTCTTGCAGACGATTGACAAATAGACGGCCGCCGAAAGTTGAAGAGTCATCTCGAACCATTACAACATCGTGGGTTAAAAACAGCAGAGACGTGGGTGACAGCGACTCAGTAAAAGATGTACGGGTAATACGATTGGCGTCAAATCAAAGTACGATTGCACGCAATGCACGAAAACTTTTTCATGACTAAATGGTGGTTTCGCTTAGTGTCCCGTTTCTCTGTATTTCACGCACTGACGTTCAGATACTGATTGTGATGATTGTAAATGCAGACAATACGTGTGAGAAATGTGCTTTGGATGCGTTACAGCAATTTACAAAGACAGTTTTATCATGAAGGACATGTATGAGATTAATGTCCAATACCAATCATTGCAAAAACTAGATTCGCAAAAGACGTTGGCAAGCGAAAAGAAACTGACAACGCTGAATTCGACGCATACCTTGTTTGATCAAGCGCAGCGCGCACCAAAACAAATGTATGACAAACAACATGGCAAGGCAAAGGGAACAATCTCAGGACAAGCCAGCGTGAGAACCACTTAACACAACATGACTGACGAAACCTGCAGCGTCATATTGAACCATCACGACATTGTGGGCGAAAAGAAAAGCAAGGACAAAGGCGGGAAAGACTGATCTGCAGAACGTGTCGGCAAATAGCAACAAGTGACAGCGCTAAATTTGACGCATAATCAAAGAAGGTTCAAGCACGCACAGCGTAAACCAAAGCAAAAGTATGACGGACAACATGGCACGGAAAAGGGAACAATCCTAAGACGAACCAGCTTGAAAACCACTAAAGCAAAACGGCGACTGCAAAGCCTGAAGTGATATATCGAACCGTCACGGCGGCGTGCGTTTAAAGTAACGCGACGGCCAAGGTGGCATGGACTCAGTGAAGTGGCAATAAAGCGCAAAACCTGACTCGCGATCCAGTACTGCATGGGTGGCAGGTGCAAAGACCAAGGATCCAACCATCACCCTGGTAAACTGCACGGGTGACAGGCGCCGAGACCAGGAATCTGACAATCAATCCGCTTCACTGCACCGGTGGCAGGCGCGCACACCAACATTTTTAAACTTAACTTGGCAAACTGCACTGAGGGCGGGTGCAAAGACCAACAGTTTGAAAATCAATGCGGTCAATTGCACGGGTGGCAGGCGCAGAGAACAAGGATGCAACTTGATCCAACCATCACTCTCGTAAATTGCACGGGTGGCAGGCAGAGCAGGGATCCGACAATCAACTCGCTGAACTCCGGTGGCAGGCGCGGACACCCACATTTTGAAAATTAACCTGGTAAACTGCCAGGTGGCAGATGCAGCGCAAAGACCAAGGATCTAGCCATCAGTCTGGTAAACTGCACAGGTGGCAGACGCAGAGTCCAGGGATCTGACAATCAATCCCTTGAACTCCATGGGTGGCAGGCGCAGACACCATCAGTTTCAAAATCTGCAGAGACCAGGGATCTGACAATCAATCCCCTGAACTCCAACGGTCGCATGCGCAGACACCAACATTTTGAAAATCGGCCTGGGCAACTGCCAGGTTGCAGGCGCAGAGGCAAGAGATTTGACAAACGATTTGGTAAACTGCAGGTGGCAGCGTTGTCATGACGACCACAAGACCACATCCAGTTAGTAACAATGTGTAATCCACAATGATTGCGTATGTATGAGTTCATGTTGGTTGCCTGCCGCAGATTCATAGACAATGTTGTCAACAGCAGGACCGAACTATGAACACAAAAGTGTGCAACGCGAACACTTGCACACTATGTGTTTGTACTGCATTCATGGGAATACGTCACATACCTGTGTGCAACATCATTGCATGGTTGTATGTGTATGCTTGTATGTGTATGATTGTATGATTGTAGGATTGTGTGACAAGGTACTAAAGGTTCCCTTTGGTGACTGTTTGGTTGGGACTGCCTGGGGGGGAGGGTGGGTTGCTTAGGGTGCACTTCTCCTCCGGGTGTCTTGGTGTCTGTCTGTCGTGGGGGGGCTTGCCCTTCTCTTCCTCTCGGTCGTCGTCTCCCGTGGTCTCCCGGGTGTGGGGGTTGCTCCCTTGCGGAAGTTTCTCTTGTTTCGTTTCTCGGAAGTCTGGCGCGGCGCGTCTAGTTTTAGCTTCAGTTTTATTTTCGGCACTTCCGAATCGTTTCTTATTTCAGCTGGCCAATCTCGTTTGTTTTCAGTTTCAGAGTTGCATGATTTCGGCGTTTATCGTTTCAGTTTGACGTTTTGCAGATTTCAACGTTGGATGTTGCGTGAGATTGGAGATCGTTACTTGCATGACGACTTTCAGCTGACACTGACATGACATCAGAGATTTGAGATCGTTACTTGCATGACCACTTTCAGATTGCACAGGCGTGAGGTGAAGAGGTTTGCCTGGCTTTAACTCGTGAACTCATTTCAGTGAGGATCGATTCAGTGATCATTTGTTCGGCAGATTTGGCTGAGCTCTCATTCTTAATTCTTTGTAGCCAGGGGCGCGTTGCACGCCCGTGGGGCCGCGAGCCATGGAAGATCTGTCACTGTTTCTGGGTGCATCTGCAGTGCAATTGATTTCAGATACATTTGGCGAACTCCGGCATTTTGATTCTGCTTTTGACACGTCAGAGGAGGCTAGTGATTTACTTCGTACAATTCTGCCTTCTTCTACTAGTGAGGATTTCTTGCATCAGGCCACTGAGTCATTGATGACGTGGAAGGCTGCACATTCATCATTGGTTAAACGACAACGCAGATTGCATCTGGAGAGGGTCTCACAAACTTTGTTGGTGACAGGGGAGCCGGTTCCCACTAAGGCTGCACATGATTTTGAGAATATCATTCGAAATGATCCGAAGGTGTTTCTGGAGATGGCCAAGAGGTCACAGAAGCGAAGGGTTGAATCTGCGCTTCCTGGCAGTAGAGCGGAGAAAGAGGACAAAGAGCGTCGTCGCTATGCATTGGAATTGGGTACTATCCTCGAAGAGGCTTGCTTACCTGTTTCTTTGCAGATTGTGGAGCTGGAGAAGCCGGAGACAGCCTGGATACGGATTTGGGGCAGCCGTCGATCAAAGACGCTGCGCAATCGTTTCCGTGCTTGGTCCAGATTTAGGGCATGGATGATTGCGACCTACGGGTTGGTTTGGCCAAAGAACGTGACCCAGGTCATAAACTTTGTGGAGGAGCTCATTGACTTTGGCTGTCCCATCTCTTTTCCTGGAGAATTTGTGGCGGCGCTTACGCTGCTAGAACAGGTGGGCAAGGTGCTGGAGTCAAATCGTATTTCGAGCGATCCACTGTTGGGTGAACATCTGAAAAGCTGGAAGATGACATTAGTGAACAACAGTGGGGGTCGTGGACCAGCAAGGCCTTATACAACAGCAATTTTGATCGCATTGGAGCTCTTCACAAACAATTCGGAGATTGATGTTTATTTTCGTTTTGTCAGTTGGCTCATGCTTTTGGCAAATTGGGCATCCTTGAGGGTGGATGATATACAGAACATACAGCCTGAGACGGTCAGGTTAAGCACCAGAGGGCTCAGCTTCAGACTCTCAAGGACCAAGACTTCGGGTCCGGGCCGATTGCATGGAGCCATACATGGTTTTGTGGCAAGAGACATTTCGATCACAGGAGAAGACTGGATGACTTCTGGGATTCTTGCATTGCAACGCGATGACATGAAATTTCCTAGAGATTATACTTGATCCCAGGACCGGCCAAGAGCTACTCCGGATTCATTCCGAAGGTGGTTGAGCCCCCGGAGCTTGCAAACTATTTTCCAATGGTGTTGTCCAGACTTCCAACGCCCAGATTCCATGACGGAAAGTGGATCTCCAATGAACAGCTCTGCCTGGTGCCGGAAACAACCAACTTGTTCTGGACAGGCCACAGTGCGAGGCATTTTGCCACGCAGGCTGCTGCAGCAATTGGGATTGGCAAGGAACGTCGAGACTATTTGGGACGTTGGGCCATAGGCCGTGTGGGGAGCGATGCGTATCTGCACACGTCCCGGCAAGTCGTCGAGAAGGTCCAACAGGAGATCCTGGCATCACTTCATGCAGAGGGGGGCTACAACGAAGACGAGCTCCTGGACGACTTCAAGGAGTTTGCAGAGAAGCAAGGCCTTGTGGGCTTTCGTGTACGGAGGAGGCACAAAGTGCTTCCGTTGAGCAAGTTGGAGCCTTGCTTGATGTTGGCTGAGGATTCAGATGACAGCTTGGCAGATGAGGATGTGTGCCAGAGGCGATTGGTGGCCGAGGGCCCGCCGGTGCTTGAGCCTCAGGTGGATTCATCTGGCAACATCCCTCGATACTATATCACCATCTCTCGGAGGAATGGCTTCCGAAGATTGCACATGTCGGGAGCATGTCCCGTCCAGGCTTGGAAGTGCCAGGGGATGGAAGAGGTGCAAGACATCAAGCAGGCTGCCTTCGATGCAGTCTGCCTCAACTGCAAGAGGAAGATCCAGTCGCAAGAGAACGCAGAAGAGGCTGATGAAGACAGCGATTCTGTGGGCGATTCTTCATCCACTGATTCAGACATCCCGGAGATGGAAGATGCCATCTAGCGGGTGAAATCTCCGCTGCATTAGGAGTCAGCTTTGCGTGAACATGCTGGGGTCGGAAAAGAGATGCAACAGTCAGCATTCTCGGATCAGATGTTCTATTTAGGGTTTGACTCGCATTTGAGATCCTATCAGCATTTTGTGATTTGGTGATTAGGAGATTTCTCAGTTTGGAACGCTTTCAAGAATTTTGGGAAAATTGAAGCGTCGAATCAGTTTGAGGCTGATAGGTAAGTCAGGTTCAGCTTGAGATTCAGTTTCAGAGAAGAGGATTTTCAGATTCAGTCTCAGACGTCACATTCGTGACAGATTCAGCCACACGTCAGGTGGACATTCAATGAACTCTCTGGAACTTTACATGCTCCAGCGGTCAGGATTTTCCTGAATCGAGTATACATTCAGTTTAGACCAAGCGGCAATTTTTGACAACTTTAACTTTGGAGTTTCAGCTTCTTTTCATGTGGATCTTCACGTTTGCATGTTTCTTTTTGAAGGCCGACAATTTCCTTTTGTCAGAAAATTGAAGGCTTGATTGCAAATGTGTAGTATATTTGTTGGGATGGACTTTTACGAAACAGGTCCTTAGTACTCACATCTCTCAACTGCGAAGACTGTCCTGTGCGGAATCATGGCAGCACTGGATGATGCGGCAAAACGTGAGTTCGTCACGGAAAATGCGGCGGCAGATCTGCAGTATGTACTGGAGGACAGTTCAGTTCCTTTGGATCTACAGTACAGAGTTGTGAGACATTACAATTCACTCAAGATTTTCGCAGCTATGGGTGATACTGCAGGCGAAATCAGAACAGCAGCACAGGCAGATTTTGCACTGGATCCAGCTGCATCGGCCGAGGCAAGAGCAAACATGGCAAAGTTGGTGTCAGCATGGAACTTAGCAAAGGATCTGGCTGCAAAGGAAAAGGAATTGTTTGCGGAATCCAAGGTTTTGGGTGCTCCCCGCATTCTGCAACATTCAGAGCGGCAGGCAATGGTGAAAGCAGTTGAGAACTCATATGGGCGCTTGCAGGAATCGGAGGTGCCATCCAACGAATACATTGCTTTGAAACTGGAGGAAGTGGAGAATGGAGAACCGTCAGCTTCACCTCTGGACGAAATCGTTTCGAAGCAAGAGAAAAACACCTCAGAATTACAGACTTCACTGGACGCTTCTGGTCATTTGAGAGTTACGAAAATCAAAGGCAAAGGGAAGCTTCCCGAGACCACAGAAGATTACAGGCGTCTGTTGAAAATCGAGGGCGTGACATGGCTTTGCATGGCTGCAAAGTTCAAGAGCAAGGCGTGGCTCCAGAATTTGACCCTCTCAGATTTCAACAAGTTTGTCGAATACATTCTGGGTGAGCGGGTCAATGGAATCAAGACCTCCATCAACGGGGTGACACAGCCACTGCGACCACCTTGGAGCATTGTGTTGGACTATGAATTTAAGTTGAGGAAGGAAGCCTTCAAGCTGGTGGTGCGTGGACAGTCATCGCTCAAGGAAGCCTTGGAGGCGGTGATCAAAGACTCGGAGCTCAAAGAGTCTTTCTTTGTCACACCCCTTACTCTGGCATCACATGAGCACATCTCGAAGTACCAGAGGACATCAGGAAAAGGCAACTCAGGGCAGAATCTTAGCTCTCCTGTTGGTGCTTACGGAAAGGGAAAATCATCCAAGGGCAAGAATTACAAGAAAGGAAAAGGCAAGTCTGGCTTCAAAGGGGACACAGCCCTGGTCTCACAAACGCCAGACGGAAGGGACATTTGCTATGCCTACAACGCCCAAGGGTGTGCCGGCAAGTGCGGCCGCGTTCATTGCTGCAGGGTTCGTGGATGCTTTGGTCAACACAGCGCCCGAGAACATCATTTGAACAAGAAGGAGAGGGGCAAATCACCAACCAAACCTGCAGCAGCGCCCCAGGAGTGACTACAGGTGGAGCACGACAGCACAGAGAAGAAAGATACAGTTTTCCGAGTTTTGTACCTTTTCTGCGGGAAACCGCGCAAATCCGATTTGAGAGCTTGGTTGACGCGTTTGGCGCCTGGGTTCAAATGTACAGTGCATGTCAGGGAGGTTGACATCGCTCGAAGCAGCGAGGATGATTTGTCAGGCGAAGGGCTCTGGCAGAAGTTTTTCACAGAGGTTGCAGAGGGCAAATGGGATGCAGTTTTCTTGTCTCCACCCTGCAATACATTTAGCAGGGCAAGGCATTTATGGAAGAGATCACCGGGCCCACGCCCCATTCGTTCGAAGCATTATCCATATGGTTTCCCTTGGGTTTCAGCTGCCAACAAACAGACTCTGGGTGAACACAATTTCTTCATTTTTCAATGCAAACGGATGGCAACAACAGCCTTCAAAGCTGGGAAGATCTACTTGTGGGAACACCCAGAGGACTTGGGCAGAGTCAAAGACACGGACGATGCCCCTGGAAGCATCTGGCAATGGGATGAACTACGCACATTGCAACTGGAATCGGACGCAACAACATGGGCAATCTACCAATGCCATTTTGGCGCAGACACACCCAAGCCCACCCGGTTCTTGGGAAACATTGACAAGGAAATGCCCCACAGCGGGTGGCCAACTTTTGATGCAGAAGGTTTTTACTCTGGACCTTTGGGGGCTGGCTGTGGTCATCGGTTCCATGTGCGTAAGCTGATTGGAAAAACCAAAGGTGTTTGGAACACATCTCCATCAGCAGCTTGTCCTTCAAAGCTCTGCAAGTACTTAGCCCAATTGCTCTTGTCTCGCTTCGTTGGGGGGCGGACAGTCCTCGACAAACCAGCGCTTTCAGCAGTGGATGGGCCATCTCAAGTACGGCCGGCTACTGAAGAGGAGGAAGATCAGGGCCATACAGAGGGGACAGAGGACAACATCTCACCCCTGGACGACGGCAAGGCCAAGGAGGTATCAGAAGACGTTATAGAATGGGGGGTGCTCTGGACAGCCTATCTCGTCTGACTGGGATTTGAAGCGTGCTCGATTGGTGGATGGTCTGGGCCTCTGCTCACCCAACCGCTGGTGGCCTTCAGATCGTTTTGTTTTCCAGCAAACCTCGGCAGCTGGCTTGGCCGAAGATCTTCATGAATTGGTCCGGAGCTTTGTGATAAAGAACATCGCTGACTTGAGGCAGGCATCCTTTGAGCTTGCAGTTGGGAAGATGACTAAGTCTCCTTTCTCTAGTGAGGCCTTAGAGGAGGTGCGCAAACGTTGGGCACAATTGCTGTCACGGCCGGACAAGGCCCTCTTCAAGGCTGAGAGACAGCCTTTTTTGCTGGAGCTTCTTTCTCAGACGTTACAAGGCTTAGGTGACCCAGACTGGCGGGTGCTCACAGAGGAGGTCGATTCCTTCTCGTCAGGGGTACCAGTGGGTTACGACCAACCTTTGCCCCGAGTGTCAGCCGTGTTTCCTCCCAAGGAGAGATTTCGAAAACTGGATGACTCCGTCTTCATGGAGGACTCGGCCAATTATAAGTCTGCAGACGGCATGTCACACAAGCTGGAGGAGAAATTCAGGGAGGAGGAAGCTTTGGGTCGAATGTACCCCACAACCTTGGGGGCGTTGCAGTCGCGATTTGCTGGACAGAAGGTGCTGATAGCTCCGATGGGAGCCTTGGAGAAGCCGGATGGAGGTGTGAGACCTTTACATGATGCAACACACCATGTGCAAGTCAACAATGCAATTCAATTCCAAGATCAACTGGAGTACCCTGGCCCTGGCGATGCAGCAGCGGTGGTTGAGTCCTCTCGCTTGGTGCGGGAGTCTTGCTTTGCAATTTCGGCTGACATTCAGGCTGCACACCGGTTAGTCAAGGTCCGTGAGAAAGACTGGAGGCTGCTTTGTTGCAGGGCCCACTCAGACTCATTGGTGGTGTGGGTCAACTGCGTGGGCACCTTTGGAGTCAGTTCCGCATCGTACTGGTGGACGCGGCTGTTTGCCTTGGTGGGCAGGTTGGTCACTTCAGTTTTGAGGCAGGCACCTAACTTGCAGATTGTTTATGTGGACGACCTGCACATTTTGGTTTGGGGGCCTGACAAGTTTCTTTGGTTGTGGATGATGATTGCTACCTATGAGATTGTGGGCACCCCCTTTGGATACCACAAGTTCAAAGGGGGACTGGAGATTCCTTTCGTTGGTTACGAATTGGATTATTACCGAAAGACCATTGGCATATCTCTCAAGAGGGCTCGTTGGCTGAGAGACTTCATGGGGGAGCTGGAGCAGAGGCGCTACACGGTGCCAATGAGGGACTTCAACGAATTTCTGGGGCGGCTGGGTTTTGTAGCAAGGATTCTGGTTTGGATCAAACCTCACCTGGCGCCACTTTACAGTTGGAGCGCTGCCTTGGATCGGGGCTGTGTGGCGACGATGCCCAAGATGGTCAGGTTGGTGATTCTTTATCTCCAGTCTCAGTTGGAGGTTTTGACAAGGCGACTCAGCAGCTCAGCGCCTTTGAGGAGCCATCGAGAGGAATTCAGAACTGATGCAAAATGCGAAAGAGGCCGCATAGTTCTGGCAGGGCACCACTTGGTGGACCACCGCTGGTTTATTATAGAAGTGGCCCCCCATCAGGCCCCCTTCTTGTTTGACAAGGGCTTGGAATCTAGCTGGGCGTCAGCTTCAGCAGAGTTGCTGGCGTCTTTGGCAGCATTGCAGCTCTTTGGATATCTTGAAGACAAAGGGGTCAGACGCATCGTCCCAGTAGCAGTGGCAGCAGGTACTGACAATCAGGCCAATGAAGCTCTGGCCAAGAAACGGTCGTCCACTGCTTGGCCACTCATGCTCATCAACATGCAGTTGTCACATCACCTTTTCAGATCATCATTGCAGTTGACATTGAATTGGCGGCCGCGCGATGAGAACCAGGACGCGGACGACCTAACGAACGGTCTGGTCGCCAAGTTCGATACAAAGCTGCGGGTGTCAGGTGTTTTCGAAGATTTGAAGCTTGAGCTGTTGGAACAGCTGTGGGCGGCACGGGAAGACTTCTTAGATAAAGATGCACTTAAGACCTGGCCAGCCATATCAGATTCAGCCGCCAGCTTCAAGACTTCAGGAAAATGGTGATAGCCCAGTTTCGCTAAAGAGGGGCGGCTGGCATACTCACTGTGCTATCCAGCTGAAGCCGGAAGGAATTTTTTGGAAGGACTTGGTGTCAGAGATTCGAACAGCAACCACCTGCGGAAAAAAGAGAGAGATGACCGAACTCCTTCCGATGCAATTTCCGTCACTGCATGTTGGGTTGATTGTTTGTTGTTGTTTGGTTTTTGTGTTTGGTTTCTGTTTGGTTTTAGTTTCAGTTACGCGCGTTTGCGTAGGCCGCGTTTTTCACTGTGTTCTTGTGTCCCTCTTTCCCTGGCGGTCTCCCGTTTCCCTTCTTTAGTTTGAGTTTTAGTTATTTGAGCGTTTGCTCATTCAGAGGCAGTCACATTAGAACAGGGTACTAAAGGTTCCCTTTGGTGACTGTTTGGTTGGGACTGCCTGGGGGGGAGGGTGGGTTGCTTGGGCTCTTGCCCTGGCTTCCTTGCTTAGTTTTTTCCAGGGTGCACTTCTCCTCCGGGTGTCTTGGTGTCTGTCTGTCGTGGGGGGGCTTGCCCTTCTCTTCCTCTCGGTCGTCGTCTCCCGTGGTCTCCCGGGTGTGGGGGTTGCTCCCTTGCGGAAGTTTCTCTTGTTTCGTTTCTCGGAAGTCTGGCGCGGCGCGTCTAGTTTTAGCTTCAGTTTTATTTTCGGCACTTCCGAATCGTTTCTTATTTCAGCTGGCCAATCTCGTTTGTTTTCAGTTTCAGAGTTGCATGATTTCGGCGTTTATCGTTTCAGTTTGACGTTTTGCAGATTTCAACGTTGGATGTTGCGTGAGATTGGAGATCGTTACTTGCATGACGACTTTCAGCTGACACTGACATGACATCAGAGATTTGAGATCGTTACTTGCATGACCACTTTCAGATTGCACAGGCGTGAGGTGAAGAGGTTTGCCTGGCTTTAACTCGTGAACTCATTTCAGTGAGGATCGATTCAGTGATCATTTGTTCGGCAGATTTGGCTGAGCTCTCATTCTTAATTCTTTGTACCACTCCCTCCCTCCCAAAGAATTTCGGAGTTACTGCTTTCAGTTTCAGTCTCAGTTTCAGCTCTTTTTCTCCACTGGGCAGTTCTTTTGGATCCAAATTTTTCATTCCTTTTCGGGTCTCCGTGACCTTCGGTCCTAGCACCAGTTGTGAGCCAGATGGCGCTGTCCGCGGAGGAGTTTTACTGGCTTTGCCATCTTTTCTGGAGCTTTATCAGGACCGATTTGCCCAGTGGATTTCGACCACGTCAACTTGAATGCCTTCGAGAGCACCTTCGTGCCGTCCTTCTCCACATCGGAGACAATCGCTCTACGACTTGGATTACCAATGTCTGGAAGGCGTTGACGGTGGTGTTGACAAGTCACCGCAGCGGACATGACATTCAGTCCTTACAAAATGTGCTGCTCATGACGGATATCACCGAGGCATCAATGGGCATCCCCCGTGGATCTTGGTCCTATTGGGCTCTGAGTTATTCACCAGATGCTGAACACCGCGGCAAGGTCAATGCAGAGTGTCGCAGGATTTTGGTGTCGATTAGCCGACACTTGCCCGAGGACGATTCACACGGGACCGGAGATCTTTTAGGAGAGATTGATTCTTTCCTGGGCAACGTATCCCTTGGACTACGTGCTTCTTCCATTGGGGAGCCTGAGGTTCGTTAAGGGCGGCAGTTGCTTTTTCATGGGCTCGTTCCATTCCGTGGCCAAAGGATGGATGACTTTTTGATTTCGTTTGGTAGCCATAAATTTTGGCACCAACGGTGGGCGGCTGGCATACTCACTGTGCTATCCAGCTGAAGCCGGAAGGAATTTTTTGGAAGGACTTGGTCAGAGATTCGAACAGCAACCACCTGCGGAAAAAAGAGAGAGATGACCGAACTCCTTCCGATGCAATTTCCGTCACTGCATGTTGGGTTGATTGTTTGTTGTTGTTTGGTTTTTGTGTTTGGTTTCTGTTTGGTTTTAGTTTCAGTTACGCGCGTTTGCGTAGGCCGCGTTTTTCACTGTGTTCTTGTGTCCCTCTTTCCCTGGCGGTCTCCCGTTTCCCTTCTTTAGTTTGAGTTTTAGTTATTTGAGCGTTTGCTCATTCAGAGGCAGTCACATTAGAACAGTGTGGGCATGATGTCATGACGACGAACACAAGATCATATACAGTTGGTAACAGCGTGTTATCCAACATGATTGCGTTTGTATTAATTCATGTTAGTTGAGATACCTGGTAAAGTTCCGGAGGGTTCCAATGCAGATACCTGGTCAGCTTCTGGAGGGTTCCTGTGCAGATGCCTGTTGAGGTTCCTGGCCCTGGTTCCTTTACCATTGTGTAGCACCATTGCATGCTTGTATGTGTATGATTGTATACACAGCAGAAGTTTTCAAGCTGTTGGGGATAGCGCCTGAGTTTATTTTGGATGCTTTAACTTTTGGGTTTACCATATTAATCACTGTCTACACTTGAAAAGCCGTATTTGTTCGAGAGGCTTATCCCATTGTTTTCTGAATTATAAGCCTATGAAATGGTTGATTCATTGCCGATTATATACAGGGGTTGGCATTGATGTCTCTTTTTGGGGATGATATTCAGAATATTCACATCACCTGAAAAGCCGTATCTGTTGGAGATGAAATATCCTCCCTTTTTAGTTGCGTGATGTTTAATTAGGAGATTTACCAACCCGCAGTACAACTGGACTATGACCCTAGTCGCTAAATTGAATGGGGATATTTGGCCAAGATCAAGATAGTAAAGAAAAAACAGAATGGGACCCCTAAAAGGAATAGATTCAGCTATCAGAATAACAGGGAATCACTTTTCTATGGTTTTTGGCTCCCATATATAGATAGAGTATTCGTTTGTCAGTATATAGATAGAGTATTCGTTTGTCAGTGGCTTCAGCGATTTCCACGTGACTGATTCTATCGAACAAGTTGGGCGGTTGATGGTATCCATGGAGGTTGACAGTAGCATTGCTTGAAATGACAGCTGCATGATGAAACGCCTGGGATTTTACTCTAAATGATAGATGTCAGGCTTTGACCACAAAAGGTATTGCATCAATTTCCAGCAACTTGCACCAAGGTGAAAAATTCTCCTCACCAGTAGATGCATTTTGTTTTCCCATCAGTTGATGCGGCCCTTTTTTTGGAGAACCTCACGCTGCTTCCTCTTGGGGGATCGATCTGTGGCAGGCCTGGAAATGTGCTTTGGCCATCTTGAAGGACATCCCAAGGGGATCCAGGGATGTTTTGGGCTGCTGGGTCTACCACAGTAGTAGATGAGCAATCAGCGCGAGGCACGTATGATCCCTTATTGACTTTACTCCATTTATATCCCGATCATTTACATATATCATATATATATATTTACATATATATATATATATCTTGATGGCAAATCGGCCCCGAAGAGGCTCGATACTTCATCTTGTTGGCACGATCCCCGACTCTGTATTTTCACAATTGATGGTTCAAAGGTGGAGGATTAGTTTTGTTTTCCCTCCAGTATGGTTTAACAATTTTTAATCTAACTATGAAACACCAGCATGTCTAATATCTGAATCAGGTAACTATAGGATATTGCAAGTGTATATTATGTAAATAATGTATTTGATTATATATATATATATACATAAAATCATAAATACATTACCGGTAGTACCGCACAAGCCGGTGGTGGAAGTTTCAAAAATAGGACGCTATAGGAGAGGTGAGTTGTTGTGATGCATGGATGGCAGAGCGAATCCACTGATGGACCGAAAGGTGGTTGGAGTGGTGCTTTTTTTTTGGAGTGGCTACAATGGTTGCAATGGTCACCTCACCCACAACTGCTGGATGTAGTGTGGTGTAGTGCAGCTGTAGTTGTAGCTGTAGTGTAGTTGTAGTTGTAGTGCAGTGTAGTGTAGTTGCAGTTGTAGCCGTGGTGAGGTGTAATGAGTGTAGTGTAATGTAATGTAGTGTAGTGTAGCGTGCTGTAGTGTTGCGTGCTGTAATGTAGTCTAGTGTAGTGTAGTGTAAAGTAGTGTGGTTGTAGTTGTAGCTGTAGTTGTAGTTAGTGTAGTGTAGTGTAGCGTACTCTGGTGTAGATGGTGTAGTGTAGTTAGTGTAGTGTAGTGTAGTTGTAGCTGTAGTTGTAGCTGTGTAGCTGCAGTTGTAGTTGTAGTGCGTAGTCGTACTTGTAGTTTCGTGTAGTGTAGTGTGATGTAATTAGCATAGTGTGGTGTAATGTAGTGTAGTTGTAGTTGTAGCTGCAGCTGTAGCTAGTGTAGTTGTAGTTGTAGTTTGAGTTGTAATGTAATTCATGTAGTGCAGTGTGATGGGCGTAGTGTAGTCTAATTGGTGTACTGTAGCGTAATATATTTGATCTGTATTTGTGTTGTAGTGGTAGTGTAGTTGTTATACTTGCAGTTGTAGCTGTCTGTCTATCTATCTATCTATCTAACTATCTATCTATCTATCTATCTGTCTTTCTGCAATTTTGAAAACGAAACAAGTCTGCGAGACTTCCTCAACTTTTGAACTGGACAACGTCAAAAACGAAGCAATTCTGCGAGACTTCCTCGATTGACGACATCAAAAACGAAACAATTCTGCAAGACTTCCTTCAAAAATGGTAAGATGAGTGCAGAGCTGACAGCCTCGTGCCAATGCGTTTGACATTTTTCCATTCCATCTGTTTATGCTACTGCGCCTGCCACGAAAAAGTGACGCCAGGCCATACGAAGTGCTGCACCCGTCGCGCAAAATCATCTTAGCAAACCTACAGATCTGATGCTCCAAATGCCACCCCTCTCAGGAAATCAGCGCCCTGACCTCCTAACATCTCTGATGAACATGTCTCTTGTACTGCGCCCAGATCCTCTGCAAATGTCCCACGCCTGCCATCGTTTTTGGAACTGCTACAAAACCCTCACATTTGCTCACTTTTTGGCAACGCACAGAGTCCCTTGCGCCTGCCACGCAGAACGACGTCTGAATGTCAAAACGTGGTCCGAACATGTGGTGTTTTTAACATTTTGACTTCGAAATGTGCTTCGCGCCACAAGGGCGTGCACTTTTTCGACATCTCAACTACCAAAAGTGGTCCGAACCTGGTGTGCTTTCTTCATTTTGACTTGGAAACGTGCTTCGCGCCACAACGGCGTGCACTTTTTCCCCATCTCAACTTCCAAAAGTGTTCCGAACGTGATTTTTTTAACAACTTTTTCACTTGCAAATGTGCTTCGCGCCACAACGGCGTACACTTTTTCGACATCACAACTTCCAAAAGTGGTCCAACGTTGGTGTGTTTTGTACATTTTGACTTAGAAATGTGCTTCGCGCCACAACGGCGTGCAATTTTTCATCTCTCATCTGGCCAGCTGGCTCCGCACCCGCCGCTTTAGCGAGCCTACTTTTCGACCCTCCGCGAGCCTACTTTAGCTTTAGCGAGCCTACAAATCATTGGAAAAATCCCAGTGTCTCGCGACTTTCCTATACCTTTTCGCGCACCTGCATCTTCTTTCTTCTGACTCTTTCTCTTCTCTGATCTCCTCTCTTCTGCTCTTCTCTTCTCTGACTCTTCCCACCTCTGCTTTTCCATCTATTGTCGGAAGTTTGACTTCTAAACTTCCTTCGATAATGTGTATATATGGCTCAGCCCTGCAGCCCCCCCCTTGCCCCCCTCATGGTCATGGTCCTGTATGTACGCTGTCGTATATAGTGGACATTTTGCTAGCATATAAATGACCGATGTAGGGTCTACTTTACCCCCGCCCCTCCTGTGGGGTGGGTGGGGGCTAGGTAGTGTGTCACTGGCACAACTAGTGTGTAAGGCAGTAAGTAGGTCGTATGTGGCCAGCATGTAAATGATCCATCTAGGGTCTACTTTACCCCTGCCCCCCCCTGTGGGATGGGTGGGGTTTCATAGAGGTATCATGTAGATAGTGTCTATGTAGTATGTGGCTAGCACGTATGCATAGCACATGAAATCTTGATACTAGCTAGCATATGGCTATTATAAAGGTACTTCATGGGCAGTAATACGTTGTAAATAGAGTGATGAAAGCTGTAGCTTACCTCCGACGCCCCCCCTGGGGGATGGGTGGGGTGTTATAGAGGTATCATGTAGATAGTGTATAGGTAGTATGTGGCTAGCACGTATGTATAGCACATGAGATCTTGATAGTAGCTAGAATATGGCTACTATAAAGGTACTTCATGGGCAGTAATATGTTGTAAATAGAGTGATGAAAGGTGTAGCTTACCCCCCACGCCCCCCCTGGGGGATGGGTGGGGTGTCATAGAGGTACCATGTAGATAATGTATATGTAGTATGTGGCTAGCACGTATGTGTAGCACATGAGATCTTGATAGTAGCTAGCAAATGGTTACTATAAAGGTACTTCATGGGCAGGAATACGTTGTAAATAGCATGATGCATGTTGTAGCTGACCCCCATGCCCCCCCTGTAGGATGGGTGGGGTGTTATAGAGGTATCATGTAGATAGTGTATAGGTAGTACATGGCAAGCAAGTATGTATAGCACATGAGATCTTGATAGTAGCTAGTATATGGCTACTAAAAAGGTACTTTATTGGCAGCAATACGTTGTACTGTAAATAGATTGTATGGGCATATTCTAGGCAGTAGTGAACACCGTATTGAGGTATCCTGTTATGTAGTGCATAGGTGGCACGAGGCCAGCATGTAAGTACAGCATATGAGCGTATGAAATCTTGACGGATGGTGGTAGACCGCTGGTTTGCCGGACGCGGGCCATATATATAAATATGTATGTCTATATATATATACATACATATATATATATATATCTATGTTTATATTCTTGACCTAGCTTGCCAGGATTGTTTTGAGCCGGGATTTTGGGTGCCCAGCTTGAAGCCGTTCCACTGAGCCGTTCCACGTCCCAAAACTGGTCTGTTTCAAAAGCAGGCGCTCTCTGTGTGTATTTGCATATGCCGAATCATCATTTTGCTTGAATGTATTTGTATACACACATCGAAATCCATATCATATATATACATACACATATTATATATACATACACTCATTCTTGGTGAACTTATAAAACCGTTGATGTTGCTTCAATTTCCAGATAGGTTGCAACCTGATTTTAGATTCGGTCACCTTGTGAGATCCCCATTGACTTTCCCTGGCTTTGTAGTAGATATATCGAACTATTGGGGGGTTTATATCACCTGTTCGTTTATTTCACCAGTGGTATAGATACAACTGTAGTGAATGGGGTTTATAAACCAACTAACATCACTGGCACCATCTTGTAATCCAGATTGACCACACTAAAATACCAGCCAAACCACGCCGTGGAGATCCGTGCAGGATATGAAAAAGAACCATGCGACAAGGCGACGAAAAAGAGACTGGTAATTCCAATTTAGATACATGACATGTCAATAAAAATGTATGTATGTGTATATATATATAAATGAATGAATGTATGTATGTATATATATATACACACTATAATATTCTATATATAATGTTTTGTATGTTATGCATCGCACATACGATGTTCCATTTTGATTGGGCCTGCATAACTATCCAGAATTGGGGTTTATGCTTATACCAATCATTTTGTTTGGATAGTGCTAAAATGACCTCATGCCTGACCTCACCGCAAGGAATGCCCTTGCCGCTGGGAAATCACCGAACTGAATGGGTGATTTTCCAGCAGACCATGTTTGATGACCGGAGGATAGGTTTTATTCGCAAGACAGGGACTCATGGCATGGGATTCCCCTTCAAGGGAGGCTCTGATATACTAAGTGACTATGAGGTTATTTTCAAGGCATCCACGGAGTAAGCCGCGACCCATTTACAGCATCTGCAGACATGCCAATATATGGGCTGATAACCTTGGTTCATCATGTCATGTGAGCAATGAACATAAACTCTGTCGGATGATGATTAAATATATATAGCTTCATACCAATGTGGCAAACCCAATAACAAAGCATCCCATTAACCAACTATCTTGGGTTCACCTTGCGTCATCCTAAATAGAGGTATACCCAGTAACAAACCTCAATTGGAGATGGTTTATCATTGGGTTTACCAGATTATACAGTCCATATAAAACCATACACACACATATATATATAACATATAATGGAAACTTTTGTTAAACAACCTCTGTGGGGATGAGCAGCGTTTGGAAACTGGGATGGCAGCTCAGTCAGTAGTCAACATCACTCTGGTTGCAATAGACTTAGAAAACAAAGTGGTTAAATTCGGCCAAACCAAAAAAATAGCAATGTAGTCAATGTAGTCCGGGTTGACATGATCTAATCTGGCAAACCCCAAAAGTAAAGCAAACACGATTGGGATTTCCACCAGTCCCACTTGGAAGTTAACGGCATTACGACCTCCCAACGATGTCACCGATGTCATGATGGGAATTGGGGGAATCATCGCCTAAATGAAGTTTTTTAAATATTTTTTAGGTAGGTGGAATAGCAAAATTCATGGAGATTGAATATGAAACTCATTGAATTCAATTCATATCAATAGATATCAATAGATCAAGGGATCATCATTCACAATTCGGATTCATGGATATGTTGGATAGCGCCCAAAATTGTCACAGGCCCAACGTGGCGAGCTTCAATGGTGCGTTGACGGCGGCCGCTGTTGCCAGCAGATGGAAGGTGAACCATGGTGGTACCGTAGGTTTTTATCTCGGGATATCTTGGGATGTTAGAGTTTTTTTCAGCTTTCCATCCAATTTGTACACATTTTTTGAGGAGGCAATCTGGCAACGCCATCAATACATGATACATGTTTTCTTTTCTTGAAGATTTCGAAAACCTAAAGATGGATTGATTTAGGTAGCTTCATTCTGGGGTTTAGTATCCACCCACCACCACAAGTACTCATGATCAATCCAAGAATCCAGTATTTGTTTTGGTAGCAGTCTGTTGCTTGTTAGGAATCCCCTCGGGTAATTCAACATAATCAATAATTTACCTATGAAAGAGACTGATTTTACAAACTGTTAGTCATCACCAGAGGGTATATCTCATATTCCCATGATATCATACTAGACCCCCATATTTATTGATTATATTTCATTAAAAAAAACCATCGGTAAGTGCACTTATTACCTGCAACTATCACTTTCCAGTGTTTGGTTTGATCCATGCCGACTCTATGCTAAGCGCATTTTGTTTGATTGACCTTTTCTGTCGTTCCCTTTCAACATATTCCCACTCATTTTTCAAACACCTCCTCCAACGTTCTGGGTCACAAGGTGGCTGTGTCTATGCTCCCAGCCATGAGAGGCCAGCACTTGGCTGTCTGTTCATGGTGGGGTTGACCCCTGCATCTATTTAGAAAAACATGTTATAGATATCTAAAACAGATAAGATAGATATGATAAGATAAGATAAAAGATAGAACAAATCAAACGATGGGAAAAGATAAGGCAGAGAACATACCATATGTATATATATATATGTATAAACAAGAAAAAGATACGATAACGAAAAGATAAGATACAGATAAGACAAAGATAAGATAAAGATAACACGCATATCATATAGATTAGATAGATAGATTAGATTAGATTAGATTAGATTTAGATTAGATTAGATTAGACTAGATTAGATGAGATAGATGGATGCATAGATAGATAGGTAGCTGGGTAGGTAGATAGATAGATACTGTAGATTGATAAGCAGACAGGCAGACAGGCAGACAGGCAGACAGACAGACAGAATCGAACCAAATCGAATCGAATTGCATAGAATAGAATAGAATTGAATAGAATAGAAGGATAATTGAACAGAACAGAATAAAATGGAATCGATTAGAATAGAAAATAGTGAATGATTTGCATTGCTTTGATTTGATCAGAGTAGACATGATTTCACTAAAGTAGATTAGATTCGAATCAGATTGTTTCGATCAAGAGATCATCAGGGATCATAATCCATAGAGATCATACATCAGTTGCAGATCGCCGGCAGATCACCAGTTGCAGCCAGACGCTGTGAGCTTCAATGCCTGCATCCACGCACCTTGGTGGCGAAGCATCCCCAGTATGGTGGTTTTACCAAGCAAAACACGGTGATTTTTGACACGAAAAAAAGGGTGATTTCTCCCCCAAAACTGTCCTGTACCAAGCAAAACACGGTTATCAGTGAAACATGATTTTCAACCAGCAGAAACGGTGATTTTACCAGCCAAAGATAGGATATTTGCCACTAAAGAATGGAGGGTCAACCAAGAAAAAAATGGGGAGATCGCGGATGATAAAATGATGGGTATGGATGGATGCCTCACACGAGTCGGGTTTCATTCCCACCTTTGAGTGAAAATTTAAAGGACATGATTGGTTTTTGGCATAGTACCCTGGGGTGAACTAACACAGATGTGGAAAACCTATGGTTTTGTTTCATCAGGAAAATGTTCTATGAATGGTGGGTTTTCCACATCTATGCATCTATGTTAGTTTACTGGAGGGGAATCAGGGTCTTCCTGTAAACTCTCCCTTCATTCGATTGGCGGAAACCATGCCTTACCGAATGGAAGTGTTCTGCACATCAAGATGATGCCTAGCACATTCTTTGTTGGGACCCGCCACCGTTTTCTTTCGTAGTCTTGAATACATACAGTATTCCTAACTTACAACTTAGGAAGACGGATCCTATTTCTATAACATATATGGTCCTGGTCCGCGGTCCGGTAACCCCCCCCCGATGGTATGGTCCTCCAGGCCGGCTACCCCCCGGCTACACCCCAGATGGTGGTCCCCCCCCTCCCCGGTAGCCCAGCACCCTGTAACGCAGCATCAAGTGTCTGTGCAAGTACGAGGGAAGATCTTGTAACCTCCAGTGCCTGTGCAAAAACAAGAGAAGGTCTATTAGTGTAGCACCAAGTGTCTGTGCAAGTGCAAGAGAAGATCTTGTAACGTAACATCAAGTGTCTACGGAAGTAGGAGAGAAGATCTTATAACTCCTTATAACGTTGCATCAACTGTCTGCGCGTGTGCAATAGAAGGTCATGTAACGTAGCATCAACTGTGTGTGCATGTACCAGAGAGGATCCTATAACGTAGCAGCAAGGGTCTGCGCAAGTACGAAGGAGGTACTTCAACGTAGCATCCAACATCTGTGCAAGCACATACATATGTACATACGTACATACATACCTACATACCTACATACCCACATACCTACTTACCTACTTACCTCCATACCTACATACCAACATACCAACATACCGACATACCTATATAGATACATACCTATATAGATACATACCTTCATACCTACATGCATGCATACCTGCATACATACATACATACATACATACATACTTACTTACTTACTTACTTACTTACTTACATACTTACATACTTACATACTTACATACTTACATACCTACCTACATACCTACATACCTCCATACCTACATACCTACAAACCTACGTACCTACGTACCTACATACCTACATACCTACAGACCTTCATACCTACATACCTGCAGACCTACATACCTACATACCTGCAGACCTACATACCTACATAATGCCTACCTACCTACCTACCTACCTACCTACCTACCTACTTACACACATGCTTTCATACCTACATACCTACATACATACATACATACATACAGACATACATACATACATACATACATACTTACAGAGACACATTCATACACACATACATACATACATGCATGCATGCATACAAACATACATACATACATTATATTATATATTAAATTAGATTATATTACATAACATTACATTACATTACTACATACAAAAATGCAAAACATAACAAACCATAACATTACATACATACATACACATACATACATACATACCTACATACATACATACATACATACATGAATTACATACATACATGAATTACATACATACATTCATTACATACATACATACGTACATACATTAATTACATACATACATACATACATACGTACATACATACATACATACATACATACATTAATTACATACATACATACATACATACATACATACATACATACATACATACATACATACATTAATTACATACATACAGACAGACAGACATACATACATTAATTACATACATACGCACATACATACATACATACATGCATACATACATGCATGCATGCATGCATGCATACAAACAAGAGACCCCCCCACTCCCACAGCAAAGGGGGGGAGACCACGCCATTCCCACCCCGCCATTCCCACAGGGGGGGCGGGGAACCATGACCATGACGGTGGGGGGGGTGGGTGGGGGTTACAGGCCTGTACAGTACCATATATATATACACACATATTGTTGCAATGTATGATTATGTATAATTCACATTATATATATATATATTTGCTTTTTTTCTCCCCCTCTCTCTTTCTTTACACGCACACACATATATATATATCTATATATATATATACACAAAAAAAATGTATCGATCGATCTATCGATCGATCTATCTATCTATCTGTCTATCTATCTATCTATCTACCTATCTATCTATCTACCTACCTATCTATCTATCTATTCTAATCTATTCTAATCTAATCTAATCTAATCTAATCTTATCTATCTATCTATCTATCTAATCTATCTAATCTATCTAATCTATCTAATCTATCTAATCTATCTAATCTATCTAATCTATCTAATCTATCTAATCTAATCTAATCTAATCTATCTATCTATCTATTTATCTATCTATCTATCTATCTATATATATATAATTTTTTGCTTCTAGGCTCCAAGATGCTTGCGCAGCGGCCTACTGCATGTGAATTCCATGTACATGTTCTCAACCTGCGTAGTCTGCTCCAACAAAGCGTCCGTACACAGTTGCATGGAGCCTTCTCCACAAGTCCAAGTCAGACTGCGCAGGTTGACATGCATCAGCAGTGGGCTCTGAGCAAAAAGCTTCGCCCAAAGTTTCAGCTAGTGCTCCGCACATAGCCGGTGGATACTCCTTCAACGGAGTAGTACACCACCGTCCCTGAGAGTCCAAACCAATTGCGGCAGCGCGCGGTAGTTCACGGCGCACACGCCAGCGATGCAATGCAAAAATCACTCCAGGGAGGTTCAAAAGAAGGAGCTGCGTGGGCTTGGGAGAAAAAGCACCAAGCAGTCCCTGACAAAATCGACATGTTTCGATTTGGGGCAGCGCTAAAAGGGCTTGAATTACTGCCAGCTTCCAAATGCTGGGTGCATGTTCCTTCTGTGGAGGAGCCGGATGTTCAATGATGGCCCATCCATCTGTGAGCACTAATTCCATCAGTGCTTCTAAGGAAAAGAAAAGCAATTCATTTCCTACATTGACCTGGCACGTTTCGCGCAAGGTCATGCATTCAAAGCCCCAAAGCTCAGTAGCGCTGCGAACAGGGCGAGGAGCAACGCGATCATCAGCCACGGCATGTTCACGTGCAACTGTCCATGTCTCGCATGGTGGGCCAGCTACATATGCGACCACTTTTCGGTCACGAATGGCCGTCAACCAATACTTTCTTGTGGTAGCATTGCGAGCATCGCCATAGACCTTGTCAATAACGATATCCATCGACACGACGTGGAGGACAAACGACACATCCTTGGCCTTCATAATCTGGTCAATGTAGTGTTGTAGGTCTCCTTGCCTGCGACGGCCGGAATACGCGTGCAGCAAGACACGATGTTGTCCGAACGCTCGCGGGGTGGCCACATAGTTCATCTGCTCACTCGCTGCAACGCATTGCCGCTCCAGAACGCTCACAGGATCCGCAAGCAGCTGCTTCTTGTTGACCATCTTCAAGAATGGAAAATGCTCCTCATTGCATAACAACCGAAGACAATTCTGCATGTCCGTCCAGGCAACATTCGCAAAGATCGCATCGTCTGCACCAAAAGACTCTGCAAAAAATTGCACAGTGTTGCACCAGGCCGTCCATGAGATCGCATGGTCTGTCGCATACTTCTTGAGAATGTCGATGAAGTCCTCCATGCACATGCCAGGCCCGACCGCGTCCGTGATGTAGACAAAAAAGGAATCATCAATACCCGGATCAGCACGTAGGCGCGGGGCAACATTGAGAGGACCTTCAGCTTGAAGGGGCGGCAAGAGCCTGTCGTGGCTTTCTGCTAGTTCTCGATCATGAGTGGAGCCCGCACCGGGTCCTACATATCCTGGCACTCTTTGGCTGCGTAGGATCTGGCGGCATCGCTGCGAATAATGGATGTGCGCCTTCGTCTTCTGCATCGTGTGGAAAACCTTCAGGCAAGCTGGGCAAGTTGGCTCTGTGAAAAGCCGACGGGTGGCTGCTACTTGTCCATGTCGCTTGAACATGTGAGCGGCTTCCCCTCCCTTGCTGGCACATCCAATTCTACATTGCATGCAGCCAAAACTGGTCGTAGTGCTGGCTTCAACTGCCACTGGCAAACTCTGGGATGGCGCCCCAAAGATGGTTTCCAAACGACGAAGAGCATGTAAGTGGAATTCTTGCACTCTCCACACTCTCTGAATTTGCAGAACTTCATGAGTCACTGCACGTCGAATGAGCCTCTTCCAATACTTTGGGTGACTTCGAATCAGGTGTTGCCAGTGTGCATAGTTACTGTCCGGAGACGGTAAGTCGGAACTGCGTTGGAGTTGCTTCCACATCCATTGCAAGTCTGCTTCAATATATGCACACCAATCTCGATCTGCTGATAGGATACCCCAGTCATGGTCAGCACCGCAGCGATACAGTGTACCCAAATACCGCAAGCGCTGCCGTCTCAACAGAGTATCTGGACCAGGCAAGCCAACGTCAGCCAGAATTTGATCATGGTATGCATGCTCATCATGAGGGATTCTCAGCAATCTTCGGTAAAGGCGAAAAATCGCTGCATGAAATGTTGCGACAGTCTTGTCGTCCGTAATGAGCCAACTCTCGGAGCCATACAATAACTTGTTGATGATCAGGATCTGGAAGAGTTCGCACCGTTTGCTGAAGTCGATGCGTGTGTTGTGGTACAACACTCGGCGGTGCTGAGTGAACGCAGAATGGGCGATGGCTAGCCGTCGGCGTAGCTCAGCACGTTGATCGACTCCATGGTGTAGGAGTCCTCCAAGATGGAGATACTTGTTAGTTATCGGCATCTGGTACGAGTTGTGCTCTGTGAGGATCGGAATTGTCATGGGAGCATCAGGACCAAATAACTCAATCTTGTGCTTGCGTGAAGCTTTGCCACGTAAGCTGAGAAGAACTTCAGACTTACCACGTTTAAGATTTGGTGACATTCCGTGTTCAGTGCAAAGTTCAAGCAGCTTTGATGTGGTGTGTGAGACCTTGCTGATGAGTTGTGGCGTGTCAGGAGCACTCAGGCAAATTGCTGTATCATCCATCCAAGTTGGCCCTAAGAAGGGAGTCCACGGGATCTCTGCTTCAGGCAAATTGGCAGCCTTGTCACCAAAGAGCTGAAGATCCGCAACCTGAGGATACAGGTCAATGAGCTGATGCTGTTGCATGTGCTCCTGCAAACGGTGGAGAACTCTGGCCCAGACATAGCTAAAGCATACGTCCGCAAACGGATCGCCCGGTCTGGAGCCGAACCTTGTTTCAACCACATCACTTTGGCCCCTCATCCAAAAGTGGGTATTGCGGTGGATCGCAGCAATGCTCTTCTGGAGATGGTATGGTAATTGCGCCATCTCAAGGGCATTGGGTTCACCAAGGATGGCCCATAGCTCGTGTAAGGCAGACTCGGGCATGTGGAGCTTCTTCAGGAACGCAGCCAGAGCTTCATCAGTGAGCTCATTGTTCATGCAAAGTGGACGAAAAATCCGATAGAACGCCTCCGTCAAATCGACGAAGACGATCGCCGCACAATCTCCTTGACGCTGAGCTCGTCGAAGGTGTGCACGAACTAAATGAAGGCCATAGGTCACTGGCATTTTGCGCTTGCCGCCGACCTGATGCGTCTGAAGGAATCTTTCAAAGAGATCTGCCTGAAACGTACGTATTGTACGATGTATTGTCTTGCCGATCTGACTCGAGATCAACAAAGAACGAAAAGATTGACATGCCTTGCTGTCTCCACGACCTTTGTATGCCTGCACTAGAACTCCTCCTTTGTAGGAAAGGTCTTCCTGACCGTGCAGCAAAAGTTTCCATAGGGTCGGAAACACCAGCTCGGCAATCTCCACAGAGAAAAAGTGTAGCAATTCCCCTGGTAGCGCATCAGCTCCTTGAGCTTTTCCACATGCTGTGCGTCTCATTGCCAGCTCTAGATCAGTCAAGGTCGGAAGTTCTGTCGAGGAAATCTGGAAATTGGTTTCTTGTTCTGCTCGGAGACCATCAATCCAGTTTTTTCTCAGCTGTGACCATGGCAATCTTTGTCCTCCTTCCATGTCGCGGAAAAAATCTATCCACGTGGCCAAAGCTTCTGATGGAAGGTGACATGGCTGACCATCCTGGTTGTGTATCAAAGGCACTGGCTTCTTTTTGCAATGCTTCAAGTTGGTCGGTCCAATGAAGTCTTTGAGACATTTGAGCACATTAGCTGCCGATGTGGTCTCTGCAAGATTGTCAAGTCGATCCGCCAACAAAACATGTTTGGCAGATCGCAACGCTTGTCGTAGTTGGTGCGCTACATGACGATGTGCAACAACAAGTTTGAACTTGGAGCACAAAAGCGTTCGGCAATGTGTGTGATATGCGTGGAACTCAGAGTCAGTGTAGCGATTTGTCCAGGCTCTGAATGCAGTAAATAGAGCATGAAGACCTGATCGTCTGTTCAGCTCCCGCAGTTTCCTGCGGATCTTCACCTTTTTCACACGCATATTCCAAATTTCATCAGTGATGTATGGTTTTTTGGCGATAGCCTTGACCTTGGGTCCTTTACGCATTGCTTCATGGAGCTGGTTTGCCAAAGAATTGGCTTGTTGCTCCACATCAGTATGCCAGGGATCCGCTGCAAGGCCTTGGATGTGGTCTTGTAGTACTTGTCGGACATGTGGTTGGCTCCAATCAATCTTGTGCGGCTGGGGTCCAGCTAGTTCTTGACTGCTCTCAGTATGCCAGAGTAGTTGGAGCCCAACGGCCTTGTGGTCCTCTTTGAGGTTTCCAAACTCGATGGAGTCAATGATGCCAGAAAAGGTGCAGTACCCAAGCCAATCTTGAGGGATGACAACATAGTCAATACAATGACCTTTGGTACCATCAAAACTCGTCCATGTGCTGCGACTTCCACTGTGGCAGTCAGTAGTGGAGGGCAAGCAGAGTTCATGGATGGCCAAGCTGTTGCGAAAATGTTCTGTGTTCACACTGGTAGCCATTCCATCAGCAAATACTGCGACATTATCAGCATTCCCTGGGGCCGCATTGGCATCAATGAGCCAGACCCATGGGGCTCCGTCTCGATGCCGCTGAATGAGCTCGTCAGTGTGAGACCACCAGGAACTTCGATGTTGTGCTTCATGGCCACTATGCGGTGCATGCGCAACAAAGAACCAGCATGAAAGCATGTCGCTGTCACATCTGACGATGAGCCTCTGCGGGTCCTTGTATGTCACTTGGAAGTGGCTTGGTTGCAGGAAGTATGATCGCTTCTCAAGATCATGTGCAATCGGCTGCTGCAGGTTGACCCATAACTCGACACCGTAATGGCCTTCACAGTGTCCTGCACAAACTCGAAGCATCCCATGGGATGTGCTGAAAGCCTCGTCATTGCGACCTTCTTGGATTCCGATCACGTTCAGGCCATGTGCTTGGACTTGATCATATAGAAATTTCAGTTTCCCTCCGTATCCTTCAGGACCTTTAGACAGAGAGAGCACATTCATGGTGGCAAGGCTCAACTGGCAGGTCACAGGCACTGAAGAGCGAGATGCTACTCTATCAGTCCGACTAGAAGTTGTGGCTGGTAGTGCTGGAGCAGGTACATGGAGACCTTCTTGCCATTCTGGGAGCCCATAGTGGCCGCTGAATCTCAACCACAGGTGAGGTAGTCGTGGTATCCAATCCTGCATGTCGATCTTGAGACGAGGCAGATTGTAGCTGCAGAGTGCCTCACGCTTGGCAATGCAGTCTACAAATTCGTTGTATGGGTCTCCGGTGTGAGCTCGCACATGATGCATTTCCAGGTGACCTTTGGGCAATCCTCGCTGTAGACATTGGAACACACCACGAAGAAGTCGATATGAAAGATCAGGTTCAGAGACTCCGATTGCACCGATTGCCTGACCACTGGTGATTTTGGAATCAACACAGAATACTGTAGGCGTGATGCAATTCTGGGTGATGCGCCATAATCCAGCCCACAGCAAGCCTTCACGCTCGGCAATGTCTGCGCCGATCCTGGTGGCACCAGCATAGCAGCAGCCAGTCGGATCTGTGCGAACTGGGTGCGCTGTCCACCCAAGTGGACATATCTGGCTGGTGCCATCATTGTGAAATTTCTCACCGAGGACAAGCATTGCCCATGCATCTGGAGTGTGCACTGCATCGACATACTCAGGTGTGCAATGTTTGTTCTTTGTCTGAGAGGAGCCATCAGTGAAAATAAGCCATCTGTCCCAATCCTCATTCAAGTCGCCAGTAGCAGCGGATGTCATCACTTCCTTGATGTACTCTGGGAGCTCAAGGCTGGAAAAGTCCGTGCATAGAGCATGAGTGCCAGCACTGGTGAGCTCTACAATGTGCTGCTGAAGAAATGGCGTATGCACACAACAGTCCCTGTCAGTGTCGGGTTCTTGAAGTGGAGAAGGTTCAAAAAGCTTTCTCTGTTGCCATTGAAGATCATGTCGCTGTGGCCATGGAGTTGGGATTCTTTTGCTTCGACGGTCATCCTGTAACTCTGGTTGAATGTTCAGGAAGCGCACGCAGAAGAAATGTACGTCAACTTCACATTGCGACATGATGACTGCTCGTGGGTAACCAAGAGAGCAGAGTAGCTCCATCAGTTGAGGTTGCTGCAAGGCTACATCTGTGGAATGAAGAATGGCACCGTCTTCGTCACAGAGATCGTCATGGCAGAGCATGTAGTGAAATTTCGTCGTATCTCTGGCGTGGGCCTCTTCAGTGCAGAGAAATTCGCTTCGTTTGCCAAAGCGATGTACTTCACAGCGTAGTCCCCAATGACATAGCTCAGCTTGTACTCCAGCATTTCCAGAATGGGCTGGAATTTCAAGATACGTCGGTAAGATCTGCATGGGGTTTTCCGCCTTGAGCTTCACAACTTCAACATGTGGGATCAGCTCATCGAGCGAGATGGTGTGGCGAGAAGTGCGTTGTAGCAGTTCAACTTCATCATCACTGTGATCCCACGCGGCATTGGCAGACGGTCCAGGTAAAGGAGGATTGATGATAATCTCAAGTCCAGTGCCATGGACTAAATGCCATTGCTGTCCAGTGGTCAGTTGGCGATCACCATGCCAGATCATACATTGTAGTTCCGATGTTTGCGGTAAACAGTGCATCTCAAGTTGCGCAACCATGATGATGTCTGTTTTCCCTGCAACGACTGGCATGTATGTTGCAAGATGCTCCATGGGATGTTCTGGCTTGACTGCCGTAACCAAAACTGCACGTCCTTCAGCTGGAGCTCTTTGGACTACAATCACGTGAGGTCGATCTTGTTGCTGATATGGTGAAGTTGGTGGCGTAGGGACCACAAGATAGATCTCTGCAGGAAAATCAGGTTCCAGTCGATCCCGCCATAAATCAAACATGTCTTGCTGCCATGTTTGAAAGGCAGGTCCAAGGGCTAAGCCACGTGGTTCTCGGCATTGGCCCCAGCGGGGAAAGCTGAGGAACCATGTTTGAATATGCAAAACCGCTTCTATTGCTCCTCTCTCAAAGGCGCCATGTAGCTGCCATAGTAGATGGAGTCCCTGGATGACTGGTGGCTGATCTTGGATTCCTTGTGTTGGTCTTGGGTCTTGTTCCTCATCTGACCTTGCGGCTTGGCGCAGCGGCATCATGTCATAGTCAAGGCGACAGCTTTTGACTGCTGCGTCGATGATGGCAGGCATGTATTGATGAGTTTGAAATAGTGCCACATCTTCATGCAAGTCAAAGTCATAGTCAGTGGGCACCGATCTGGTTGTGACTGTGCCGGGCTCCATCCAGCCCAATCTGGTCATCAGGTCATTGGAGAAGATGTCTTGTACAGACAGCCCACGGAACCTGGCACTTGCAACAAATCGAGTTGGTAGATGATTCAACTGTTCAGCTGGATGTGGAGGTAGTGCAATGCGCACATAGTCCCCATCTGTCAAATCCATCCATGTAGAATGTGATTGTCGGCACACATCATCATTGTGCCAAATCAGCTCTGTTCCTTCAGCATCAGTGCAATGTGGAAGAAGTCCAAGACCTTGCAATAGTCCCGAACGTTGCACTCGGCTTGGTAAAAGGAAGATGCGTCGGATGATCTCAGGCGTTCTCCTGGGTAAGTGACTGTGGAATTCAATGTCAATGAGGACTGCCCTTCCATCAGCTCCTTCCGGAATATCGCCAATCTCATACGCAATCAGAGCTTCAACATGGAGTCTTCTCAAATCTGTTGGCGTAAAATAAACTTGTTGTAGATGAAGTAATCTATCAACATGTATATCAAGAGCTCCCGCAACATGCCTGTATGTTTCATCACGATCATCCCAGTCAAGCCATGCTGAGATTGGTTCACGATGAAATGAGTAAACCACTGTGGGATACCATTCCGTTGGCACATCAGAGACCGCATCTGATGCATCAGTTGGAGATTGTGGCGCCTCCTGTACCTGAGGGCCATGATTCTCCTCATCCGTCTGTTGTGCAATGTTGGGGTTCTCCATCAAAGTAATTGGTGCCTCAGCCAAAGGCGAGGGACTATTCGGTGCCACTGCAGCCATGAAAGAGGTCAGATCATCGTCAGTACCTTCAACCAAATCTGCAGGGTCTGGAAATAATATACTTGTTGTTGGTGCCGTCAAAGATGTCTTCCACTTGCCCATCAAGATGTCGTCTTCGTGGCCCACATAGAAGTCAACACCAATGGCAAAACTGACATGTGCATCTTTGACTCGTGTCTTTGTCTTGATCTGCGGAACAGCCGGACAAAACTCCGTATCCAGTTCCCATGCGAGGTCAAGACCTTGAATGGATGCAGCCCATGGTGAAAGAAACGTCGGTTCTTCCAAAATAGAGTGATTCCAGATTTGTGGTAAATTCTGGAAGGACTCTACTGCGTCCAGCCTCCAGCAAGCCTCCTCTAGGTCTGCTTGCCAGGCTTTGCAAAAGGCACTAGTGCCGATGGCAAGGAGCCAGGACCACCTTCTTCTGTGCGAGCTCGCTTGGCAACTTGTCCATCTGGATCTGCAGGAGCCGTGAGCTTGGTGATACTCCAGGGTTGCTACCATGTCTGTGATGCCTGCTTTGATGGTATCTGCGGAGTCCAGTTTCTCCGTAGTGTCCATATCTTCTTCGTCCGCCGAGATCGCTTGCACGTCGTCCAGGATGTCTTCGTCCACTTTGGTCAATGCCTCCTTGGTGACGTCGACTCTTTCCCTGGCCGCTTGCAAGGTCTCTTTGGCTTTTTGTACTTTGTTCTCCAATCCCTGGTCCTTCTCGGTGAACTCGGTTGCGAATTTCTTCCATCTGCTGACACTCTGGGCGAGGTAGTTGGACCACTTCGCATGCATGTTGTGCCGCTCTTTCAACGCATCCTTGTAGTTCTTGCGAGCTTTCTCCAGTTTTGCACATGCACTCTGCATGTTGGCAGCTGTAGCTGCAGGAGAGTCCGGCATTTCTGAGACAATTTGCTGTACGCCAGTTGTCAAAGTGTTGCCAGGCTTTTTGAGCTCGTGGACCAATTCTTGCAGTCTTGCTTCTGCCTTGTTGTCCGGGATGGATGGCGAGGGCAAAGCAGCATTGTCGTCTCCGTTCCATGGCGGATCCAGAGCTGGCATATCGTCTGCTTTTTCCTTCTTGCTCTTTTTCTTTCCCCTCGGCGTGTCGGATCTTTTCAATCTCGGCGATTGTGAGCCCTTGGCATCGGTCTTGGCCCTTCGTCCATGACCTTGTCCATGATCTCCCCAATCGCTGCCTTGATTCCAAGACGCATAACTTCTCGAGGGCGTTCTTTTTCTCGGTGAATTGCCGCCTTGCTGTCCATGGCGGTAATTGACATCTAGACAATGCTGCCATAGGCTGTCGCATTTGCCACAGCGGTTTGCGTTGTGTCGATTCAACCTCCGACACCACGCACACATCCACGGCGTTTTCACTGTCGTAGACATTGCGACTTGTAGATGGGCAAGAAAACCTGGGTCTTGAGAATGGTGATTTCCAAGACGTCGCTTGATGTCCAAGAGCTGCGAAGGGGTCAGGCAAGACAGTCCCACTTTGTGGCAATGCCACTGGAATCTGGCTTTGGCTCTGAGCCTTCGAAACCTTCTCCTCTTCGAAGGTGTAATTGCGCTGGACCAGAAGGATCACCAACAGGTACCCAAGCTTGTAGCTTACCATGCACGAGAGGCTTCCCAACGTACACAAAGTACAGGAGGTGGATGCCAAGCCCGAGCACGATGTCAAAGACAATGAGCGAAGGAGGTCACAGCCTGCCCTGGACTGTGAGAGCTCAACTGGAAGGCTGCCACGAAGTGCTCACCAGTTCGCAGCTGCCCGCGGGCGATATGATGGCGGTCACACCCGCTAAGATTTCAGAGAACCCTGTGTACCACCAGGGGGGACCTGATAAGTACACTTTCAGCCGAAACCTTATATATATAATATATATATATGTATCTATCTATCTATCTATCTATCTATCTATCTATCTACACAGTATATAGATTTATAAATACACATCATTGTTCTACATGCAATCCGAACTTTGAGGCCTTGGAACGTGCCTTGGAATGGCGCCACGCCCTGCTGCTCTTGGGACACAGTGTGGGCTTGGAGCCGTGGAACACGCGCCTCGGTGGGGAGGAAAACGTGGGGAAAACCCATGGGGAAACGTGGGGAAAACGGGGAAATGATGGGAAAACCATGGGAATATCTGGGGAATACCTGGAGAAAACGAGAAAATCGAAGTTTCTGAGCTTTAGATGATGGAACTTATGAGATCTTTGTGGGATTGAATCAGTGCATGACCTATCTATGTGGGAAATTTGAAGGGAACTGTTATGGAAAATATTGGAATGAGTCATTGTGACTTATTTGGGAAAATGCATGGTATCCGATCTTACACAGAAACTATTTGTGTGGCCTGCGGCGTATAAATAAGCGTTTGTGTAATTACAAGACTGCAAACGGCACCATTAATCATGGTTCATGTTGGGGAAACCCTGAATCTGATGGCCATGGGTCACGACACTGAATTTGCATAACCAACTTGGGGGCACGGCTGTGCAATAGAGGATGGGCATCAGCACCAAGAGGTGTCATTTCAAAAGTATTGATTACCTGGCAATTTGTCATCAACCCATGTTCATATTTCTCCAAAAGGAACTTTATCTTCGCACAGCTACGCAATTTTAGTAAAGCAATGTCATAAACCCGCCATGTAAATTGATGGTTTCAATCCCAACCATCAAAATGGCAAAATTGGGAGATGGCGGATCCATTGCTTTACTACCATATTTTCCCGTGTTCTTCCATAAACCCCCCATATTTCACATAGTTTCCCATTGCACTGGCCAAATTGTGGCTAAGATCAGTGCAGCATCTGAACGTTCAATTTCGACATTTTGAAAGCGTTTTTGTGCCAAGACAAAAAGGAGTGATGTGCCCTTCATCATTCAAGGGTTATGAGCCCAAAATTGCTGGGGGCCATGGAATCCCATCCTCGAAGGGCTGCCTCTGTTCCACCGAATCCTCGCAGTAACCTCACGTTAAGTGCCGTAATCTCCCAGAACTTCTTGTAACTTCCGTAACCTTCCGTGACCTCCCGTTGCGTGCCGCAGCCTCCCGGAACCTCAAGTAAAACCTTCCGTAGCCTCCCGTAACTTCCCGTTACCTTCCGTATGGCCTTCTAGCCTTCCGTTACCTTCATGCACGTTCGCAAGGTCAAACTCTGTGAGCGTCTGGGAGTGTGTGCAGCTCTTCCACCATCTCAGCGGAATTGCGATGTGGTCAATGCAATGCTCTGCCATGCCATCCAAACTTACCCATGTTGAATTGGTGCCAATATGAACTCCACTTGTGGCAGGTAGATACAGTTCCCACGTAGTCAGCAATTCTCTGAAATCAGGAGTTCACTGAGGTGCGAAAACCTTCAGAGAAAACTGTGAAATCATCTTGTTCACCTGGGGCGGCATTGGCATCCATCATGAGGATCAATTCTGGATTGTTCACAAACTTGGCCAGGATGTTCTGTGTTTCCTGCCACCATGAATGACGGTCCTGAGCAGCATGTCCACCATGTAGAGCGTGGCCACAGAAGATCCAGATGTCCAGCTGCTCCGCCAGACAATGTACTAAAGAGTCGCTGCGGATCTCGATGTGTGACCACAAAGTGCTCCTTGCGAAACTGTTTGGGCTGTCGGTGCTATCCCACATGGCAAAATGGTAACTGCAGATCCACCCAAAGTTCAACACCATATTGTCCATTGCTGTGGCCAGTACTGATTCGCAAGATCTGGTTGTGCTTCGTCATGGCCTCATTTGAACGTGCTTCTTGGACAGCCATGAAGTTGAGCTGGAACTGACGCATCTGCTCATGCAAGTAGTGCAGTTTTCCTGTATGTCCATGGGGACCTCGATAAAGTGACTGCACATTTGCTGACGCAAAGCTACAAGAAAAGATCGTTGTCGAGAGTGAAGAATGCATACTCACTTGCTGCGTGTCAGGGCCGATCGTGCTGGCAGGCTGCATAGGGAGATCAGGAACTGCAATGTCAAAACCTCCATTGTGCCAAGGTGGCAAACCGCACTTCTGCCCAATGAGTGTCCAAAGTTGCAGTAGTTTGCGACGCCACACCTTCAGATCAAGTCTTTGTCTCGGCAAATTGAAAGATTGATGCGCTTCTTGCTTGGCTGCTGTGTCGACAATCTCGTAAAAGAATTCACCTGCATGTGCTCGAACGTGATGCAAATGAAAATCACCTGGTGGTAGTGCCAGTTCAAGTGCCCGGAACAGAGCCCTTATGAGGCAGAAAGATTCATCTGGATGGGCCGTGCCAGTCTCTCCACTCGCCTGACCAGCGCACATTGTTGAATCTGTACGCACAATGGTTGGAATGGCGTGATTGCATGACAGTCTCCACATCGCTCCGCCATGTCTGATCCGAGTCTGTTGATGCCTGTGTAGGCAGCGCCATCTGGATCCCACCGCACCCGGCGCATGCTCGGCCTGGAGGAACCATCCATAAAGATCAGCAGACGGTCGTAGTGATCTAAGTCTTGGATCCGTTTCAAAGGTCTGATAGGCCATTGTTCAAGTTCAGCTCGAAGTTCAGGTGAAAGCTCCGGCACACTGAGATCTGTGCACAGTACATCCAAGCCAGAATGAAAAAGTGCATCCAAATCCTTCACGTCAAAGTCATTTGTCAAGGTGCACCTGGCTTGTAGAGGAGCACGATCTTGATAGTCAACCAAACATCGATGTGTGCGGTAAACTTCTCTGGCCAAGGGTGCGAATGCGGTCAGATGCTGGACCGCAAGTTGTGGTTCACTGTGGTGAAAAATGACCCTGTACCATTTGTCACGTAGCTGCACACCTTTAATGATGACAGCTCTGGGATAATCCAGTGAGCAAAGGAGGCTCATGAGTTGTCCTGGATGAAGTTCACCATGTGCGCTATGGAGGAAGCACCCTTCATAATCATTGACATCATCGTGGCAAAAAGATAATGACATAGGTCCGGTTGTGCTTCTTGCGCAAGATCTATGCAGAGAAAGATGTTGCGCGGCTCACACTGGAATACTTCACAGTCATGTCCCCAATGCATTAGTTCTTGTCGTACTTGTACAGCATTGCCTGGCATGTCAATCTCCAGCGGTGATGGCAAAACACCAGGGCCAGACGCTGCCAGTAGACGGACAGCTGTCCTGGCAGGAATCAGTTGGTCAAGTTCCAGTGTCAATCGACTTTTACTGGAGGCCCAATGCTGTAATAGCCCAATTTCTTCTGTGTCTTCTTGATCCCATTGTGAGATCATGTCGGATGTGTGGGATCCAAATACTTCTTGATAAATGAATACGATGGACAGTCCATGTCGATTTCGCAAGGCAACTCGCCCTCGTAACTCAAAATCACCATGCCATGTCATACACTGCAAGGGAGATCTTTCAGAGTGGCAGCTGTCGATATAGTTGGTCGCAATGATGACATCGTCCTTGCTGAGCCTGATGGGTGCAAATGCTGCTAGATCTTGGACACCTTCTGGAAGTCTCTGGTCGACAATGGTGAACAGATTGGCAACTTGATCGTGCAATGACCGCTGGGCAACAATGAAATGGACTGCAGTCCTGGGTCGTCTGCTCGTAGCAGGTGGTTGTGGTCGAACCAAGTGCAAGTTGAGAGGCCATGCAGGATCAATGTGATCCATCCATATCTCGAAGAGTTGGTGCACCCACTGAGTAACATCCCAGTTCAGCTCAATCTCCCTGGGTTGTGTGCAAGTGTCAAGTCTCTCCATGTCGAGATACCATGTAATCAAGACCATGGGTGTTGGGTTCTCTGGCGGTTGTTGCGCAAGCTGATGAATCCAAACATCATGTAGTTCTTGGATGGTTGCAGGTTGCGCTAAAATACCACCATGATCAAGTGCAGGAGGTTCTTGCGTGTCCTCGTGACCCTGCCTGACATATTGAGTGTAATCAGGAAGCTCGTCCTCAAGTCGATCCTGAGGACATGTGAGGATGTCGGATGTCTCGGATGTCCTGTCCAATAGTGCTCTTGAAGTCATCACGAAGGCAATTGGGATAATCTGGCAGTGCTGGTAGCATACACGCCGCAGTCTGCAGGAAACCATAGCCCTCATCTTCTTGATGTACTGGATTTCTAGGTAGCCAAGGTGGATCAATGACATAGTCATACCATCCGAGGATGTACATGGTGTGCCTGTCCAAAACATCCTGTGGTGAAAAGCCACGGTGATAGGCTGTGGCAATGCATTTGGTCGAAATGTGGTCAAAACGATCCCCTGGCGGTGGGACTGCGATTCTGAGATAGTCTCCAGGTGCCAAGTACAGTTGTTGATGGCCCTGTGAGATCAGGACATTGTTCTTCCACACCAAACACCGATGCGCTACTTGTTGGCAGTATGGTCGCAGGCCTAAATGATGTAGAAGTTGGCTTCGAGTCATGCTGGTGAAAATTGATCTAGCTTGCCGTACCACTTCGGGCACTGACGCAATGTTGCTTGAGTGAAATTCAACGTCCACAAGGACCATTTTTTCTGTGGAACCTGGTGCAAGGTCCAAAGCTCTTTGCACTACAACAGGTTCAACATAGGCTCGAAAAAGATCCTCCGGAGGATGGCGTACTCGATGAACGTGATACACGTCAGCTGGGAAGAGTTGAAGCTCATGTGCTATGCTGTCATGGACAAGGTCATAGTCTCTCCAGTCCAAGCGCAAAGTAGTGGCTTGTCTGTGTAACGCAAAGATCAGAGTGGTTCTCCAGCTACTTCGAACTGGCGTATCTGATGACCAAGAGTCCTCAGAAACTGCACCTTCTGATGTTGCATCCACGAGCACATTGATGAGTTCATTCTCTTCTTGTTGAGCAAGCGCTCTTTGATCCAAACGATGTGGCTCTTCTGTGCGTTCATGTACTGGAGGTAGTCCAGGATCAGTCCAGGATCATGACGAGCCTTAAAAGAAACCTGATCAGATTCCCATTCGTTGTGAAAGAGTGATGCCCTATGATGAACTTCAAGAGCATGATGCCACCTCGTCAACTCTGCGTCGTCCTCCGGGCCCGCATGGAGGTCCACGGCAGTGTTGAAACGGATGTGGCGACGTGACCGATTGCATCTAGGTGGTTTGACAAAGGTCCAAGCGTTGTCTTGCGTTGAACATCCCATCTCAAAGGCAAGATCGATGGCCTTGATGCTAGCTTTCCACTCCGATACAAAAATGTGCTTCTTGATGATCTTGTGATCCCAGATAGTTGTGTAATCTGGGAAGCACAGATGCGTCTCAGGCGCATGGCAAACCTCAAAATTGTCTATTTGCCCGCCTGTGGAAAAGGCTGAAGCATTCTGGCACCCGGCCCAGAGGGCACAGAACCAGGCTCTCCAACTTCTGCACTTTCCGTTCTTGCCTTCTTTGCGGTATGCTCCATCGCATCTTCTTGAGGTCGTACTCGTACAGCTTCCAAATTCTCCACCATCGCACTGATGCCCGCCAGAATAGGTTCTGACGTCTCCACTTTGTTCGTCTCCTCGTCCATCTCGGAATCCACAATCTCGACGTCCTTGATGAAGTCCTTGTCCCGGTTGGACAACTGCTCCTTGGTCTCGTTGAGGTGGTGACGAGCTTCCTGCAACTTGTCCTTCGCCTGATTGACCTTGGCCTCCAAGTCGCGATCTTTGTTCCCGAAGTCCTCTGCGAACGTTTTCCATCTCTTGATGGACTCCTCGAGGTACTTCGTCCAGGAGTCGTGAAGGTTCTGCCTGGCCTTTTGAGCCCCATGAAATTTGTCTCGCGCTTGGTCGAGCTTCTTGACTAAAGCATGCATCTGTTTGGAAGATGCTACCTTGACCGAGCCCTCTTCTACGATCTGTTGCACTTCTTCGGAGTTCTCTTGCTTCTCCAAAGCTGCTACCAGTCGATTGTATTTGGCCTCGACGCTGGCGTCTGCTTGAGTCGACGTACTCTGCGACGGTGCTGATGGAGTTGTCCAACCTGCTTGCTGGTCCATGGTGGATCTAAGGTCGGAGTCATAGCAGTTTCTTGATTCTGTTTCTTCTTTCTGCGTGATTTGGTTGTTTGGACTCTCCGTGAGCTGTGTGGCGATGCCGAAGACTTCCTGGACGAACGCTTGGTGCCATCGTCCTCGTTCTAGCCCACATAGGTCCAATCCCATTTCTGTTTGACTCTGCCTCCGTGTACGTAGGTGGGATCGATGCCACTGATAGTCGCACCGCCCACATCTCAAGGCTTTCGCCTTGTTGAGACGCATACACCACTTGCAACGCCACGGATCTGTCTCTGACATGGCTGCAATGATAGTCTGCAAGTAGTTGACGTCCCTGGAATGATGATTGCTCAAGGTGAGGTAGATCTTGTCCAGTCTGGGGCGATCCAAAATGCACAAGCTCTTCTTGTGGAGATAGAACGCTCTTCTGGCTCTTGCCCCGCCCTCCTTGATAACCCCCTTTGTGTCGGCGTTATCGTGCTCTACAAAACGAAAATTACTCACAGGGTCCTGAATCAAAATGACGACAGAGTAGGTCAAAAACCACCTAATCATACACAGTGATTCCCTCAAAGTCAATGACCGCAAACAGTACACTGAGCCGAAAGGAGATGATACTGGATGAAGAGGTTGTGCAAGGAACGCTGTTGCTGCCTACCGAGCAGGGCGATACCAGTTGAGTCGGTACCCAGGATTTTAACGCTGCTGGGACAGCGCGCCAAAGCCACCTGCCACTCGATGCACCACCAAGCGCTAGCGGGTTGGCTGAGCACACAGGATCCCGTGGAAACACACCCTAGAACTTGTTCCACTTAGGTCAAGCAGCGGGGGGCCCCTAGGACTACTGTTCGTCCGCTTGAGCTTAACCTTTCCATATATATATATATATTTCAATATCTTGCACATATTTTTCCCATGGTGTCCCATAATGTTCTCAAAAAATCAATGTTTTCCTAGATTTTTCCTATGGTTTCCCATACTGTTCGACGTCACGCGCCACGATATAGGGCCGCGAGCGCCTGCGGCAAAGCCTCCGAGTGGCAACGTTGCCTGGAGCTGCTGACTGCGGTGGTCCCCAGCGAGGTGACCTTCAATGCTCTTGGGCAGCAGTTACTTCACCTTCGTTCACCCATAGGATGACCATGGAACCATCGAAAAAACAAACAAAATATAGGATAAACATGGAAAAACCAACACAAACAAAATACTATACTCTAGCTAATCTAGAAAAAAACATGAACACAATTTTGGAGTAAATAACTATATCCATAACTGAGATATGGGTCAAGTCATTGGGTGCCCCAATCATTAGATGGTTAATATACTAAACACATATATACGAAAAATCTGAGGTCCCTTCGGGGCCTTAATTTTTGACCCACCCATTTTTTTTTGACGGGAAAACATATGATGACAATGGCCTGAAATTGGGAAAACTATGCGAAATTTGTCTCAAATTTATGGGTGAACAAAATATGTTGTGAAATGATGATGATCTGAAAATTGGGCAAGTATGGTAATAATTGGTAAGTATCCTCAATTCGAGAACGATTCCCAATTTATGGTCTGACATTGGGGACACTTATACCCATAAATTGTCATGAGTGAAAATGACGATGACCAAAGTTGTTTTGGTGGTACTTGGACCTGTTTTTTTTTGTCCAAAACTCATTTTCAGCAGGATAGCAATCCCATCCCACCAGTATCGAATCAGATGTTCAAAGGGGCAAGGCACTGTTCCATCATTTTGGGGGGCCTCAGAAACTTCAGCTGCATTTTCGTATTTTGTTCTGGGAAAATTGCGGTTTATAGATAATCTTTTGATCAAAGATAGGGTTTTCCGGAGGGTATTCCCAGCTAAATCTTAGATCCCAGTTGGTGGTAGGAAAATGCAAATTTTTTGATGGCTAAATCCAAATTTTTCATGAAAAAAACCCAATGTTTTGGTGGCTCGTAGGTTTTCTCTGTAGATATTTCTGGGTCGTTTTTATCGCTGGTGAGGTGTCCATGAATGCGTGCTTGCACGGCTCGAAATGGGCATCCCCACTGCATGGAGCGGGTCATTGTTGGTGTGAAACCATTCTGGCACAGATTTGATGGTCGAAACATCACCATTTGATTTGCTAGTGGTTTTCTTGAACTGGGATCAAACCTGTGGGTTCTGTTTGTGATATTTTTCTTGAATTTTCATCTACTGCACTTGTAGTGTTTGTCCATGTGAGTGGCTCCCAAATGCCCTCAACAAGTTACGCAAATTTCACCTTGAACGATATCATCCACCGAAGCACATTCAAACGTTATGAAAACCATTTGTCCATCATTTTTGTTGGGACAAGATTCCAATCTATATCCGCCCATTCTGACATACTATACATTGCTTCAACCCCTCATGTTGGTCATTGTACCCACATCCCATTCATTGGATTGTTTTGGTGATATGGGCTTTCCTCAAATGGGGGTACCCCAAAATGGATGGTTTATAATGGAAAATCCTATGAAAGTGGAAGATTTGGGGGTCCCCCTAGTAAAACTCCCATATCCTCATCTTTGCCGTCCAAAAACCCTAGGCCTTGGCCCTTCGTCTGAGCTCCGCGCTGCGCGCCGCGCACGGCGCTCCGCATCTCTTCGCCCTACACGACCTACTGGGCGCCTGCGAGCGCGGCATGGCGCGCCGCTTCAGCGCGGAAGGGGCGCGGAGGGCGGCGATGCGACAGGTGGCCAGGCCGGGGATGCCGCGCCCTGATGGGGGCTGTGAAAGCCAGGAAAATTGTGATTTTGGCATTTTAAATCGATAAAGACGAATGATTTTAGCAGTGACATAAATGCATGCCTATAATTATATGTATATGTATAGGTGTGTGTATATGTACATATATTATATATATAATATACATGTAAAGGAAGAATTTAACCACTCAATATCGAGACTTAACCAGACAGCTTGGGGATGATATATCCCCGGTGGATGTGCGGGGGATGGAAGGCCCAGGGCATGAGGTGCAGAAGAAAGTTGGAATGTAACCAACAAGGAAGAAACATGGGGTTCAGACTCAGAAAAACAACATGATGCAAACATATGCTGTATTTCTCACCAACCATTGATGCGATAGCTGGTGAATTACCCTGTGAGGTTAATGAAAAAATGGGGATTAAAGTACAGTAAGAGAAACTGTAATCAACAAACCAGTACCCCCTAGGTCCAATGGATGAATCACCATTTTCCCCATGACAATTGCTGTCCAATTTCAGACACTCCCAAATCACAATATGCTTGGGAATGTCCCATTTAATGCGCAAATCACCATTAAGTCACCATTAAATCACTACTTTTCCCCGGTTGTTGATTAAAGCCTCAATTCTTGGTGAATCTCCCCCACTCACCATTTGCTCACCATGAATCTCCCTGCCGAGTTCCTGGGTGGCTGCCGAGGCTTCCCCGAAGTCGCGTTTCGGAAACGAGCGCGTCGCCTTTGGTGACCAGCCTGCGTGGCATGCCGACGTTGGAGCCGCAGGCGGTGGGTGTCACGCATGTTGATAGCTGGGAAAATCATCGAACTAAACAGGGGATTGTCAAGCTAGCCGCGTTTGATCACCGGAGAGGACATCATTCTCCGTGTTTTGTCAGTTTATCAACATTGATATGCTCATTTAGTTGCACTCTTTTTGGTGGGTGTCACGCATCATTTCATAATTTTCCAGAGACCGTGTCAGTGCCTGTTAAGGGCAGCGCTCGCCAGTTGGCAAGATACTTCGGTGAATCCAGACCAGATTTTGATGAACTTCGCTGAAGTGGGGGACAGAATTGTGCAAATTGGATGGTTATCACCACGTATGCCCAACAACTCTGGCTACCAGGGTCTGATGGTTCTGGTCACTTTTCCCATGCTGATTCTGTTTAAACCTGTCAACAAAATGACCAAGTCAAGTCCTCCTAGTGGTAGTGAAAGCTGCCAGATAGTCTTCGCCTACACACCCTAAATTCAACATGGAACTCCCAAGCTTCCAAGATCCATAGGAAAACCATCTTCAGAAACTTCCAGGATCGATAGGAACATCTTCCAGGGGTTACATGCTAGGAGATGTATCTCTTGCATCGTCGTGAACACCTTCCCATGCTCTCTGTCCTGGGGCGGAACCATAGCCCTGGGCAGGCCGATGGGAAATTCATGGAAAATCATCTGCAACTGGGGAATTTGAAGACGGGAAAGATGATCTGCAACTGGCGATTTTCAACATTTTTTTTTCGTTCACGATTACGTGTGTTTCTCTTGGGAAAATTGTGTTTTCAATGTCATGGGTCAAAGTTGGGTGATGGGAAAATCTGCTGTCCAATCAGTCCAATTTTTCTTATCACGTCTTAACCCACATTGAGGGGATTTTTCAATGGATTTCTGGGATTGGCTCTATAGTGGGCCAGGGTTGGGAACCACTGAATGTGGTAAACCCAAGCTTAAATATATAAATTTGGCGTTTCTTTCTAATTTTGTCTAAAACCCAAAAACTTGGTTAGTAAATTGGGCTTCCCATATCACTATCATCCGAGTACAGTAATCCAAGAATTGGACGCAAATTGAAGAGGAACCCATATTTGGCGGTCAAAATCCATGTTCCAAGCGAATCAATGAATGATTAATTACAAGGTTTCTTGCCACTAGTTCCTTAAATGACCATGTTTCGATCTCCGAATGTATTATATAGTTACTTTAGTTACTATCTATTTATAGGGATTGCATGGCCATGTATATACTGTTAATCCACATATGTCATATTAATCCACATGGCCACTGTGCCACACATATCAGACATATTTCCCAGCCTGGCCACAGGCCCCTTTGTCGCGCTCTGTCAGCGACAGCATCGGTCCCAGCTGCGCGCGGCAGCTGATGGATGTGGCGTTGAAAAAGCTGCGACTGCGGCTGTGGAGCTGTGTTTTTTTTGGATGTAAGCTGACCCGAAAATGATCAAACCGATCAAACCTGCTGGGATCAAAGGAGCAACATTTGTTGCGACGGTGGGAATGTCGAAATTGAAATTTCTGAGGATACTATGGAGACTAAGCCCATTAGCCCTAGTGCTTACACGAAAACCGGTGCTTCTGTTGGTGCCGCCACTCTTCCATCCAAGAAAAGTGAGTGGATCAGAGGTTTCTCCGCAAATGTGAATCACTTTTAGAGATCCTCTGAAACCCCAGTATCACTCAAAAGGGCGGGAATAGTAGGTTGATCCAGAGACGTGGATGAGCAGAGACATTCGTTTTCTTCTGTAGGAAAGAAACAACGGACCGATGATTTCTGTTCTGACAAGGGACCCTGGTACCACTTTCCAACAATGTCTGGATTCCCACGGATTATCTCACATCCTCTTCCTAACAATTGCTGGCTTTAGAGCCATTTTACTAACCTATTGCTAATTTCAGGGATGATTATTTAAACACATGGCAATGCGAAATCCTCTATAAATGGAGATTAATAGCTGTCAGAATCCTCGAACTACATGTTTTTTCTTTTTCTCCAGCTAGTCATGTTTGATTACCAGAGGGCATACCCATGTTATCTCCCACGATCCCAGTGTAATCCCATTGTAATCCATTAAATATCCCATTATCCATAACTATCCATACTATTTTTACATCCATTTGGATGATTTCCCAGCCATCTGAGAACTTCATCAGTGATACTGTGGATGGGCCAGAGAAATCCGGCACCAGTTGGTGACTATTGGTTTGTTATGAAACACTGTAAGTATTGGGGTGATAATGGGAAAAACATGGGATTTTGCCCATCTACCAACTGGTTTTTAGGATGGATTTCGCAACCATCCACCATATGGTAAACACGTCCCAGTCAGCTTCACCAGAACCTCGTGAACGAAAGCTTCGACTTCTGCTTGCCCTTGCGGCCGGGCTCTGCCACGCTGCTCTATGCAGGACGGTCGTGAATTTCGGAGGACTTCTTATTTTTTTTTGCAACCGGTTGGAAGACGCAGAAATGAAGTTATTCTCTGGTTATTTAATGGTTTGCGATAAAACATCCCATATTTATAGATGATAAACATGATGATTTACCTATTAGAAATGGTGATTTTCCAAGTTCGCTAAGTTAACCAGAGGTTACCGTGAAAATGTGTAGCTACAACCTTTCGATTTTATGTTCATCACAGTTTTCTTGGCAAAAGGGCGATGGTTTTTTCCACAGGACATCATCTTTGGGGCAGTTTTGAGGTCACTGGAATGATGGGAACTGGATTCCAATCCCCAAATGGCCAGAAGTTCAGCCAGAAAAACACACACGCACACTATCTATCTATATATATATATATATGGCACCCCCCCCTGAGATCTACCTCAGAGCATTTTGATATATTGTCTCTACATATATATATATATATTTATATTATTATATATTTATGTGCATATATGTATAAGAGTCAGCTATTTTTTAAAGATGTCTTGTGGGTAGTAGCTGTGCACACGATCAAAACAAGTTGGAAACAAAAAAACAAAAAAACACAATATTTGACGACTCTTTGGGAGAGAATCCATGAGGAAAACCAAAAAAAACAAAAAACCTCGAGAAAACCAACAAAAAACAATATATATATATATATACATATATATATATACATATGGATACTTATTGGAAGATCGTTTTCTTGGATCTCCCGGGATTGCCAGCCAGGATTTTTTTCTTTGGACTACTATGATTACTATATAAGATATCTATCTATATATATATATATACATGTATGGATAGTAGATGGAACCAACCATGACGTCATGAAGTTCAGCGGCTCATCCCCGGCTCCCCTGCAGGCGCCATGCTGTGCATGGGCGTGTTGGAACTCTTCCGCAGCCATGAGGTTCGAGAGGATGGATGTGCTGTGGGCTGTGGGGGGAGTGGTTTTTTCAACCAACATGGGGCCGATTTAAATGGGATGATCTCAATTATCTCAATGATGAAAGGGATCATTCAATGGTTAACAGGGTTTTTTTCATTGGTATATTCATGGGAATTAACTGTGGGAATCAACATTGTGTGATGGTAGAAATCCCCGAACAATTCGTGGCAATTTTTTCACATGGGAGAATCATTGGCGGTGAGTACTCCCATCAGCCTATTGTTGCACCCCAATTGCATGGTCCCAATTATGTGGAAATTCCCTACTAAAGCATGGTTTCGTTTAAGGGGTGTTTTTTAAATTAGCGGAAAGGGAGTACAAAAAAACATTCACGTTCTTTTTCCCATTATTTCCCCAGTTAGAATCACCATGTTAGTGGGGTATATGTACGGTATACCAAATTTTTGGGCAAATCCAAGTATAGGAAACCCGATGCTATGCACCATCACCAGTAACCAACCATTTGAGGCCATTTTGAATCATCCAAAAACAGGAGTATCTCCAAAAGTAAACACCAATTGTGGATGGTTTACTATTGAACTTATCTCATTAATATATTGCAACATTTGCAAGCTGCAAAGTATGCTACTTGTATGGGCTCGTCTACAAGATAGAAACGGATATAGATACAATCTCATCCTTACTATGTTTGGGGATCCCAAATGAACGGATCCTGAGTCGCTTCTGGGAGTCCACGACTGGGAAAAGCTGGGTTGAATCCGAGGGCTGTTTTCAAAACTGCCCTGAGACCCAACCATGGATTCAGGAGAAAAGCAGATTTTTGATGAGTTGTTCCTGAAACAAATTGGACATAGGGAGACCAATCTTTAAGATCCTTCAACGGGTCCCATTTCCGGATGGAAAGTCACAAATCTCCAGGAGTTCTGGGTGATTTTTGCAACCTTTTTCGTTGCGTCTTGCTGCATGGCTGCACAGCGCTGCCGAGTTCGGGCATTGCCCCCGCAACAAGCCCCCAAGAGGCCCAATAGAGGTTGATGGTAGTGAATAACAATGTGAAGAACTGAAGCCTCCCCCATTTGGGTCGCCTTTCGGGTAGGGAGTCTCATGAAGAAATCCAATTCGAGGCTGCTGTCTCTAGTTGGTGTGGTCTCTTTCTATTTTGATCCTATGACCTGGAAACCAACCTGGTGAAGCCAGCTGCTGATTTTGAAGCACTTCGGATGGTCAAAGTCCACACTTGCCAAGAACAAACCTGGCCCTGCTTCAATCAGTGACTAGTCCATGAATCATCTTCAAAACTTATTTATCCATATTTATCCATGATTTACTGATCACATATTACATGTTATACATATCATCATATCATGGAAAAAACGCATCTATGTCCAACGCGCGTTGTCTTCTCAGCGTCGCATCCGCACCAAGGCTTGCCTTTGGGCTTCATCTTGGTGGGTTTGCGCGCGCACTGCATCCTGGAATGTCCACCATTGCTAGTGGCCCTGGTGAATCTCCTGCCCTTTGCTTCAGGCGCCGGTGGGGTGCCTGCAGGGGGCCCGTTCGAATGGGCCTCACCTCCAATGTGGAGGCAAATTGAATCAAGAGTTTGTCGTTGTGCCAGGATCGATTGTCGATTCCCTCAACCTTCTGGGATAGTAGGAGTTCGAATTCCCCCAAAAACGTGACGCCTTTTTCGGTCATGTGGGATCCTTTTTGACCATCCAGACAGCTGACAATCGCTTGAGGAAAGGCCATGCCAGGGTGGCGTTTTTCAACTGGAGAAGCGAACAGTGAATGGAGGTTCCTGAGGACCATCCATGCGTTCAGACTCGTGACATCTTATCATTCTTTACCACTTACATTATTCAAATTCAACAACTTCCAATCGGAGCCATGGTTTTGTTGGATCTGCAGGCTCATACTATGATCTATTCATTTTGAAGACCGAAATGGGAGATATTCAAGTTTATGGCTAGAAACATCCCGTATTTTATGGATGCTTAAACCCCCCTCTCATGATGGTTCAATGCCCAGCCGACCAGCCAGCTGCGGAAGAGGCGTTTTATCTCGTCTCAGCTGGGGAATGGAGAACATCATCGCCTATGACCTGTTGAAGGCAAGCTGATTCTGGTCTTTGCGAAGTGATGTACAGTACAGGAGGTTGTTTCATGCGACTTCCAAACAAACTAGCCGGCTTTGGATAGCAGAAGTAGAATATGAACATCTGCACAAGTATTCTTATATATATATATATATGTATATGTATATGTATATTTGCATATGTATATGTACATGTAGATGTATATTTACATATGTACATGTGCATATGTGCAAATGTGTATGTGTATTTATATGTGTGATACTGTGATATATATATAGATACACATACATACATACATTACATTACGTTACGTTACATTACATTACATTACAGTACTGTACATTACATTACATTACAATACATTACAATACATACCAATACATACCAATACATACCAATACATACCAATACATACCAATACATACCAATACATCCCAATACATCCCAATACATACCAATACATACCAATACATACCAATACATACCAATACATACCAATACATACCAATACATACCAATACATACATACCAATACATACATACCAATACATACATGCCAATACATACATGCCAATACATACATGCCAATACATACATACCAATACATACATACCAATACATACATACCAATACATACATACCAATACATACATACCAATACATACATACCAATACATACATGCCAATACATACATACCAATACATACATACCAATACATACATACCAATACATACATACCAATACATACATACCAATACATACATACCAATACATACATCCCAATACATACATCCCAATACATCCCAATACATCCCAATACATCCCAATACATACCTATCTACCTACCTACCTACATACCTACCTACCTACCTACATACATACATACATACCTACATACCTACCTACCTACCTACCTACCTACCTACCTACATAGCTACATAGCTACATAGCTACATAGCTACATAGCTACATAGCTACATACCTACCTACCTACCTACATACATACATACCTACATACCTACATACCTACATACCTACATACCTTCATACCTACATACCTTACCTTACCTTACATTACATTGCATTGCATTACATTACATTACATTACATACATACATAAATGGAACATAATTATATTTATATAGTAAGTCTAGAAGCCATTTTTTTTAACGCATAGTGTCACAGGACGACTTCCGTTTTTGCCCCGTTGAGGTGGTCACTTTAAACTTCCTTTCTGCCTTGCTGTTTCGAAGCAGCCACTCCGTAAAGCTGGTCACTTGGACGCTGAATCCATGGCAATCCTCTGATTTTCTATGGCTGAATCTTTATGATTTTTATCACAGGGAAAATGCTGATGAAGTCCATTGGAATTGCGAAAAATGCCGCTTTTGGAATCGGGATATACAAACCCCCACGCATTAGACTTTGGACAGCTACAACTAGTGTGGCGATGTGGCAAACTCTGGTTCGACTCTGGTGAAGCTCCTGAAGAGTGATCATTTCGAAAAAATGAAGAACTGCCCAAAGTTGATGGCTTTTAAGTTTTTGACCCACAACGACACAATGACCTGTTTTGTCTGATGGTTAGAGGCTTCCAAAGTGCTTAAAACATCCCTGGGAGGTGGCTACACCGGGAGGACCCATGTCTGGTAGTAAAGAGTCATGACTCACAATTTACCCTCTGGTAAACTAACATAACTATGGAACATCACCATTTTGAATGGGTAAATGAGCTATTTCTATGGCCATTTTCAATAGTCATGTTAAAATTACCAGAGGGTAAGTTTAAGTGTACATGAATAGATACATGCCTTTTCTAGGGGACTTACACAGCACGGTTCCTAGCCACTTGGGAAGGGGGAACAAAAACCCACAGGAATCGGACACTCATAATTGGGGGCATTTCCAGCATGGTTTCGCCGATTTTCCCAACCAAACCGATCCTTGTTGATCCTTATAATCCATGATTCATGGGTTAAATCCCCGAACACCATGTTGACTGGTTAAATTCTAGATTATGATATGGGAAAACTCACGTCGGAGCGTGGGTGGGTGTAAGTTCTCCCCTGAACTCTCCAGGCTGTTTTCTTTACCCAGGCAGTTTTGCACCCCCCTGTGTCCAGTCAGCCCCGTGTCCCTTGCCAGAGAAGGAGTCAGATTCTATGGCAAGTTGTGTCGAAATCAAACTCCATTTGGCTGGTGCAATTCCATATTTTCAGTTGGTAAACCATGGAAAAAACCATGGAAAACCTATGGAAAACTCCATATTTTCAGTTGGTAAACTTTTTTGTAAATGGGAAACAACTATGGAAAAACTATGGAAAACTCCAGCAGCTGCGCTTTTCATTCTCGTTGTTCTTTAGGTCTGCTTCGCCTGTTCCTCCGTGGTAGTAGCAGCCTTGCTCCCCCTGCAGTTGCTCTTCGATGATCGCCGCCACAGGTGGCCCTAGCACGGCTGGTTGGATATTTCCCCAAACAGGAAGATCTACGGGAACGAGATGTTGTTCCAGCAAGCCAGGTTGCATTGTGGAAGGTAATGATGATGATCATTACCACAATAATTACAGTATATATGATTATGTGATGATACCCTCCGGTAGTCAAACGTGGCAGTTTTTTTAAACCACTGTGAATGAAGAGTTTTAATGGGACAACCATCTATAACATTGGGGATTTTCCATTGCCATGGTAATAATAATGATAATGATAACGATTGCAATGCTAGTGACAGCAACAATAATGATCATCATAATGTAACAGTTGTAATAATACTGTTGAGAATGGGGATGCAAGACCGTTTATAATGACCGCAACAATGGACAGTAACTAGCTTACATCCCATAATGGTGGGGCTGTATAATGATTCATGATCTGGTAAACCCTTAATCTCCTAAAGATAGGGGTTTGTCCAAGATGAGGGATAGATGTGTCCACACTTTACCTGGCCATTTCAAGAGCTGCGTTTTACTCTGTAAAACGATATTTTAGGGTTTTCCCCAAGAAACAGACAAAGCCAAAAGATAGTACGTTGCAGTAAATCACTATTAAGATAATCTAAGATAGTGATGGTCGACTTCTTTTATTCCTTCTGGATGGCCCAGAGTGGGGTGGTGTTTTGACATGGAAAGGACCGAGTTCTAAAGCTCAGCGCTCCAAAGCCTGATGAAAAGCGTAGCTCTTTGATTAGGCTGCAGACATGGGGAACCAAATCTCCAAAGGGTGACTCTCAAAAGTGATGGTTGCCCTCCGAAGTGGAGTTTGAATCCACCATCAATGTCCATTCATTTCATCCATTTTGATTCATTTTTATCCATTTGATCTCGACTTGGCGCCACTTTTCGGCAGGTTGCGCTGGCAAGAGGGGCTCATCCTGTACTCAGCTGCTTGGCTCGCCGGTGGGGAGGAGCTCGCCGGTTTGGTGAGGATTTTAAACCTATCATCCAATATAGGATATTGATGGATATTGTTATGTTCCCATATTGGATTAGCAATCAATATATATATATAATTTGATGTTGTCCATTTTTTTTGTGTTGTCAATATCAACTAATCCTGATAAAAAAAGGGAACGCCATGGAACGCAACTCTCCGCAGAAGAGTTCTTGGATCCGCACGGCGTCAAATACCTCAGGGCGTAGAGGAAAGGTGTTGAGCGAGAAATCGGATGTTACCCTCTGGTAAACTAACATAGCTATGGAAAATCACCATTTTTAATGGGAAAATCCACTATTTCTATGGCCATTTTCAATAGCTATGTTAAATTACCAGAGGGTACGCCATATTGATGGTATTGACGGATCTAATCGCGGCAATTTTTCAGACTCGTCTGTGTGCTGCGCTTACATCAAGAAAAGATTGAATCACCTGCTATCTGGAAGCTTTCGTTCCCTTCGAATGGCCGACCCCAAGAGGAGATGAATGTGTGGATCCGTTCATTTTAGAGCCTCAACTTTTATGTCGGGGAGGGTTTATTGTTGGGATCAATCCTTGCCTTTACCGGTGGAACTCATTCTCCTCGATCTCGCTGTACGTGGCTGAGATCTTCATGCTGATGTTGCCCCTCGTCCTTGGTCATGCGGATAAGACGACGCTTGGCCGAGGGATCACGACGCAACCAGTGGATCCGTTGGACATTTCGCGCCCGATCCAAACCACCAAAGCCGAAACATCCAATGGTTAGGAGGGAGCGGTGAGCTGAACTAAGGGTATCATAGGGTATCTATAATATTCTATAATTATGTATATGTTCCCTATCAAATTGGAAACCAGTTGGAGCTATTAATTAGGAGTCTCCCGACCATATGATCATGGATTTCAAAAAACGGTAGACTTTGGAGGAAATCCCACATATTTGATGCGCAAAACGACATGTTTTCCGATTTTACTCTAAATCATCCGGGCGGTGGTCTCCGGACATGCTGACAACTTGTCAACCAACAAAGACTTGGATGATACCGTCCTGGAAACGTTCACATAGATGTGGAAAACCCACCATTTGTAGAACATTTTCCGGTAAAGAATGGGCTTTCCACATCTTTTGGTATGTTTACCCCAGGGTACCCCTGCAAGAATCCACCACGGGACTCCCTAACACCATGGGCGTGGTGCCCTGCAGGCATACCGGGATTTCCGGCGCCCTGCGCATGCGAAGACAGGACGCGGTTCCGGGTGATGCAACTCTTAGAGTTCCTGTAAGCCAGTGCTTCCTGGCAGGAAGTGAGCTGTTGGCGTGCAAAGGGGCTGCTGGTGCATTTCACGGGTGCCTTTGGCAACGGGGGAGATTCCTTTTTTCAGGATTTTTGGCAACGAGATCCGACCAACAAACATGGGATTTAACCTATCGAAAACAATGGGGCTGAGTCAACACCCATGGTTTTCCAACTGGATGGGTGTTGAAATCGTGATGTCAAAGAACAATATTTTTCATCACTTTTTTCCGCTCAAAATGAAATGACAAACGTCCTCATATTTCTTTCCCATTCAGATTACAACTGGCGTTTCGGGTACAACCAATTGTCGTGCAACTCGGAGATGAGAAGGGGAACGGTCACCCTGTTGAACCACTCATGGGGTCCCCATTCCCCTGTTTTTCTCACACAGAAAACGATGGAAAGCCACTTGGAGTGCCCAGGAAATTCTTCGGAACCTTGGAAATGAAAGGGGTTGGCAGGTTGGTGATTTTCTGATTTTTTGGAGAGTGATGACACAGTGGATTTGGTGTATATATATATATTATAGGTACCTGGCAAAAAATAGAACCGGCTAAATTAGTTTACCACCAAATTGCTTCTCTATTCAGATGTTGACGGGGGGCTGCTTGTGACATGAACGGTAGCCAGGAGCAATGGGGTAGATTCTGGGTATATCATTTGGATGTTTCGCCCCCCCAAATGTGGGAACAACGACAGGATTTAAGGTACAATAATCAACAAGAATAGAAGGAACCCAGTGATGTTCCTGTTAGAACCTCCATTTTTTGTTTGGATTTCTTATTGCTATGTTTATGACACTGTAGGGTAAATGGTTGTCTATTGACGACGATGGTTCTCCATTGCCATGAATGGGGGTTTTGGAAGCCTGCTCATGTGGGGGGCTAAGGCTGGGCCTGAGAATGAGCCGACCAGCCAGGCGCTGGCACAGCAATGGGTTCCGGTTGTGTGTCCCAAAATGGACATGGAAGAAACAAAGTGTGGAGATGAATGGGGATAGAACCATGACAAAAACCATGACAAAAACCGGCAAGAATTGGGAACATGTGGGTCATCGGCACGAACAATGCGAGCAAGTGTGTCCACAAGGACGCTGCCAGACCATCGGTTTCCTATATAGAACAAGATCCGCATAGCAAAATCCATGGGATGGGGAGTGAGTTTGGTTACCAGAATCCGCATGTCTGTTTGGTACCTTGCAGAATCAGGTCCTTTCATCCATTGCTTTCCTTTTTCAAAAACTGGCCCAATGCAGATCCATCTTATGGGTAGAAACCATGGGTTTTCAAGACGTTCCGCTGCAAAATGATGAATTCACTGTGTGCTGACACACTTCTAGCATGGCTCGATGGAATCATTTGTGTATTTGGATTTGGTGTCAGAACCATCACACCTAATAAATGGATGGGCTCAGATCCTAAACACAGCCAATTGTCACGGACCTCAATGACGTTTGTGCCATACCCACGGATCCAAAAATGGTACCCAGAGTCACTGACTTTTAATCCCTTTACCCTTCCTATGGCATATCTTGGGGTATCACATCGGACAGGTAGCGCTGAAGCAGAAGCTGTTGAGGTGGGGTCGAGATGAAGATGCGTCAACAAAAACCATGGTAGAATGATGGATCTGAAGCAGCAAAAAGATAGGGATTTAGCTGACACAGACCTCCGGTGTCCTCAAATATGGCTGGGACATGCCGCTATGGATTTTCCATGGCAATGATTGAGGGGAAGCAGTTCAAATGATCCCGTCAGCGGTGCTTCACACCCATGATCTCCCCAAATTGTAAGGGAGACTGGGAAGCCATTCACAAGGCGCCTATGTCTGGTGGCTCATTTTTGGGTTGTTCGTTTTTTTTAAACACACTGGTTGGTGGTTTGGAACATTTTTCTATTTTTCCATTCAGTTGGGAATTTCATCATCCCAACTGACGAGCATATTTTTCAGAGGGGTAGGTCAACCACCATCCAGATATATCATAATTAATTAACCATCATTAACCATATAATAATCATTACTATTAACCATTATTAACAGTATATTAACCATCATTATCCTCTGGTAAACTGACATAACTGGTTGAACAATTTATATTCTGGAATCAACCATGGCTGGGAAAATCCCCATCCACTTGCACCATCACCGGAGACCCGAAAATCTCGATGTACATCGTAGGATTTTCCAGGGCTGGTTGGTTTGCTGGAGGGTATCTCCCAAATTTGGGTGGCGTTTTCGTGGATGTTGATTTGGGACGTGTCCATTTTGAATCATTTGCCCGCAAACGAACGATGTGGAACTTCATCCATAAATGGGCCATTTTCATCCATTTTCCACGTCTACGTTCGTTTACCCTAGGGTAAGTAATCAAGAACATGTAAAACATGTTGTTATCCCACTTTCTATTGTGAGTGGAAAACGGCCGATTTTGCGACTCTCCAAAAATGGGTACAGGTTCTGACCTTGCCCAATGTGGGGATGATATAGTCAAAACATCGGATAAACATGGGCATGATGAAGCCCTGCCGTTCATATTCAACATCCCCCCAGAAACCATGGTTTAGTAGGGAATGACACCATATAATTGGGACCAGAAAAAATGGGAGGCTCCCCCGGTCCCCCGACCTGGTATGAACCGAGCCCCAGGTTGGTCCTGCTAAGATGAAGAAAGGTAGGTGAACATGGGTTATTGTTCGGTAAAGAATGTAAATATGAAATAGTGATACATAGTGTATGTCATACCCATTCTGAAGATTGACATTTGTTGCAGGGGATCCTAGGTTAGCAATGTCAGCATTCAGATCGCAGCGTGTTTGACTGATTTGATTTTCGAATGAAATTTGGAGCTGTGGTTGTCGTCTTCTCATCAATAGAATGACACTCACGTCCAACCTGTTATTCACCTTACCATCTGCGAAGGCTGGGGGCAATCATTTTCTGGGAGAACTGCGATGTTTTGTTTTTTATTTGGCAGTCCCAAATGGCATCCTATGTTTTTTTTCTTTAATTAGATCACCTGAGTTGGGTTTGACATACCTACATTTATGCATAATCATACATAGATACATCCATCCATTCATCCGTACGTATGTACCCTCTGGTAATTTAACATAGCTATTGAAAATGGCCATAGAAATAGCGGATTTTCCCATTGAAAATGGTGGATCTTTCCATAGCTATGTTAAATTACCAGAGGGTACATCCATACCCCATCCAAGCATGAGACAGGCAGCTCCGGGAAGTTTCTGACAAGGCTGCGGAGGGGTCTAACCGTTCTAACCCCAAAAAGGTGGAGAGTTGATCCACCAATGATAGGCTTGTTAGTAACGATGCGTTAGAACGCACATATCTAGACTCTAGACAAATACATTCATATGTGTACATTTACTGCATGTAGATAATTGCATATATAATTATATTATGTATATATATATATATAAATATTATGTATATATATATAATATGTGTATATATAGATATATACACATAGTTACACAGATTCATTTGAATAACACGCGTGTGAGAACCCGAATCCCAACTAGGAGACAATAACAATCAGGGCTATATCAAAAAAGTCACTGTGGGACAATCCCTGGATTGACCAGCCCCCCAATAGAGTCAATAGAGGCGCCCGAAATAGTGATAATTTCAATTGAAAATGGCAACTCTCATATAGATAAAAGGTTGACTTCACATCAAATCAGTGAAAGGTCTGGAGAAAGACCAGCATTTTTTGTGGTCGAGTGGTACCCTGTGGGATCATAGGTCGCGATGATCATTCAATATGCTTACATCTGATGCCTCAGCCTCAGATGTCCCAATTTTATACTGGTTGAATAGGCGCATCGTGGAAAATGATGGAAAATGGTCTTCCAAACTGGACCATCGATTTTTCCTAACTTGGACCCTCATTGCGCCACTCAAACCCAAAAAACCCTCAAAATGAATGGTTTGAACAGCCTGTTGTGGGCCCAATTGGCTGCCGCAATGACTTGGAACATACAGAAACATACTCAATTGGATTTGTCCAAACATACGGTACTACATCGGTAGACTACATTGTTATATCCCAATTCATCTGGTGAACTGGTTCACCATCATTACCCTCCAGTGTCATCAAACGTGGCCAGCTGGAAATCCACCATAGATAATTTGATGATTTTCCCAGCGAACCAAACCTCCATGGCTAGTTCGGGGATTTCCCAGCTATCCACGCTTGATGACACCGGAGGGTAAAACCACTGCTCAAACTGATTATAATGCGACTAATAGTAATACTGCTGATAATCATAGTGACAATATTATCATGGGATATTAGTTAATGGGATAATTTCATCTTGGATACAATACTTACGATTTTTTTCATGGGAGAATCATCTTGGATAATTGTTCTCCCATCAATAATGATGTGGCTATCCCGTCAATGGACAGTATTGTCCCATGATGATCATCATTGTCCCAGCGAGGCGGCGAAGGTTTACGAGCTCAGCCCTGATGATAGGCCGATGGCGCCGACCGAAAATCAGAAATGATGGGTGACTGGGAAATCATCCTCTAAATGGATATCTATCTATCCATCTATCTATCTATCTATCTATCCATCTATCTATCTAATCTAATCTAATCTAATCTAATCCTATCCTATCCTATCCTATCCTATCCTATCCTATCTATCTATCCATCCATCCATCCATCTATCTCTCTCTCTCTCTATATATATATATATATGTAGAAGTCCATGAATAGGATAGATAATATATATATATACATGTTGATGATGGGATATTTAATGGATTTAATGGGGATTGTAGTAAGATTTTTCATGGGATATAATGGGTATACTCTCTAGTTTGTTGAACCATGGCTGCCTGGAAAATCTACTAGACATAGTTCGATGATGTTCCCATGTTTGATTCCCGTGAGGTATTCCAGTTTGTGAATACTAGTCCTCAACAATAAACATCATCCAAACAATCACAATAAATGGGTTGTACAACCAGTTTCCAACTGGTAGTTGTTTATTATTGGGTTTACCACATCCAAGATTAGACATGGATATGGCACGTAGGGATTGCTGGCCAAGAAGATCTCGTGCTGTTGGTCATCTGTCATGCAAAATACAATTCGTTATCTTTCAAACGGGTAGTTTCAATTCAGTGGGTCATTTTTGATATACCGGTAACATGGAGCACTGGATTCTGGAATATCCTATTTTGTATGGATTTTGGGGTACCACTGGTACCAAGACAGATGGCCGCCATGAAAAACCATGGGGGGCAGTCACCCGGGCGGGCCGCTGAAGGGATGAAAAGCTGAAAAGATGTGGAACACTGATGGGGAAGCCAGTTTGGAAGATGATCTACATTCATGGTAGTTTTTCCACATCTATAGAATCTACCTTAGTTTACTCGGGTAAGAAGGTTCATATAGCCAGAAGTTTAGGAATCCCTTTCATGATTGGACCAAAATCCGGTAGCCCAAGCTGATTGAGCAGTGTTCACCCCTGTTGATGATCACTTCAACCGATTCAAAACGGGGTCAGGCTTGGATGGGCATTCTGGTACCATAGAATCTTTTAGTCGTGGGGACGACGCCGCCGAACCAGCCCAAAATCACGAGTTTTTGAGGGGCTATCCCTCGGCATCGATCTCTGCCGTGAGGCTGCACTTCGCCCAAGTGTTGAGCTTTCTGCACACCTACATGGTAAAAGTCATCGACGCTCTGGTGAAAGAGGGGTCTTCGCAATGGCGCTGGTGTCTGTGAGAAAACTGGGAATATTGATATTCATATGGAGGTTTCCTGAAAATGGGGGTAATTACCCAAAATGGATGGTTTATAAGGGAAAGTCCCATTAAAATGGATGATTTGGGGGTACCCTTATTTTAGGAAACCTCCATATTTGGCAATAACCATGGATAACGCATATTTACATATGGGGTAACTGCCCATGGTAACTTGTCGATGTAGTAAAGACGAAAAGTTAATTAGCAAATGCAATCTGGCAACATTAAGAAAGCAACAGGAAATCCATGGTTTGTTCCCGTTTGAAAAATCATATCTATGTCAATTTACGGGAGGGTAGCGTTGCTAAGATTGGTTTACATCCTCTTTGCGATAAAGATCTGCAAGTGGTTGAAACTACCGACCAGAAGAGATCGAGAGTTATAGAACATGCTGAGTGGCTCCTAAGGAATAATCATTTTTTTGTTCCACGGTCTGGCTATGAAGTTTAACCAGTTGGCTGGGCTCTTGTCGTGTTGAAGTGAGCATGAAGGTCATGGGTAAAACATGGGGAGGTTTATTTTTTTCGTTTTTTTTTTTTCTGTGTTTTGGGATTTTTTTTGGATCTGGTCTTGGAGAGTCCAGGAAGAGAAGGAGGAAGGAAGGAGGGGAAGGAGGGGAAGGAGGGGAAGGAGGGGAAGGAGGGGAAGGAGGGGAAGGAGGGGAGGATACATGCATGTATAAGTACCTATCCAGCTGCAACATGTCGTAGGATGATAAGGCCCACCTACATTGCGAATGAATGTACCATAACCATGTGACGCTTTGCGGGGGGAGGCGCTGCGCCCGTGTTTCTGTTTTAACTTGAATCCTACGTGGGTACTGCATGAGTATGGAGCATATTTATATACGTTGTCAAGGCTCAAGAGAGATAAAGAGTAATCCTGTGGACATCACTCATGTGACGCTTTGCGGGGGAGGCGCTGCGCCCTCCCCCCGCGCCCCCCTCCCGCCTTTTTTATTTTAAAGCCTCCCCCGCGCGGCTTGTGACAACGCCAGAAAGGTTGATGATACGGCCCACCACCTGTTTCAAGCGTATGTGATCAAACTTGTCGTCAAAATTCAATTGCGTGCTTTGCTGCCACACCATCTTGCCCATAGTAAATCAATTTGCCTAAGCGCGTGCTTTGCTGTAATGCTGTGACAAAGCCACAAAGGTGGATAATACGGCCCACCTTCTGTTTCAAGCGTGTGTGATCAAATTTGTCGTCAAAATTCAAGTGCGTGCTTTGCTGCCACACCACCTCGCCCATAGTAAATCAATTAGCCTAAGCGCGTGCTCTGCTGTAATGCTATGACAGAGCCACAAAGGTGTATGACACGGCCCACCTTTTGTTTCAACGTATGTGATCAAACTTGTCGTCAAATTCAAGTGTGTGCTTTGCTGCCATGCTGTGACAAAACCACAAAGGTGGATGATATGGCCCACCATCTTTGTCGCTACAAAAAGGTGGATGGTATGGCCCACCAACTGCTACGTCTACTGCTACCGCTGTATGCTGTGACAACGCCACAAAGGTGGATGATAAGGCTCACCTACATTGCGAATGAATCTATCAGGACCATGTGACGCTTTGCGGGGGGAGGCGCTGCGCCCTTGTTTTTGTTTTAACTTGCATCCTACGTGAGTACTGCATGAGTATTGAGCACATTTATATACGCTGTCAAGGCTCAAGAGAGATATAGAGTAATCTTGTGGACACCACTCATGTGACGCTTTGCGGGAGGAGGCGCTGCGCCCTCCCCCCGCGCCCCCCTCCCGCCTTTTTATTTTAAAGCCTCCCCCCCGCGGCTTGTGACAACGCCAGAAAGGTGGATGATAAGGCCCACCTACATTGCGAATGAATGTATCATGACCATGTGACGCTTTGCGGGGGGAGTCCCCCCGCGCCCCCCCCCCCTCCCTCCTTTTTATTTTACAGCCCCCCCCGCGGCTTGTGACAACGCCAGAAAGGTGGATGATACGGCCCACCACCTGTTTCAAGCGTATGTGATCAAACTTGTCGTCAAAATTCAATTGCGTGCTTTGCTGCCACACCATCTTGCCCATAGTAAATCAATTCGCCTAAGCGCGTGCTTTGCTGTAATGCTTTGACAAAGCCACAAAGGTGGATAATACGGCCCACGTTCTGTTTCAAGCGTGTGTGAATAAATCTGTCGTCAAAATTCAAGTGCGTGCTTTGCTGCCACACCACCTCGCCCATAGTAAATCAATTAGCCTGAGCGCGTGCTTTGCTGTAATGCTACGACAGGCTATTGGCCGTGTGAGTACAAGGGTGTGAAGCTGTAAATAAATAAATATATATATATATATGTATTTATGTACTCATATATATATATTTATATAAGTATATTTATATATAAATACACATGCATATTTACTTATAGATATACAGACTATATACATATATATGACACATTTGTGGTTGTTTTTATACACAGCTTTGATCCCAAAATAGACTATAAATAATCACGTAATTATAGCTATTTGTATGTACATGTTGTATCCCTAAATACCTCTAACCCAACCCTAAATAGACCCTAAACAAATCCAGAAGAAACCATTAAGCCAACCCCAAATAAACCCTAAACCAAACCAGCACCTTGCATGTGAAAATAAGTGTTTCCAATCTGCTTTGCCCTCCCTTCTTTATATTTAAATCTAAGCTCGTAAATACATTAGTTGGGGTTGGCACGATGATGTGGTGAACATGATGGTGTGAATGCTAACCATGACCATCGTCCGCAACTTGTGTTAACTTCTGCTTCCCGTGCCTGTCTTTGCCATGCCTGCTGTGACAATGCCACAATGGTGGATGATAAGGCCCGCCAACCGGTCCGCAAGGTAACCCCATCAAGCGTTCAACCCTCAACCACCCAGCATGCTTGCTGTGCTTCCGTGCTGCGACAATGCCACAAAGGTGGATGATACGGCCCACCTATGCTGTTCTGTTTTTGTTGTTGCCCGCGACAATGCCACAATGGTGGCTGATAAGGCCCGCCAACCAGTCCGCAAGGTAACCCCATCGACATGGACGGGCTGAGGCAGGGCCGAAGCTTCTCCAGGTTGGGGCTGCTGAGCGTGCTGCTATTGTTTGCGGTATGTACCAACCGACTGACCAACCAAGCAAGCGTTCAACCCTCAACCACCCAGCATGCTTGCTGTGCTTCCGTGCTGTGACAACGCCACAAAGGTGGATGATACGGCCCACCTATGCTGTTCTGTTTTTGTTGTTGCCCGCGACAATGCCACAATGGTGGATGATAAGGCCCGCCAACCAGTTCGCAAGGTAACCCCATCGACATGGACGGGCTGAGGCAGGGCCGAAGCTTCTCCAGGTTGGGGCTGCTGAGCGTGCTGTTGTTTGCGGTATGTACCAACCGACTAACCAACCAAGCAAGCGTTCAACCCTCAACCACCCAGCATGCTTGCTGTGCTTCCGTGCTGTGACAACGCCACAAAGGTGGATGATACGGCCCACCTATATGTTGTTCTGTTTTTGTTGTTGCCCTCGACAATGCCACAATGGTGGATGATACGGCCCGCCAACCAGTTCGCAAGGTAACCCCATCGACATGGACGGGCTGAGGCAGGGCCGAAGCTTCTCCAGGTTGGGGCTGCTGAGCGTGCTGCTATTGTTTGCGGTATGTACCAACCGACTAACCAACCAAGCAAGCGTTCAACCCTCAACCACCCAGCATGCTTGCTGTGCCTCCGTGCTGTGACAACGCCACAAAGGTGGATGATACGGCCCACCTGATATAAATGTATATATATATAAGTATGTATCTATAAGTATATTTATATATAGATACACATGCATATTTACTTATAGATATACAGACACATATATATATATATCACATATGTGTGGTTGTTTTTATACACAACTTTGATCCCAAAATAGACTATAAATAATCACGTAATTATAGCTATTTGTATGTACATGTTGTATCCCTAAATAACCCCTAACCCAACCCTAAATAGACCCTAAACAAATCCAGAAGAAACCATTAAGCCAACCCCAAATAAACCCTAAACCAAACCAGCACCTTGCATGTGAAAATAGGTGTTTCCAATCTGCTTTGCCCTCCCTTCTTTATATTTAAATCCAAGCTCGTAAATACATTAGTTGGGGTTGGCACGATGATGTGGTGAACATGATGGTGTGAATGCTAACCATGACCCTTCTGCTACCCCATCCTGATTGTCAGCTCTTGGTCGTCTGCGTGTCTTCCCGAGCATTTGCCGCATCTATCTATCTATCTATCTGTCTATCTATCAGTCAATCAAGCAATCAATCAATCAATTAATCAATCAATCAATCAATCAATCAATCAATCAATCATGTCTGTTTGTTTAACACAGTGGATGCACGATGAATACAACGGCAAACAACACAGAACCGTCCATGCCACTAGTGATCACATGTATGCAAGTCGCGGGAAACACGTCCAAAAACGGCAAGAACAAAACAAAATCGTTCAAAACCAAAAAAACCGGTGAAAAACCAACTAAACACCCAAAAAACGTTTAAAACTCTGGAAAATGAATGGAAACCAAGGAATACACCGGTTGGCGCCATGGAACAAGCAAACAACACGCCCCACAAGACAGAATCCAAAAAAAAATCCCAAAACGCAGAAAAAAAAACCCAAAATAATTCTCCATCCATGGTAAACCAATCAATTTTTCTGCGCATGTCACGTAGTCAGTCAAGCACAGATTATTTTTCCATAATTCACAGGGGTTACTGTACCCATCATAAGGAATACCGTTCATGATGGCGGAACGACCATACTCAATATACAATGGTTTGACTATGGCACATATGGGCTCCACTTAGTTCATCATCACCCAGATAATGCTACAATTACCACACTAGAACCACTTCTTTTAGGCTGGTTTTTGGTATGGCTCCAAATGGGGTGATCAACAGCAGAAGTTGCCATACAGACCCATTTATTGGTGAACTCTATTACCGCGTTTTTGCTGTCAAGACAGAAGTTTTTTGCATGTTTGTTGGTGAAAGGTGTTGATGAAGTGTGCGAGTTTTCGAGTTGTCAGCATTCGAACATATTTGCCAGTTTGAACCCCTGGGTCCCTGATCTTTGGTTCTAATGAATGCATATTCGCTGCTGAGAATCCGCATTTGAGGTCGGAAAACATTTTTCACTGGGTTGATTAAAATTTATGTGGAGCCCCAAAAGAAGCTCCAAATATCTGGCTTTTAGATTCCATTCAAAACCAGCAATTACTTGGATCAAAACCCGGATGTGGTGAGGCAATTTTGAACCATTCCACTAGGGTCATCTCACAAAAGCGCTGCGGTTTCAGCGGAAATTGCTTGGGCACTTTCTATGGCACACCAAAAGCTTAGTATTGTGCCTAACTATTAACATTAACATGATATTGCCCGCATATTTAGCACAATAAACAACCAGTAGTACAGCACCCATTGTTTGAATTAACTATCATATTTACCAATTATGAACCTCAACCATCAGCTCCTGACCGGTCAGCTGTCAACCTTCCAACATCCTGTTTTTTGGCTGGCGTATCCCCCATGTTTTGTATCAACATGTATCACCCTGGCCCTGCGCCCCAGGTTGTATGTTTACCCTTTGCCTTTACACTATAATGTGCATTGTGCGAGTACAGTTAATTATCCCCTCAGTTGTATAGTTTTGCCTCAACTGAGGCTTTCCCACTGAAAGTCAACTGACTCTCACAACCACATATGAAATGCCATCATATATTCATTGGCTTTCGGAAAACCTATGCATATCCTATCAAATTGCTACCTTAGGATCATCAGCCGATAAAATAATGAGAGTCCCCTGTCCCCTCCAGGAAATATTCAAAATTTAGACATGGACGATCCACCGTGAATGTAGATCATTGTAAAGACTCACACTCATGGAGGCACCATGACTGACTTAACTGGAGGGTATTGGATGATTGGCTACGAATGATCAACCTTGGATGGGTAGTTTAATCCTCCTTGAATCTGTTGCTATGAATAGGAATATCTACAAACCATCTAAATTAACATGCAATGACTAAAGCCCGTGCTAATTGGGCACCTGTTTGGATCATTACCCTATATTGATTTTGTTGAAACCATATCATATTGACCCAGTCTTAACAAACACAATCATCATATGCGGCTTGATATCCATTTTTCCATTTTTTCCCATGATCATACTAATGATGGCCAGCAATCTTTAGATGAATATGATTGGTTAATTTGATACAATCCTCCAACTGACAGTGAGACCCTGCAGAGTGTGTTAGTTGGAGGGCATATTCCATCAAAAGCCATTTGATCCCCGGTGCACTTGTTTTCATCCAACGTTTGTTTGTCGAATCCACCAATTTTGCTGGTTGAATCCCAATATTTATTTTTAAATCCATCATTCACCAGCCAGTTTCCATATGTTATGTTTCATTATATTTCATTTGTCCATAAGAATCAATCCCCATTCAAACACCAACAGGATTGGTTGGTTGTCTCTATTTTTATGGGTACTTCATCAATTTCCTCTGGTATTTCCAGTCCCAATGTTCCATGGACATTCCCAATCATTTCAAATATTTCAAATATCCCCAAGATGATATCCGAAGCTTATCATATGGGTCTGTCTGAACATTTTTTTCCCTTCCAATTCATTGCCATCCCCATATTATCTCAACACACAAACGCGGGGGAGACGATCAAACCACCAGCATAAAATTATGGTTTCATTCCTATTTTCGAGTTCAACCGGTCCCTGGTTCAATTCCCTTTCCAGTCAAATCTCCCAATGGTGTTTTTTTTGGAACCACTCAAAACTACAACACAATTCGATTTGACCATATATATATATATATTATTCCTGTCTATGATCTATAGTCTATAGTCCGCATATTACCCATAGTAACCATGTTAACCACAAAGATATCAGACACACCACTATCTAACCATATTACCGTGTATTACTGCATCAAAGCAGCTAAACACTTCAATTGTCCGAGGTCTAATCATATATCTAGCCATCTAGCCATCTAGCCATCTATCCATCTATCCGTCTATTCATCCATCGATCCATCGATCTATCGATAGATCGATCGATCTATCTATCTATCTATCTATCTATCTCTCTATCTCTATGTATCTCTCCATCTCTATCTATATCTCTATCTCTATCTATATCTCTATCTCTATCTCTAAATCTATATCTACATGTACATCTACATCTGTATCTATATCTATATCTATCTCTATCTCTATATCTATATCTATATATATATATATCTCTATATCTCTATATCTCTATATCTCTATATCTCTATATCTCTATCTATCTATCAATCTATCTATCTATCTATCAATCTATCTATCTATCTATCTATCTATCCTATCTATCTATCTATCTATCTATCTATCTATCTATCTATCTATCTATCTATCTATCTATCTATCTATCTATCTATCTATCTATCTATCTATCTATCTATCTATCTATCTATCTATCCCTCTCTCTCTCTATCTATGTACATATATATATATATGTATGTATATAACGATAACAACATCAACGACATGAATTATATGAACCATGAACATATCAACCACAAACAGATTACGACAATATTAAAACTATCTCAAACCCATACTGAAACTGAAGCCATATTTTTCGTATGTTTTCATGTATTTCATGTAATTTTATGTAGCGCCATAACCTTCCGCTTCCAACGCATCGACCTCGGAAATGACCCATGTGGACGTGCGAAACTCGCCGCCCGTGGTGCAGGCGGGGATGCAGATGAGAACTGATTGAAACATGACACATTTGGTTTCAAACCCTAGAAAGAGTTTTTTTTTACCCATCAAAGACATGTCCAATGTGAGTTTTAACCACGGAAAATAGGGATCAAACCCTAGAAAATTAACAGTTTTCATTGAATAATTTGTGTTTCAAACACTAGAAAACGTGTTTTTTTTGACCAACAAGATATGTTCTCCATGTGAGAAAATTAACAGTTTTAAACATGGAAAATGACTGTGGATTTGATGATTTGATAAAGTGGTGAAAAAAACATCAAAAATGGCTGGTTGGTGGTGACTGGACCATGGCTGGATTATGACTTTCCATATATATATATATATATTGGGAATTTCATCATCCCAATTGACGAAGTCCCTCATTTTTCAGAGGGGTAGGTTGAAACCACCAACCAGATGGTGATTTGACCGAGCAACGCGTTTGGAAGCCTGGTTAGTAAGGCCAACTACTGGGGCAAGCTGGCGAGAAACAGAATGCTGTCTCCCTGTAAATGATCTCCTATTATGAGCCCCCAAAACGAATAAATCCCGCATGAATCCGATTTTTCTGGTGTTTATGTACCTGGGAAAGGATGATTTTGATACATGCATTCTCAGAGTAGATGTGTGTTAGACTCTAGCATGCTGTAGAAAATATGCTTTGCCAACCATCACCATTACAGGACTGGGTGTCGCAGAATTTTGCGCGCTCCATTTCGGTGGAAAGCAACTTGAACGATGCCCGTGAGGTCGCGGCGACGGTGGGGGTAGTCCAGAACTTGATGTTGACATTGAAATCATTGGAACCTAGGGTGAAATCTCTCTCTCTCTCTATATACACATATAATATATAATATTATATATATAATATTATAATATTATAATATTATAATATTATAATATTATAATATTATAATATATATATATATTTATAATGTGTAAAAACTCCTGCAGTAAAACCATGTATCATATAGGTCATCGTACTATCCTGTAGCGTTGGTTCAAAAGAGCTGAGTGCTTACCGGTTTGTTGTTGCCCCACTAGTTATTGTAACTATTGTTGGCTGACCTGGTAAAATACAGGTTATCAGCCGTAGTCTCACTACTTTGCTATGGGGACCCCAATTGACCATCCTCTCGCCGTTCCAGGGTCAGGTCCATCGGCTGTCGCCGTGCCCAACATGGCCGGGGGCAACCCCGAGCCGATGGATGACGAAACAATGTTCCAACCCGTTGTTGCGTACTTTACCTTCATACAAAACAACCTGTCCCAGATTACTAGTGGGAATACCCTGCAAGTCATGAGGGAAGCTGAACAGAGGCACCTTCAGATAATGCATGGAGTAGTTGACTCAATTCGAAACGAATGGTCAAGTAGACTCGTAATGCAGGAGCAGGAGTATGAGCAAAGGCTGCAGGAGGTTGAAGGTAAGGCCATTAGTGCCGTCAACGAGGAGAGGAAACGAGGCGATGAGATGGAGGTCAGGTTGAATCAGGCTCAGGCATCGCATGACAAAAGAATAGAGGATGTAAAGGCAGAGGCAAACACAAAGCATGATCAGAAAATTGCAGAGGAAAGGCAACGTATCACTAGTGAATTTGAAGCTTCCTATGCACAGACAGTTGAACATGCAAAGAATGCCATAGCTGCCACAAAGAAGCAATATGAAGATCAGGCTGCAATTGATCAGGCCAGGTTCATCAGTTTGAGGACCGAATTCGAGAACTACAAGAAGGAGATGGCCGACAAGATCAACGAGGCAGCGGCTCAGAACCTTAGCCTTCAGGACCAAATCGATGACCTTCAGGAGCAGTTAAAGCATGTTGCCAAAGCGCAGCATGCCTCCGTTCCGAAAGCATCCGTCCTGAATGCCGAGCTGGCCGCTACCACTAGCGTGCCCCACTTCAATATTGCCACTCCCAAAGCATCCGATGCACAGGCCGCCAGAGGCAGTGATGAGCCGATTCATGAGTTGAAAACACCTGCAGTGTTGGCACAAGAAGCAAAGGCCAAGTTGGATGAGCTGCTCAAAGGTGGCAGCCCCAAGCAAAAGCCGGCTGTCGGCAACGACCAGCCCCAATTGCCAACGCAGTCAGGGTTTTTCACTCCCACTGAAGCTATCAAAACTCCCCCAAATGACTCCCCTAAGAGCGTAACCAAGCAACAGCAAGTGATGGGTCCCTCAGATCTTATTGAATTGGTGAAAGCCTTAACCCAAAGGGAAGAAAAGGATAAGCCAAAAACTAAGGAGGCCGAAATCATCAAGCTGAACAACATGCCCGCTCCGGAGTCGTATAGGACTTGGAAGAATCATGTCAGGGATGAAGTGAAAAGCTGTTCAGATCGCCCGGATGAGGCGTGGCTCTGGCTCAATGAGGTGTACGATCAAGAGTGCACCAGAGAGCAATTGGAGAAGAAACTCCAAGATCCTGGAAAGTTCCTCACGCTGGATACAAAGTTATCAGCAGCGCTCACACGCTCAGCCGGAGGGGACCTCGCAACTAGGATCTTGAATTTCAAGGAGCAGCAATCCCGAAAAGGCATCCAGGTCAGGGGAAGGTATGTTCTGCTCATGTTTGAGGACTACTTCAAAACATCAGAAGAAGCAGGTAGCCTTTACAGAGTAGAAGATCTTTTGGGTGTTGTCAAAGTAGGCGATACTGTCCAGGATCTCAGAAGATTCATCAACAAATGGGATGCTACCCTAGCTGGCATGGCTGTCACCCCCGATGATGCTGTGTTAAGGGACATCTTGTTGAGGCAGATCCGTCCAAGTCAGTTGCTGAAATATGACATCGAGATGTTTGATCGTGCACATGAGAAATCCCATGAAAAGTCTTATAGTTTTCTTCACCAATCCATGAAGAACTTGATCGATCGTGAACGATTGAGGGAGAACAGGAACCGCATCGCGGAGAAGAACAAGGCTGGGATCAAGGACACAAAGGCCGCACCTGCCAAAGGCGATGGTCGCGGTGGCCGAAAGGGCTCCCCAAGTCGTGGTAGATCGCAGGAACGAGGTGGCAAAGGTGACAAGATTTGCTATAAGTTCCAAAAGGGTACCTGTGATAAGGGGAAGAAATGTCCATTTAAGCATGTCAAGGATGACAAATCTCGAACTCAATCACCCAGAAGAACCAAAACACGTTCACCATCAAGGGGCAACAAAGATGATAAGGGGAAGAAAATGTCCAAGGAAGAAATGGCTAAAACCCCATGTATCTATCATGCCCAGGGAAAGTGCAGACTTGGTGACAAGTGTTTTTATAAGCATGATGACAAAGCTGCTGCCGCCACCAAAGACACCAAAAGGGCCAATTCACCCGCTCCCAAAAAGAAGAGCAAGGATTCCACAGCCGCTCCATGCCTGATCCAGAAGTTTGCATGCATCGTCCGAAAACAGCCGAAGGCAACTTCGTGCTCTGATGAGTCAAGTGTCAGCATGAAGCGTCTTAGATTCCGAAAGGCCCCACATGTGATCGAGGTGAAAGCAGTTGGTCGTCAAGTCCCAGTCAAGCACCGTCCAAGAGAGTTCACTGAGGTGTACAAGACAGCTGAAGATGTTCCGGTTTCATCCAAGGTTGAACAGCATGAGGCTCAGGTTCGTGCAAGACAGCTTCAGGAAACTGTGAAACTTCATGATTCAGATGTTGCACCTAGTTGTGGGTTTTGTTGTTGGAATGAGGACACACGTGACATCACATGCAAAGAGTGCAGGTTCGTCAGCGGTCCCAAAGCTCTTAGAGACATTGGTCGTTTCCCGTCAATTGCCACAGCTGCGCCAAAGGCCGGCGTTAGTTGGCTTGTCGACTCAGGTAGTGAATCCGATCTTGTGTCCAAAGGAATGCTGAGGGATGTCAGTGCCAAGAACTGCCGTGCAGCCGAGCATCCGATTTCCTTAGTCACAGCCAATGGTTCGACCGAGGCAAACGAGGTTGCTGATGTCAAGTTGTCCGCATTGCCAGATCCCGTGCATCCGTATGTACTTGATCATACCCCAGCTGTGCTCTCCGTAGGAACGAGATGTGTAGATCAGGGTTACAGTTTCGTATGGCCTGCCAATGGCAAACCAATCCTAGTCCGTCCAGATGACAAGGTCGTCCAGCTCAAGATCGAAGGTCATGTCCCAGTTTTGGATGATAGTTGCAAGGTTTATCCCAAAGATCAATTTCAAAAGGATAAGCACCTTAGAAAGTTGTTTGCAATGCCGACCTCACGGTCGAGCTCAAAAGCCAAACGGGACGAAGCCCAAGATGAAGAGCAATTGGATGAGCTGGTGGAGGATGACGCTCAGCAGGAGTACATCCGAAGCCGCAAGACTGAGGATCTGTTGGCTGAAGCTGCAAGTACCCAACATCAGTACACGCATTTCCCCAAGAACCCCTTTTGCAGAACCTGCCAACGAGCAAGGATGATGGCACCTCAGGCACGAAAGAAAGGTGGTCAGAAGAGAATCGAAACTGAAGTGTTCGGTGACCACGTCATTGGGGATCATGTCATCATCAAGAAAAATGTAGAAGAGGGTTTCAGGGGGGAGCAAGTTGCATTGGTGTTGAAAGATCTGCACACCCAATATCGGTATGTCTACCCTAGCCAGTCCAAGGACTCACAAAGCTGTGTTGATGGTTTGAATCACTTCATTGGATCAAAGGATGATGTTCAAGTTGTGTACACTGACAATTCCCCAGAATTGATCAGGGCCATCAAGGATTTGGGTTACAGACATCAAACATCAATTGAATATGTAGATTCATCAAAGTCTTTTGCTGAACGCGAAGTTCGTCAGATGTTGGAAGGTGCCCGTAGCAACTTGTTGCAATCAGGACTCCCTTTGAAGATGTGGCCACTGGCCATGCAGCATCATGCGACCGCGATCAACGCAAGCCCCCAGCTTGACGGCAGTGAATCCCCGTGGCAACTCAGGTTTGGTGAAGAGTTCCCTGCAATGCACGTTCCATTTGGTGCCAAAGTGTTGTTCTGGAACAATCCCAAAAGGCTAGATAACACATCAGGTAAACTCTCCCCAACAGCAAATGAAGGAATTTTCCTTGGGTATTACATCCAACCAGGTCATGATTGGAAGGGTGAATACTTAGTTGCCAAGTTGGAAGCCGCCGACTATCATGTCAACTGGGGTGCATTGACAATTCAAAGAACAAAAAGGTTGGAATTGCCATCCGAGGGTTTCATCTTTCCTTTGAAAGCTCTGATTGACTCGAAAGCACCCAAAGCCGATCGCCTCGAGGATCAAGTCATTCCGCAGACTCCCAAAGCTGTGCCTCTTGAGTCCAGTTTGCATCCGCCACAAGATGAGTATGAATACGAGCCAGGGACGCCTCTACCAGCCGACAGCGATGTCGAGCCTGATGCACCTGAAGCGCCCATATTCCCAGATCTCAAATTGACCCCCAAAGGTGAAATAATTCCAGATGGATATCATTGGGATGGTCACCGGATTGTACGTAACTATAAAGGTTCAAAGCGTCCGGCAGGGATCGACTCAGAATTGTGGAAGATGTTGAACCCTCAGGAAAGGAAACTGATCATCGAGGAAGAAGCCAAGAACGCAGCCAAGGAGCAGGAGGAAAAGCCAGCACCATCATCTGGCAGCAAGGGCAAAAAGAAGAAATCTTCGCCTGCCCGGCTTGAGGCAACTCAATGCCCTCCTGCAACTGCAAAGCTTGTAGGCAATGTTTGGGAAATTATTCCAGCCACTTCCCAAAAGTTTTCCGTGCCGGCAATGCCAAAAGTTGCCGCACCTGCCACAATTGAGCACCGGCCCAGAATCCGCGAGCTCGTCAGGGAGAAGATCGAGGAACTTGAGTTCAAGGTTGCACTCGAGCTTTTCGCTTCAGTTGCTAGGCTTGTATCAAAAGATGAGATTGCCAGCAACCCCAAGGCTAAGGCCGCCCTTGATAAGGAGTGGGAAAACCTCCGGAGTAAGGGTGTTTGGGATGAGAAGCGTGTTCGTGAGTGCCGCGACATAGTAGCTGAGGCTCGTCGCAATGGCCAAACTGTGCACCTAGGTCGAATCTTTGAGGCTTGCTATGAGAAGGGTTCTGAATTGCCTGAATCAGACCCTCGCCGAAAGTTCAAGGGTAGGACGGTTTTCCAAGGAAACAATGTCAGGGATGAGAATTCCGATCACGCACTCTTTAACGAGTTAGGCTCTTCCCCAGCATCCATGGAAGCAGCAAAGCTGCTAGATGCTTTCGGTAGTCAGCCCGGGTTCTCCAAACAACAGGCAGATGCAATCCAAGCCTACATACAAGCCCTCTTCACAGGGGTGCCCACATGGTTGTCACTTCCACGTAACAGATGGCCCAAGGATTGGGAGAAAAAGTACTGGCAACCCATGGTTCCTATGTTACTTGCCCTTTATGGTCACCCTGATAGTGGGGGTATTTGGGAAAATCATCTCAATAGCCGTGTGGTAAAGCAGGGTTGGAAGCAAATTTTACCTGACATTTGGCATTCAATTTTTCATCATCAAGAGCTCAACTGTCTTTTGGTTGTGTACGTAGATGACTTCAAGATGGCTGGCCCCACCGCCAATCTGGAAAAGGCATGGGCAAGCGTCAAGGCTGCAGTGAACATTGGTGATCCTGAGCCATATGACCGCTACTTTGGCTGTATGCACCGTGAATTTCAAAACATCCGGTTGCCTTCGCAGGCACACCCTTTTGCATTCGCCTTTGAAGCCAAGAAGTCAGCAGCCGCACAACACAGAACACAAGACTGGTGGGAGCATGATGAAACCAACATGGCATGGATCAGACACCACATTCAACCCCGAAAAAGATTGTACCAGCCGGTTGATGAGGGGGGAGATGTAACTTGTCAAAATTCAAGTCGCATAACTTTCTTTGACAAAAAGGTAACATTGAAAAGTTGTCCTAGCATCACCGACGGGAACAATCAGGGGGGCTATGATGTTTATACAGATGATTGGAAAACATCTAGCAATCAAACAAATGAATTCTGGACAGGAAAAACACTTTTCTGTTATGGACAAGATGGACCTGACAAATTCAAGCAGTTTGCAATGGCAAGTAAAGCCAGACCAGGACCACATCGCGACAAACGCGAGGCGAAAAAGGACGCCAAGGCCTCTAAGTTCAGGGGGGTTGATCACGCTGTGAAGACAAAAGCTGGCGTCATGGCCAAGCCCGTGAACTTAGTGAGGTATGACATGAGTGATTTCCTGGGGTCCTGTGTAGAAAACTATTGTAATCTTGCAAAAGTCAGCCCATCGTCCTTAAAAGAGGTGCCAACACCATTCACAGATGCTGGCATCGCACGGCCCACACTCAGTGAAGATGAAAAGCCTGGCAAACTCCAGCCAGTGGCCAGCAAGATCTTGATGAAGATACTATTTGCCGCCAGAATGGCAAGGTTCGATCTGTTGCGTGCCACACAAAGCTTAGCATCAAGAGTGACGAAATGGTCCATAGAATGCGATGTTGCCTTGCATAGATTGGTGTCATACATTCATTGTACAAAGCACCATTTTCTAGAGGGTTTCATTGGGGATGCCTTTGATGAATGCCAACTCTGGCTTTTTGCCGACGCAGATCATGCAGGCGAACATGATAGCAAGAGTACCACTGGCAGTGCCATTGTGCTTGTAGGCCCCAACACGTATTACCCCTTAAATGCATTCAGTAAGAAACAGACGGTTGTTGCAGTATCTTCAACTGAGGCTGAGGTAGTTGCCGCAAATCACAGCATGAGAGCTGAGGGCATTCCAATGCTGGCCCTGTTTGAGCAGTTGAACCTTTTCAAGAAGCTGCAGGGCAAACCAGCTCGCATTGCCGCGAAGCCCCAAGAAGATGCTGTGTTCACTAGGATCGACCCTGAAATTGATGAAATCCGTAATGGGAACGTCGATGCAGGTTGTAGTGCTGCGGACATCAACTCCCTCAAGGCCAGTTTCCCTGAATTTTATCAAGTCAAATTTATGGAGGACAACCAAGCGACTATCACAGTCATGTCCACCGGTTCATCAGCATCCATGAGACACATGAACAAAACACAAAACATCAACTTCAAATGGTTGAAACAACAATTTGAATGTAAACAGTTCGATCTTCTCAACGTAGGAACCAGTTTCCAAGTTGCAGACATTCTTACAAAACCTTTTACCCGACCAGCCCTTTGGTTGCATGCCATTCATCTCATTGGCATTGGCCCGACAAGGGTGGAAGAAGCAGCAGCCCGCCACACCGCGGCGCCGAACTCCACTAAGGTGCCAAAACTAGCAACCGCTGCCGGGAATCAGGGGGGCTCCCAAAAGTCTTTTAAGCCCAGAATGTTGATCGAATTTTGCTGCTCTGATGATTCGAAGCTTAGTCCCCCAAGAAAGTCCAATGAAGATTGCCACTGCATTAGGGTTACCGAAAAAGAAGATGGTACCACTAACAGCTGTCGGCAACGGCTAGCCTCCCAAGTCCAAGATTTCAGAAATGATTTCAATGACGGCACTTTGATACTTTATGCATCGTTGCCTTGTGTTGGAGGTAGCCCATGGGGGAATGTGAATGGCCTTACTGTTGAGGGTCAAGAAAGAATCAAAGAGCAACAAAAACAGTTTTCCAAGTTGTTCAAATCTTTTGTCAAACTTGTGGATGAAGTTTATGATGAACGAACCTTGATAGCATTTGAACTGTCCAAGAATTGCAAATATTGGAGATGGCCGATGGTTAGAAAATTCCTCATAGAACGATCCATGACTACTCATCACTTTGATGGTTGTATGTTGGGTGTTCTTGGAAACAGCGGTCAACCAATGAAGAAAAGTTGGACTATTGCAGGAAACTTCAAAGAACTCGAAGTGTTAGACTCATTTAAATGTGATGGCAAACATGAGCATGATCAAAGTAGGGGCAAAGCTCTTAAACTTGCTGAGAACTATACCTTCAAGTTGACTGACATGCTCCATGAGTGTTTCCGGGTAGCTGTGGTGGGCCAAACATCCAAAAGGATTTTACCCGCTGTCATTCGTGCCTGTCCTGCTAAAATGGCTGACTCGCGATATGCCACAGCACACCCGGCCAGCCGCGAGGCTGCGCTCGAAGCCACACGTGAGGCTAACAAAGAAGCATGGTTGCTCCTTCACAATCGCATTTTGTATGCATTGGCCATGCGCAATGAAGGTGAGAATCAGGCTGCTCAGGACCTCGTGGATGGATTGATGACCGAATGGACGCCGGCCTCGGCCCTGAGGTTCTACGGTCGAGAGGATCCGCTTGCAGAATACCTTAGCTTCTGCTTTTTGCCAAAGGAGTCCCACATCGAAAAGATCATGTTGCCAGAGATGCCTGTCAATGAAGTAATCTGGATCTTAGTCTCTGACTCGTCATGTGCATTGATCACAGGGCGTAGGAAAACACTTAAGAAGTTGACCTGTCCGAGCATTACCGGCAGCGCAAGCCTAAGTATGTGACTGAGTTCATCCATGAGATGCTTTGGGGCAAAACTCTGCAGAAGCTGGTCAAGCGTGGGATTGAATTGGCCGCGGACGCCCGCGAGCGCTATCCTGATGCCCGCATCAACCTGCATTTGTCCTGGTTCGGAAATGAATTGGTAGGAGAGGATGGGATTGCCCAAAATCCAAATTGGCCGTACGACGGCCCCAACGGGCACTGGCCCACGATCCTGGATGATTGTGAGCGCCACTTGACATGGTTTGTCAACAAGGCCTGGGAGTTGGATTTGCAGTCGGCCGGTCTCACGACCGCGCCTTGGTCCGCTGACTATGGCATCCACCCTATCTTTGACCAGTTCTTTGATGTATTGGAGCCCAGATTTAAAGCTCTAACCAGCAGCCTGCAAGGGCTTGCCAATCCGAAGTATCCGTGGCTGAGAGCAAAGGGGTACGCCGATGCAATGGAATTCCGAGACCAGTGGCATTTCGCCAACTCTGAAGAAAATCGCACGCGTCTTGCTGCCTATTGGACAGCTACCCTTTTCGCAATTGATTGCGGATGGCGGGTTGGCCGAATTGGTTTGGAGCTTACTCAGTGTGGCCAGGAAACATGGGATGATTTGCGGAGGAACATGAGCGCCGTCCTGGACGAGCTGCCAAGATCCTATCAGGAGACATGTGCAAACATCACCAAGTTGCTTTTTGGAGAGTCCCGAAGACACATCACGCCGACGGGCAGGTCATTCACCAAGGAGGACGTCGAAGCTCAACAACCTGACACTGAGGACTACATCGACACCAAGACGATGCCTTCGGGCACTTTTGCTGAGCCTCCCAAAGATGACCCTCCAAAGGCCGCCGGCGACGGCGAGCCCGCTGCATCCAGCAGAGCAACAATCCTGGTCCAAACGGCTGAGGTCATGTTGAAGTCGCGGCCGAAAGCAGCACCAGCCCCAGTGGATGAGCCCGCAGATGACAAGAGAGCCACATCCAGCCAGTACCAGCCGCAGGCAACTGCGCGCTTAGAGGAACATGCATCCGGCCACGTGAAAGCATATTGGATGGAAGAGCATTTGCCTGAATACCAATATACAATGGTGACCAATGCAGACGGGGATGATGTGCCCGGTATCCTCTTTGAAGGTACGGCTTATGAGCTGGAGCTGATATCGGCATCCGACGTTGAGACCATTGCTGGCCAGACTCGTGTCGACAAGAAATTTTCTGATTTTGCGACTCGTGTCAACAAAGTTTGCAGGGGGCATGGATCCTGTGCCAAGGTGCCAATGGACAAAGACCTTTGGATTGACTTGGAGGATTTTGCCAAAGCCTTCCGCAAGGAAGTGCCCCCAGATGTTTTCATCACTGTCGCAAACCTGTTTGGCACCGCAATGAAGATCGACAAGCATGGCAAGAGTAGGTTCCAATTCTTGTGTGCAAAGATCTCCCATTTTCCTGTCGACAATGGCCTAGGCATGCCGTATTATCCTGTGAAAATCCGTGCAATTCAGGGTCACTCCGAAGCTGCCTTGAAAACCGCAGGGGGTCTTTATGCCAATTCAACCATGGTGTATTGCTCAAACCAAGTATCCCCCGAGCGAAAAGCCGCCTTCACTGGCGTGCCCTTGTGTGCCATGACTGAGGTCCCTGAGGTTGTCTTCCATCGCACGATGAGAAGCAGCTGGAAGAGCATCGCACAGAACGGCCTGATCCCAGGCGGCGGTGGCACAGTCAACAGTGGCCGTGCTCATATCTACATGGCAGAACACTGTATCGGCACACAGGGATATCGATCTGGATTAAGAGCAAAATGTCCAGTCGAAGTCAAAATCGCAATGCGGCAAGCAGTAGAAGCTGGTGTCATCTTTAGTCGCACAGAAATGGATGGTATTTTGTGTTCAGAACGCATCCCACCGCAGTTTCTGGTCAGCATCTCAGAAGAAGGACAGGTGCTTTGGTCCCGCGCCGAGAGCAATCTCCAGCCCAGCTCATGGAAAGGCGCGGAATCAGCCTCAGCACCGAAATCCAAAGCGGTCACCCTGACTGCCCGAGATGATGCAAATGACGACCCAATGGATGACACCAGCACGGGGCGACCCGATGCCAAGTCCACTGATGATGATGGAGCCACTGCCCCAATGCAAGTTGACCAGCCGCCCGCAAGGACGCGCCGTGTTTACATTGCACCCAAGTACTGCGAACCTTTCATGGGCTCCTGCCCCCTCTGCCAGGTCGAGTACGTCAGTGGCCAAGTGACATGCACCACATGTGGATATGAGCCACTCCCAGTGGACGAAAGTGGCGATCCAAAACAGGCCGACAAACCCAACAGGAGGACCCGCATCCTTGAACGGCGAATGCAGAGTCTCGCCGGGTTCGGAATGTTTGGGAAAATGAGCGGCAGCTTGCTCACGGCTTTGACAGATGAGCAAGCCAATCTGCTTCGCCGGGAACTGGGCCCCAGGGGAATCACATCCGTGGAATCAGCAGTCCTCAAAGACTGCCGCGACAGGCATCGACGTGCAAAAGCGCTGGGCTACGAGGACGTGGAAGACAGATACGCCAGCGACGTCACTTTTTGCGACCGCATCCACGGTGAGGGGAAGGACCTGCAGGACTGCATCTTTGATGACATGTTCGCATACGGCAACCTCCCCGATCCCCCAAGGACCAAAGCTCAGATCTCGGCTGGCGTCGCCGCCAATGCCCAAAATGAAAACTGCTTATCTAAGTTGATTTTCATGTCACAGCCTCGAGGTGTTGATGGTTTCCCAGTTGAGTTCCGCAAAACATGGAAGAAGGTCTGGGGTTTCATGTTCGGCCGCCACATTTTTACAGAGGATGAATATGTCAGCTACATCGGTCGTCGTGGCGCATTCCGTGGCCTGTTGACCTGGAAGGGCACTATCCAAGTTCCTTTTGATGGCACTCTTGAATTCCTCGAAAAGGTGTATGAGGAAAATCTTCCATTGGTTCGGGGCAACCTTGAACGCAAAGAGAAGCAGAGCGCCGCTGCAAAGGCTGGAGGTCCTGGAGGTCATAAGGCCGACCCCACGGTCGCGCCCACCACAGAGCGAAAACGCAAAGCCGAAGCTGATGCATCCGTCACCACACATGATGACACTGCCGCCTCAAGCTCTGCTCGCGCAGATGCCTCGCACGCTGATGCCCCAGTTGATCCCAACAATGCACCATTTCTTGCACCCGAACCACCAACATCCAAAGCAGGAGCACGACCATTCTTGGAGCCTGAGACGCCGCCTACTGCAAAAGCAGCAAGCACAACCACATCGAAGGCTGCAAGCTCCGGTCGCCCGGATGCCTCCTGGAGTTGGAATCGTGATCACTATGGTGCACGCCGAGAATGGAGTTTCTGGCGTGGGGCTTGGTATTACCGTGACGAGGCCGGCGGCCGTTGGATCTATTGGAACCGCAGGTAGACGATGATTTTCTTTTGTAGCATAGCGCAAGATGTGGCATGGTAATGTGCCTTCCTTGCATAGCTGCGCTGGGTTTTACGGGCTTGAGCTTTTTATAGGGACCTTTGAAAGACTGCATAAAAATGATCAAAACCAACTAAAGAAATTTGGCTACCCGCGAGGGTATGCTTTTCTGGGTTATTCGTTCTCCGCAGTCGTCCCTGCTCGCCCGAGGGGGGTGTAAAAACTCCTGCAGTAAAACCATGTATCATATAGGTCATCGTACTATCCTGTAGCGTTGGTTCAAAAGAGCTGAGTGCTTACCGGTTTGTTGTTGCCCCACTAGTTATTGTAACTATTGTTGGCTGACCTGGTAAAATACATAATGTTATAATATATATATATAATGTTAATATATATATATATAATGTTAATATATATATATAATATTACAATATATATATATACATATGATATTATAATATATATATATATATATCTACATAAATATACATATGGAACAACTACTGATAGGTTGAAATCTACTTGGAAAGTAGAGTGAAGCAGGTGGAGTCTTTTCCCCAACTCCCGCAGGTTGAATATGGGTGCTTACACCCTGGTGATCTTGAGACAAGTCTACACCAAGCCACTTCCATGATTCTCCAGCACTGATCATCAACATTTATTGGCTAAATTGCCATGAAACGGTTTCATCCCCAGTCTTTTCAGCTAATATACCATGAATTCTGGGTAAATTATAACGACCTCACTGCGACCTCACTGGAATCATGATTAGTAAGGGGAATTATCCCAAAATGGCCTTAATTCAGGGTAGTGAAATATTATAATTTACCCAGATGAATTGCATCACCATCAGCTAATATACCATTGATTGCTTACCATTAATTGCATCACCAAGATACCCAATTGATACCCGGCACATGGATCCATCGCCAGGGTGCAGGATCGGCCTCCAACGATGTCAAGAAGGCGGCACAACGGAAGTACGTGCAGGGTAAGTTCCAGGTGCGCGGAGCGGCGATGGGTTGGGTGAATGACTGGGGATTTTGCGGATTTTGGGGTTGGATCTTTATCCAAAGTTTTTTTTGGATTTCTTGGAGCATGTTGTCTTCAACAAATGTCGGTTCAAGGAAGAACAGGTCCAACTTTTGGTACATTCAGATCATAGATGTCCTTTTCCCGCTGGTTGGTCAATAGCAGCTTCACCTCATTCAGCAACCAATATCTTAGATGATAATACAACTAATATACCAAACCGGCCTCCTTTATTTTCCGAAAAAACATATTGATTCAGATGAATTCAGATGGGTGGGCACGAAGAGAGCCACAGCGAGCCACTGGATGATGTTTGTTCCTGGCTTCAAAGTGGACTTTTTGTTTGGCAGAATAGTGCATTTTATTTCATGATCTAGTAGGCCAGACTTCACAGTTTTGAAGAGTTGGGCGAATCAACAGTACAGATTCTTGTTTTGGAGGTGGACATCTTATTTTTCTCGTTAAAAACACGTGCTAAGATCAGCCGCGTTGGTTTTGCGGTAGAGCCGTCTCGTCAGCCGAAACAACCGTCATAACACTCGCAGCCGTTTCTTTTTGGCCGTCCAGAACTGGGGCACCGTCCATGTTTAACGTTGGCATATGATCCCAGTGTTTAATGATTTAAACACGATTTTTCCATATTTTACCATATATATATTTAATAACAGTATTTACATATGTACAGTACACGCATATATATATATATATATACATATACATATCTAAGCTATATATATATATATATGATACAGTACTTGTACATATCACCATATGAGGTTTGGTCGACCACCCCGCGGCAGCGCCAGTCCAGCGGTTCTTCCAGAAGTATGCAGGTGGAACCCATCCCGGAGCATGCCGCGGCTTGGACGTGTCATTTGTCATGTCCCCAAAAATCCACCATGCTTCATGGTCCCAGTTATAGGTGTTAATATAAATCCCGGGGTAAACTCCATGGTGACTGGTTGAATATTTTGAGAAAGGGTTTTGATGAAATGGGATTGGGAGTCGTTCTAAAACCCATGCAAGACTTTTAGTATCCGAGTGACATCTGCAGATATGGACGTGTGTTTTTGCTGCAGTGGCGAAAGGCCGCGGGCGGTGAAAGGTTTGCGAAAGGTCTGAACACCACTATGTAACTAAGACTATATGTTATTGGCTAAATTTTCTTGTGGAAATGGGACCATCTGGCAATGACTACAGAAATTGCTGGAAATCATCTTTGATTAAATAGTAGGAATCATCGAACTAAATGGACCATGGCTTCAGCAGATTCAACCAGAGGGTAAGCAGTATCAATCCCCATTTCTTTCTTTGTATTTCGGAAATTCTTCGAGATGGTTGCAAGATAATTATATAAGCCAATCCGCCCCAAATGGGTGCGCTTCAAGATAATCCAACCAACAAACATGGATGATTCGGCACTAAAAGCGAGTAAACTATTGTTGAGCAACCTTTATTTATGTTTTGACCTATAGCAAAGGCAGCAATGATGGTTGGTCAATGCCTCATGTTTAGGATTATTTTCATTTATCCATCACTGGATGGGATGGGTGACGAGAAATCTGAGGGCGTGAAGCAACCGGAGAGCCACTTCTTTGATGGGGAGGAAGACTTTACCTACTCAACAATTGTCAGTGGGAGACTCAGGGTGCTCCTGGATGGGATGAGCCTCCGTAGATTGTTTGGGAATAGATGGCCAAGGGTGGTTCGATGGTGATTTTCCATGGCGCAAACGGATAAACTGTTACTTTACCAGGCAAATACATGTATAGACAGACCCCAGATACTTGGATGGGCCATCGCCCACAAAATCCTTTCCTATTCCCCACGGCACCTCTGGCAAGGGGAGGCTTGTGAGGCAATGAAGGGGTCCGGTAATCATCTCCCCGGGAACCCACTTGGCCGTTTGTTTGTTTGAATCAGCACCCAAAAACCTCAGGACCTTACCATCAGGATACCGTGGTTTGGGTGGTTTGGGCCCAGCCTTTTACCACATGATTGGATGATTTCCGAAAAAACTTGGGGATCTCGACCGAATCGCCAGATGCGATGATGTATTCTTTGGCACAGTCTGGCGGTCAAGGAACACCTCCCTTGGTTTCCGAGGAGAACTACTTGGAACTGGCAGGGCAGTTGGAGTTTTGTTTTTTCTTTAATGGCCACGTTGCTTGGGAGACACTCCAGTAATAGGATATGGAAATCAGGGTTTTCCAAGGAAGATGATCTATATTGGTGGCTTTTCCATATCTTCATGTACTGGGTACCCTCTGGTAATTTAACATAGCTATTGAAAATGACCATTTATAGTGGATTTTCCCATTAAACATGATGATATACCATATATAGTTATGTTAGTTTACCAGAGGGTATCATTGATGGATGTGGGAGTTTTTTAATGGGGCCTTCCCCCAATCTATGGCGGGGGCCCGCCCCGACCCGATGAAGATTTACTACCGAGCCTCGGTTTCTTAGATGTTGACCATATGGCTTTGACTGAACATTGGGTAATTTGATGAAATCATCATTGTCCCGAAAAAATGAAGGAGTATTAATGATATTAATCATTATCATCATTAATCATCATTGTCCCAGTTTTTTTTATGGTATAATACCACACATTTTTTGGACCCCAAATGTGACCCTGAGATCTTGGAGTGCGTTGGACTTCCGAGGAGACCGCGGAAGTTCTGATGTCGCAGTTTGGTAATTGGGACTTTAACGTCTCTCGTTGGAGCACTGGATCCAGATGGTATGGGCTATGGCAGAATGCTGGTGGATGGGGATTTTGTTGGGGGATATCATGGTGATCTAACCAACAAAAATGGACACTTAATTAGGCAGCCAAAAAAAAGGATAGAATGGGAAAAAAATCTGGAATATTAATCGGACCTTTATGGAATAGGCTTAATACCCGCTGGCAATGACCAACAGTTTTCTGTCTGGAAAATCACCATTCAAATAATAGGTAAATCATTCTAATCACTAAATGTTATTATTATAATAATACTGTATATATATACATTATATATATATACATTATATATATATACATTATATATATATATACACATTATATATATATGTGAGGTTTTTGACATTTTGTGCGTAAATCCTCCATGTTCATCCATTTTAATTCTTTTTTTTTGGCTGCCCAAGTCCGTATTGGCATGGCATTGGCATGGCACTGGGGGCCTCATACACCTCCTAGTGGGAAATCCATGTGATTCATTTGGAGCTTTCCTAAGTCATGCGGGTACCCCAGTCACCCAAGTCGTCATGGATAATCATGACTTAGTATTGGTTCACCTATGGTGACGACTGGGGATGCAAATCATGACTTAAGAAACATGAATCCACATTGAATCCCATTAAAAATCCCATAAAAATCCCATGAACTGCTGGGTTTTAGGTTTAACCAACTTGGTTAAACCCCATTGAACACCCTAATTTTCAGATCCACAGAGCTGGCTTGAACTCACCCATCCGTCAGAGATGATGTGTACAAGGCCATACATACATGGGATTATATAGAGATTGAGATATACACGACGCTACATAAATATACAATATTCACATGATATATATATATATAACCACATGATGCTACACGATGCTATACATATCTATATCTATATCTATCTATCTATCTCTATATATATATATAGGGAAGAGGCTCGAGGTTCCCCGGAACGCAATTCAAGTTCATTGTTTGCAATTTTGAAAAATGTCATTTTTCACTGTGTTTTACAGTGTTTTGTGTTCTTTCCACAACTTGATAACATATGGAATCAGTTCAACATGCGGACAACATACCTGGGATATGTTGTTCACCATTTGAAGGTTTCTTTTTTTAAACGTTTTTCAAGTTCTTCATTTTATGTTGTCTTCGTAGAAACCGGTGGATTTGCGTGTTGATTTGTATTTTTTGTTTTTTGAGTAACATTAAAATGTCATAATCCACCAGATAACCATGGGCAAAATGCGCGTGAGGCTTTTTACTCTTCACATCCACAATGCCGTTTGAAAGCATTTTCAACATTTTCAACGTAACAGCGTCTTTAACGCAACAACGTGTTCAACATCTTCAATGTATCAAAACCATCAACGTAACAACATCTTCAACGTAACAACATCTTCTGGTTACGCAATGCCATGAACGGTAACATCGCCCCATCCCCCCACCCCCCTTCTGTATGCCACAACGAAGATCAACATAACAACATCTTCTGGTGACGCAATATTCAAGGAACGTTAACATCCCCCCCACCCCACCCCTTCTGTATGCTTATGTCTATCAGAGAGAGAGAGAGAGAGATTCAAAGTTCCTCCATGCTCCGGGGAACCTCAAGCCTCTCCCCTATATATATATATATCTATGTATACATACGTGATTATAACACACACACACACATATATATATACACATGTATATAATTAGGTATTACTATATTATGATTTAAATCCATATTAAATATTATTGTCCTACATGATCCCCAGCGTCAGGTCGTGGGCTTATCGGAGGTTTTAGGCTCTCAGACCTTGCGGGTGATGGCCACCAAGGTGGGCCTTGGGGTCTCCGCGGGGTCCATAGAAACACTGGGATTTATTGGGAACTAAGGTAATTCCGAAAAATTACATCCATTCCTTAGGGCCTTAGGGGTAACACTCAGAAAAGATGTGGAAAACACTCTGGTTTCCTTAGGACAATGATCTACAAATGGCGGGTTTTCCACATTGATGTGAACGTTTACAGGAGGGTAACCACCCAAAAAGATTGAATTCAATAAGCTCCTGCTAAACTAGAGTTTGTCGGTTTTTTCTTACAGTATATAAATCTTTTTTTGGATTACTACGCAGTGGTATAATGGGGATAGACATGGAACAATAACGGAGATACAACTCATATATATATATATATATTTAGCCTCAATATCGCGATGATATTGGAATGATAGAACAAGAATGACAAATATTGACTATGGCCATTCTCATGGAACATTACTATGGAAATGACACTAATGGTCATTACTATGGTGGTTTTTTGGATGATATTTCCATGGGGGAAACCATCCGTTGAGAAAAAACCAAATGATTTCAATGGAACTCGACGATCGGATATAACTCCTGGTCATCAATCATGGCCAGCTGTAACATTTTTGAAAAATTCCCCTTCACTAAATAGAGAGGTTTCGTTTTTTCGCATTTTCTGGGAACATCATCTATAAATGGTTTGTATTTTCCAGTGCCATGGTTTGGTTACTGGAGATGATCTGTTCATGGTCAATAGTTGGATGATTCTGCTATATGGGATGGCCATCATCTACCATTGAATCGTAGGGATTCACGTGGCAAACTGGTAGAGGATCTGGTAGAGGATCATTTCCATAGGCCCTATATAGGGACTGTCCAGTCGAATATTTCATGACATTGTCGACAAACAAAATCGATAGCGATGGAATCATGCCGAAAATAGAATTACCCTCTGGTAATGGCTAACGTAGCTATTGAAAATGGCCATTTATAGTGGATTTTCCCATTAAAAATGATGATTTTCCATAGTTATGTTAGTTTACCAGAGGGTATGGTATGTGGTATCATCAGAGCTATGGAATTATGGTTAGCAGGGAGCTATAGGGAGCTACGAACGGAGTTTTCAAGCCACATGATGCCATTTTTTTTGGGATGTGCCACATGGAATCTACAGTATGGATTAAAATAATGGTAGTTCATGGTAAATGTTGTTGCCCAATTTCGGCAATGTTACTGAACTGTTGGACATATTTTGGGTACAGTTGATTGTCATTGAGTGTATTGATGAATTGATCCAACATATGGTAATAATAACAAGAAAGATAATATGTGGATTTCCTGGATCTAGTGGTGAACATGACATTAATCATTGTTGCGATAGTGTAATTACTATGAAGATGGTTGTTTTAATAATGGTGATAACGTTCAAGGGTAATTCGATGGTAAAGACCATTGGTCATTTAGCATCCATGGGTATTTTGTCATGCTGCATGCTGTAATGGGGATGTATCAACCCAAGGAACAGAAAATGCAGGGTATCCAAGATTTGTCATCAGCACTTGATCAACAACTATGGTCATTACTCACTGACTGATGGGGAAAGACACCACTCAGGGACTTACGATTACCATGATTACTTTTTTTAACCAGTGACTCACTGCAACACTCCTCCAAGTAGTGATCACTGGCGAAGGGAAACTTCGGAGAGCAAAGCTGCAATTCTTACCGTCACATGTAAATACCTAACGATCCCGACCTTCCAAACCTTTGAGTAACGATTCCCGGACGTCTGTGTCTGACGGTCCCATTCTGAGCCAGGCCTTAACGCCTTATGCGGAGCGCTTGGACATTGCACTCACCGCAGGCGGGGGATGATCGTCCTCAGAGAGGGATTTTACGGATCTTGGGAGGTGTACCATGACCCAATTGAGGGAATTTTAGGGAATTTAGGGCAATTTTAGAGATTTTTAGGGAAATTTAAGGGATTTTTAAGGATTTTTTTAAGGAACATTTTGAGGACTTTTAGGGAATTTAAAGAGCATTTTTAGGGAATTTTTAAGTTTTTTTAAAGGTTTTTTAGGGAATTTTGGGGAATTTTAGGGAATTTTGGGGAATTTTAGAGACATTTGACCAAATATGCCTAAATCCAAAAGCCTCGAAGATTCATCACCATCACTATCACCATCACCATCATCATCATCATCATCATCACCATCATCACCATCATCACCATCCATCACCATCATCACCATCATCACCATCACCAGCATCATCAGCATCACTAGCATCATCAGCACCAGCATCAGCATCAGCATCAGCATCAGCATCAGCATCAGCATCAGCATAATAATCATCATCACCATCACCATCACCATCACCATCACCATCATCATCATCATCATCATCATCATCATCATCATCATCACCATCACCATCACCATCATCGACATCCAACCCTATGTGATTCCTGCGAGTGTCAGGATTATCGATGCCCCTTGGCATTGTGATGAGTGGGTCGGAAGATGAAGAGGAAACGCCACTGAGACAACTCTCCTTAGGTCACGTGAGTCACGAGTTAACATCCACAGGATCAAAAAAACTTTCGTTCGCATCCATAGAAAGTGGTTTCTCAGCCCCCTTATTATCCAGATCTACTGCTTTATATAAATAAATAAATGAATGAATAAATAAATACTGTAAAAAAATATATATATATATATAAATATGTATGTATGTGTGTATACATACAGATTTATTGTAATATGTTCTCCCGGAGACATGAGATTAAACAATCTCCGTGACCCCCGCCTTTTTCTTGGCTGTCTTTTTCACATTTTTGAAAGTTTTTGGCTTCACAAACCATGTAGCATTTCCATGTGGGAACGGGTCGAAACATGGGTGACTTTCCCATGGATGATCATCAATCCCTGAATCATTTCTTAGTGATTTAGATGCCCATCGTAAGGATTCCTATCATGGGATGGATGACCATATACCATCTTTTTGACCATGGCACAGGTGGGAACGGGGTGATGTTCCGCCTGAAATGGTCAACAAATGGCTAGGGATCAGAACCCTGGTTCCCTTCTGTTGACCTAAAAAACAGCAGTTCTTTATGGATCTTTATTTCTTCATGTGTTTTAAGGGTTTTTAACCGCCCAAATAGCAGCATAGCAGCCCCGTTTTCATCCACCAAAGGACCGACTGCGCCTTGGAGAGCGTATTGCGACTTGGCGATCGATTTTGTTCGGATGGGGCGGGGGTTCATATTTTCAGAATGGTCCCTATGACATATATATATATATATGTGTGTGTGCGCATATGATGTATGTGTGTGTATATATATATATACACTAACTACAGGGGCAGGTGCCATAGTTTTGTTTTTGGGAGGGTCCTTATGATTATCACCGTGAAGCTGAGCGGCTTTTTTGAGGCAAGGGATCGAAAGTCGCTACAATCGAAGCAATCCCTATCACAACAGCGTGCATGCGGCAGATGTTTCCTGGCATGTCCTTTTGTTGTGGGGCAGGCAGTTGAATGCGAGGTGTGTCGAGTTGAATGTGGTTCATCATGTTTCATCATGGTTTATCCCGAAATCGGGATTCCGAAATCCCAAGGCTGCCATTCTATCATGAGAGGATGAACCTTGTTTATCCATTAAGGTACCCTCTCAAGGTAAAGCGGAACCGTTAGATAAAAACCGATTAAACATTTTCCAGCCTATCCTGGGGGGGAAGAAAAACACATTTTGCTTCCCGAAAAGTTTTTTCTTTTGATTTAGGTGCCCGAAACAAGGCAGCACAGGCAAGACAAACCAAAACAAACCTCTAGTGAGCCCGACGCTCTTGTATTCATGGTAGCTAGCCGTATTGGGGTTTGAATCCCTGTGGCGCTGGCGATTTTCTTGCTTCTTGCGTGCTTGCTTCTTGCTCTCATATATCACCAATCAATGTTTGATATATTGATACCCGTTAAAGTTGGGGAATAAGAACCAGTGGCTAGAATTCCAGGGTACCCTAGGGCTCTTATTTCAATTAGCTGACAGAAAGGGTTGAATCCAGCAATCCAGCCCCTAAAGCTCTTATTGGAGCAGGTTCTTAAACAGTGGTTTCACTGTAGATATTTGGCCAGATAAACAGTGGTTTCACTGTAGATATTTGGCCAGATTTTTGAGACGGACCCCGCTGGCAATCAAGGATCCTTCCCGCTCCTGCCATATTCTGAGTGAGGTGGAGGTGAACCAGTTTTATTTTAGGTATAGGTATGATATCTCAAGATTCAACCCCACTGGTGGATCTTTGCTTATTGTTGCTATTGGACCATGGTTTTTTGAGGGTACTCAACGACTTGACAAGATGTAGATCCAGGAAACAAAAGGTAGATATGGGTTGGTCTGATTTTTATTTTCAAACATCATATTTTCCATCGATCCTCGCGATTCTTCTCCCCAGGGGGCTCAAGAAAATTCACTGAGCCCCGCCCAAACGACAAGGCACCGAACTTTCTGCATCATAGGTATGTTCCTAAATTCCTAAAGACAGTGTAGTTTCATGCATGGAAAACACAAAACAACACTGTATGAAAAACATATTTTAAACTGCTATTGAACTGCTGCACGAAGGGCTACTGTAGCTATGAACATGAATTTGCCATGGCTACTGGCTTCCTGTGGCCGTTGCCTGTGGGGGCCCAGAGTGTCTATCCATTGAATCCACGTCCTTGGTTCAAACCAGGCTTCAGTTGGAGCCACATCCCAAACCATGGGAAGTGTATGACTACATGACAGCAAATTACCACAAGACAGGTGTTTATTTGACGAGTAAAATTCACTACGCAATGTTCAAAATCTTGGGAGCTGGAGAAGATGTCATGGGCAAACTGGAATACCCGTGCTACTACGGGCCCCCTTTGCCTATGTGTTGGAATGAGGAGGCTCCCATCATCGTATTCACTGATGGCTTTAACGCCTCTTGGAAGGCCGCTCATCCTCGGAGTAAAACCATGCTGGTGGCAGGCTCTGTTCGGGACCCGCTAGAGATGGTGGCATCTGCCTATTGTTATCATCATGAAGGCAAGGAAATGATCAACACCTTGATGCCCGTGTTGGAATTACCTTTCCTGGGACCTGAGGAAGGGACAGCACTGACAGCAGAATATATGCTTCCGATCATCGAATCCATGGCCAGTATTTTTGCTGAGCCTGACAACAACACACTTCGTTTGAAGTTTGAAGAACTGACGGAGACCTCAGAGGGCTTTGATCGCGGAGTGGCCCTTTGGCTTGATCATTACTTTCCAAATCATCTGATTTCCATGGAGCAACGCTCTGCCATTCTTGAAGCTGTCCAGGAATTTGACGAAAATCGCAACCCTTCTACTGACTACAATGTGTTTAACTCTTTGGGTACGAACCACAGCAGTGATCCAACCTGTAAAGAGAAAGCCAGTGAAGCTGTGTTGAAGATAGAGACATCGCTCTTGAAGAGATATCAGGAATTGCAAATGAGGCTGGGATATCCTGTAGGTCCCTAGGTAACCTCGATGCTGTGCGATGTAAAAAGGTGGTCCGTTGTAACGCAAAAGGAGCCTGGAAGGCAGGGCGTGTCGACGCCACGATGATCAAATAGATAGATAAATAGATAGATAAATAAATAAATACACACGGGCCACGGGAGAAGACAATGGGGATATCATGCGATATATGACATCTTTGGGTGTGTGCATGAGATTCATGAGATGGTGCAAAATTTCTGGTCGGAATCCGGAAAGTGAGGAAAACACCAGGGGATGAACCTTGGCTACCCAAGATTCAGGTACCAAACCCACTATAGAGCCATTTGTTGATACGACCATATACTCGTTGTTTCACATCCTCGTTGACTTTTTTGTGACCCCTTGTAGTAAACTAACGTCGATATGTGGAATCCACCATTTGTAGATGATATTTCCATTTCCATGCCCAGCTGTCGTTCTTGAGTAGCGGCCTGCCATGGAGCTGATGACACCGGTGAGCTGAGTGAACTGTCGGTAGCTCAGGTGGTGAATAGCATCGCCTATTTTTTCACGCACTTCAACAAATCTGCAGAGAAACTTGGCGGCGAGGCAATCAGGGGTCGAACCTTTGAACAGGCAAACATGGTGATTGAGCCAGTCAAAATGGTGATGTCATCAGTGAAAACTGTGATTGAATCTGTAAAAAATATGATTTCACCGGGAATAATGGTGATTTCACCAGCAGATGTGAAGGTTTTGAGAATAAAACATCTGGGTCCGAATGGGCACCTGAATTTGGACCCATAGCCTGCACACCCTGGTGATTTAACGTAGCGAACTGGAAAATCTCCATTGAATCACCAGGTAATTCATCTTTAGATGAACCATGTTCAATAGCTATATAAAATAACCAGATGGTATGTCCCATGTTTCAGGTCCAAGCTAAAGATATCATGAATTTTTTGGTGACATCCAAAATTAGCCTCTTCATGGTGGGAGATGGTTGGATCTCCTGGAAACCTTCGTTTATGAAGGAGTTCAGAGCTATGACACCAAAATCAGTGGGGTCAAAAAAAAAAGGTACCTTTTAAATCAACTGCAAAAAATGATCATTTTTGCCTATAGAAATGATCATTTGTTTGGGGTATCCAACTGTATCCACTAAATCTCGGCCGCTGCTACAGCTCCGAGATTTACGGACCGCGAAATCTTTGCAGCCCTCCTAGCAGCTGCTGCGCATGATGTAGGTGGGCTTTCTGGGACGGCGCCCTTCTGGGTTCGCCTGGAGAAAGCGGGGAATTTTTCAACGATGAATGATGGTGATTTTCCCATCATCCATAGCTGCTTGGTGGTATATACCCAGTATATAACCTATTAGGTGGTTTATACCCATACCTATTAGGTGGTATATAACCATTATAATACCATAATGGTGGGTTATTAATGATATACCCATAGCCTATTATCATAACCCACCAGTACTGGTTGGTGATTTTCCAGCCATGTTTGATTAGCGAAAGGTAGCCGATTTGGGGCAGATGACTTGTTTTGGGAAAATCCAAGGGACTTGGGACTCAACCAGCATTGAAAAATCCACAATGCTATAAAGAGAGTTGAAGATTTGTGGTTTTGCTTTATTGGGGATACTCCTGCTTTGTATACTTGGGATGATTCACCTGGGTTCGTTTTGGAAAGGTGATTTTTTGGATTGTCCCAATATCCACGTTCGAAATGCGGACTCTATGTGGGGAGAATATGTATATATATATACATACATACATATACATATATATGTATATATATATATATGTGGCGAGTGTATATATATATATATGTATATGTATACGTATATGTATATTGATCTTTCTGTGAGATTTTTTTTTGATCCCCTTAAGCAAATCCAAGTTCATAGTTATTGAGAATTGGGGGATGGTTCATCATGGTGGATCCCACATTGCAATTATTTTGCGCTCATGATTTGTTGTCCTCTCATGACGGGAAAGCAGTGAGCCATGTAGCAACCGATCTAGGTAAAGATTGGCAGAGGGCTATTGATTTCGTTCGGATTTGGCTGAAATCTCAAATGCGAACTTGTTTGCTGCCTATCTCGCATTGTCTTTCTGGTCAAATCCATTTTTTTGTCAATCCCGAGTCTTTGATGGTTTAAGTCCGGCGTTTCAGCGGTGAAACCCAATTTTTGCTGGCGAAATCCCAATATTGACCGGTTTCCAAGAATAAAATCCGGTTGACAGTTGGCTCCCAATTCTTTGTCGGCTGGGGCCGGGAGCTTGGAGCAATGGCCATATGAACAATGGGGAGCCAAACAGCTACGATCATGAATCTACATGCTATACATATCGGATAAAGCAGATGTATATTAGACTAACCCATGATTTTTTATATATACATATACAGTACACATGTATAGGCATACATATATATATATATATACACATGTATGTAGACGTGTATATATATATATACATATGTAGACGTGTATATATATATATAAATAAATAAATATATATATATATATATACATATACATATGGACCAGTGTCTGGTGGTCCCCCCCTTCCCCCGAGATGGTGTTAGTCCCTGTATGTATATGGATATATACAAGATTATATAAATATGTGTATCTATATGTATATATATATATATGAGTTATATATATATATGTGTAAGTATATATATATATACCAATATATATATATACCAATATATATATATATATACATGGATGTGTATGTATCTGTATATTCATATGTCTATGTATCCCCCTCTGTGGATGTGGCACGGGGGGGTTTTCGGGTGGGGTGTTTTTCTTTTGCGCCTTTGCCATCAAGGCCACGATGGGAAAACGGGTCGTAGCTCGTCTTGATGAGGTGATCAGACGTTAAGATGGTGGTTTAAGCATGAAACAACCTGGCAATTGTGGATTTACCCTCTGGTAAACTAACATAACTATGGAAAATCACCATTTTTAATGGGTAAATCCACTATAAATGGGCCATTTTCAATAGCAAACTGTTAAATTACCTGAGGGTAATCAACAAAGATGGTGAATCCTGGGAAAAACATGGGGAGATAATACCCTCTGGTAAACGTTTACATAACGAACTGGAAAGATCCAGCATTTTACAGCTGGGTAAATCAACTATTTCTATGGCCATTTTCAATAGCTATGTGGCTGTTTACCAGAGGGTATGGGGTTAAACATGACACAATGGGGGGGTGAAAATCAACGAAAAATCATGGGTTTATATGACTGGAATTTCTGATGGGAATATACCACCATTTCACCAAAGATTGGGTATAATAAGGTATAACCAACCATCATAGGTGGGAATGTCACGGAATGCGTGGCAGATAGCTGGTAAACATGATACCCAGATATACCCAGCTGGGCAATGGATTCACAGTAAAGATATAGGGATCAGATGATTTTAAGCAACAAATTATGGAGACACATGGTGGTTAACCATCAAACCGATCAGTGATCAGATGATACAGCTTGAACCAATCATTTTGGTGATACTGTGGATGGAAGAAATCCTGCACCAGTTGGAAACTATTAGGTACCTATGAAACACTGTAAATAATGGGATTATAATGGGATTATAATGGGAAAACCCATTTACCAACTGGTGCAGGATTTCTTCCATCCACATTATCACTGGCATATGAACAACCATGTTTTGGTTTTCAATATACGATACGGATGACTTGGATGGGCTTTAGCAACTGGGAAACTCAGCTCTCTTTTTTTTGAGTGCCCAAGATTGGGCATGATGTAAGTCACCAGTGTTATATAGCCAATACATTTGGGGACGATCATAGATCCCCTTTTTGGGAGATGTGACCCATGATTGCAAGAGCTTACTGACACTGGCTCTTCACATGGAAACCGAAGCGCCACGCTATTTCGAGATTGGGAACTCAACAAAAGGCGCCACGCTTTTTGGGTGTGTTCCTCGGAGGGCCACTGATAATGATGGAATTCTCAGCAAAATTTTGCAACTCCAAAGTGTTGATTTCGGAACTGCTGACCTGAAGAAACTGGAAGCCAAAACTCAGTTTGGCGGGGCATGAACATTTTATGGCTGAATATATGTTCCGCATTCTTTTCGCTGAGGATATCACACCACCACTGAATCGCCTTTGGCGTTGCTGTACAACGATAGTAGCGTTGCTTGGTAAATGGTGGAGCTGGCAGCTGTGACTGTGAGACGATTATGATCAACCATTGGCTGTGAGGGAGTTACCTTTTTTCTGTTTCGGGACTTCTTTAAACCCAGCAACTTTGGTGAAGATCCCAGTACTCTGAAGACACAATCATAGAAGGAGAACTTGCCCATCCCCACTCCCCACCAGAAAAAAACGATGTATGGAAGGTGCTAAGCAATCTTAGTCTTGCAAGCCCGCTCGGTCGAATCAAAATACCCCATGAATTATACACTTGGTTGAAGTCATGGTTATTAGTCATAGTCATAGTTGCCGAGATGAACACCAATTCTACTCCCAAACCCTTTGGGCTCAGTCCACACCCATCTGGGAATCATGGCGTTCACATCCAATTCCTATTGGATTTAGGCTTCATGAACAAAGGACTTTCCAAACCAGTGGATTCTCTGTTTGGGTTAACAATTATACACATCCAATTCAAATGATCATTAACCAATGGATTTTGAGTTACCCAAACATTGCAGACATCTCCAGATTATCCATATCCAATCCCTAACTGCATTGAGATTGGTTTGTCTTGACATTTGCAATGATTTCGTATACAATGATATTACATTGGGAAGAATGATGACGATCCATGGTTTGTGAGGGCCCCTTAGCTTGGCATTTTCAGACAATACACCACCCACATCGTATCATCCATCATCCTATTCCCGTGGCAAGTTTTGGTTTGTCTGACCATGTAGGGGAATACCCGCAAATTTGATCAAATTTCATGGTTCATCACGGTTCATCGCCATTTTCCCATATTTTCCCTACTAAAAATAGGGATATCAGGATACCTTTCATGGCACCCTTCGGGATCATTCACCGATTCACCGGAAAAAAAACGTCGGAGCCGGTGAGGTTCTGGAGATGATGCATTGTTCCATCTTTTTTGCGGTACTCAGATCCCAGGGTACTCACCTGTTGAACGACTCTTGGCATGGGGTGCAGATCCGATTTACAGCGTTGTTGTTGAGAAATGGAGGAGTTTATGGAGATATTCTATGCTGGTTGGTGGTGACTGGAACCATGGAATTTTATGACTTTCCATTCAGTTGGGAATGGAATAATCATCCCAACTGACGAAGTCCATCATTTTTCAGAGGGGTAGGTCAACCACCAACCAGATATACCCCAAGCCTTACCATTTTGGTGGTGGACATGACAATCAATTCACTTGGAATCGTTGGTGACCCGATGTTTTGGACAACGCCAGGCGTAATTTCTTAGTGGTTCAACCACTCAGAGGTCCAGGTTCGAGTGGGCCTCCATGAACTTGCCTCAGATATACTGCAGATATACTGTGATACTTTAATTGTTTGCCATATATGGTTTCAGATTGGCCAAATACATGATTATACAAATACATATATATATATATATGTAAGTTGAGATGCGATCCAGTTTTCTTTTTTTCCATCACCGCTCGGTGCATCCCCGCGAAGACGTTTTTGAGACGCTTGAGGACTGGGAGACCTCAGAGCGGCAAGGCTTTCGACAGCAAGTGATCAGGCATCCCGCAACCCCACAGGATGAATTGGTGCTTGGTATTGGTAAAGAAGGACTTAACATATTTGGACTGATATCGGTACCCTTTTGGACATCAAATATGGCGGCAACAAAAAACCAATATGGTACGGTTTCAACATCATAGTGACGACAAAGTTTCCAGGCCATACCTGGCCGACCTGGCGCCTCCAATCTCACTTGGCTTTGGTGAGACCATATCTGGTTGGTGCTGACTGGAACATGGCTGGATTATGACTTTCCATTCAGTTGGGAATGTCATAATCCCATTTGACTTTCATGTTTTTCAGGGGGTTGAAACCACCAACCAGATAATACTTGGTTTATAACCACCATATCATTTATTATCACCATAAGCAACACCATATGATTGGAAAGTCGTGGCCCCGTGGCCTCACTGCTGAAAGCATCGCCACGCTAAGCTGTTGTTTTTGCAGATAGACAAAAGTGATTCATGTAGATTTTTATGCAATTTTCTCGGATTTTTCCATATTCTTCCCATATGTTTTCCATAGTTTTCCATATTTTTCCATGTTTTATATGTTTTTCCCATGGTTTCCCATACTTTCCAAGTTGGATTTCTGCAGTCTTGTCATTTGCTTCGTGGCTCCTCGGGCGCGGGGAGGTCCCGTAACCAGGTCCCATGGCGCCATGAAGATTGTCACCATTGTGGAACCTGGAAATGCCCCAAATGTCTACATACACATGTATGATCATATATGTACATACATATCATAGAACTATATATATATATATGTATACATATGTATATATATATATGTATGTATGTGTATGTGTATGTGTATGTGTATATGTATATGTATATGTATATGTATATGTAATGCACTGCAATGTAATGTATGCATGAATGATTCTCGCACAAAGAATGGTGATTCTCCTTTGCCAAGTTAAATGACCAAAAGGTTCCATATCCATGATTGATGAATACAATCATGCTTGTTAGTAGTTCATATGCGGGTCCTTCTCCATGTTGACTGGTAGGTTCCTAAGTTGTGAACTTGGTCATCAATGGAGATGGCCATGAGACAAGACCTGTGAGTCCTTTTATTCACTTGGGTCCCAGGGTTGTGACTGATTTCCCATACAGATCATACAATTTCCCATCTCAAAACACATATTACTTGTGGCTCCATAAGCTTTGAACCCTGGCAGGATGATCTTAGATACCGATCTGGCAAAGCACTTTGATCAGGTCCGGACGGCTTTTGTGGTCGTATTTGTTCATTCAGGATGAGTTTTTTTGGGTTTAGTTGAGGTATGTCCTGTATAAAATTGGGTTATATTATAATATGTATTAAGCACTTGCCTACTGGGATGAATCATACAAGCTTGCGGCCCCACGAAAAAAGTTCAGTTTGTCTAGTTCACCCGGGGAAAATTTTATGGTTTATGGTATTTTCATATATATATACATATCGAATTTGTATTCATGGGTTTATGAACCAAACATACGTAACTGGGTGGGCAAATTCACAGCAAAGCACTATCTTTAAGCGGGTCCAGAGCCATAATTATATATAATTATCTGAGACACAAAAGGACGATGTGAGCTTGTTTTGGGACCCTGAACCCCTGCATAGAAATTGGAAGATTCATGAATTGATGCTTTCCACTACAAAATGAAGGATTTTCCAGGTTAGTTGGCTTTTTTTGGTTCTTGAATGTGCCATGTAAGTTATCAGCCTGGCAGGTGAAAAAGTTCCGGGAAAAGAACCTGGAGAGTGAGAAAGACTCCGAGGAACGCACTCCGGAGCAGAGACAGGACATCTCCGTGAACGGTCAAAAAGGGTAAACCGGGTAAACTATCCCAAATGGCCTTATTAAATTTTAGGGGTATTCCTTATTCCTCCATTTTGTCGCCTAAAATCAGGTTTTCTTATGGAATCTTCATGTGAGCGTGTGAGAGATTTTGATCGGAATTTATTGTCAAAGGCCGTGTGACGTTTGGGTTGTGAGGATGGGTTCTCAGATCGATGGGTTCCCACAATGAATTTTTGGTTGTCTTCAACCAATAAACATTGGGACATCGGATTCCATGCATAAACGCTGACTGGAAAGATCCATGACTAGTTCCTGGCTTCTCCGAATTCATGAGATGATTTTGCGGAGGAAAACAAAGGAGAAGTGCTACGTCACTTTTTTTGGCAGGATATGTATATATCTATATACATATATATATATACACATTTGGGTAAACATATTGTACATATATATATATATGTATATATATATATATATGGTAATGTTGGATGGATATAGAACTAATGAAGTGTTTTTTGGATGGCATTATGTTTTTTGGGTCCTTGAATAAGATCATGTTGGATAATTTTGGTGCGATTCCCCTCGCTACGTTTTGTGGATCTCTATGGCACGCCATTTCGGGTCCAAACATATCCCTTGAGACATTTGTTGAGGTATTCCAGCTACAAGCTCACTAATCATTTATCTAACTTGTCCATCTGTAACTGGTGGCTTCAATCCATCTGAAGAATATAAAACTGGTGGTTTCAACCCATCTGAAGAATATGCTCGTCGATTGGGATAAACATCCCAGGTAGGATAGAAAATAAAAACCGTTCAAACCATCAACCAGACCATTCTTGGGTGATACACATGACATACATGCAATACAATACAACACACTACACTACACTACACGACACTACACTACGCTACACTACACTACACTACGGACATACCATACCATACCATACCATACCCTCACATCACATCACATTAGATTCCACTCATACATAACATAAAATACCATAACATACCATACCATAACAATACATAACATTACGTTATATTACTTGCATGTCATGACATGACATGACATGACATGACATGACATGACATGACATTACAACTGGTACCCATTATATACCTCAGGACTCCATCCAAAAAATAGTCAGACTGTATGGTTGGTTGGTTGATTGATTGAGTGATTGATATGGCTACATGTGCATACACATGCATACATATGTACTTGATATATGATATACATGCATACACATTATGTCGCGTCATACATATGCACTGTATATATATATATACTGCATAGGATCTACATCCCTTGTGTTTAGGGGCATATCTCTACATTTTCTTGGTTAGCACAATGCTCCTTTTTTTTATTAGGACGCCGGACAACAGCAACAACAAGCCGCAACATTTCGAAGCGGTGACAGCCACAGGACATTTTGAGCTTCATGCTAAAGCTCAGCGACATAGGCGACCCCAACGGCTTTCGCAAGGGTTTGGATTGGGACTTACCCACGAAAAACTGAATGGAATGTTTTTTATCTGGTATCCCCCTATTCTTATGGGGTTTGGAAGATGATTTTGTGGTTTCCTCCTTGAACTTCGATGGTTTCTATTTCATGAGCAAGTGAAATGAGATTGTCCAACTGATTGGCTATGGAACCAACAATCAATCGAGTTTTTCGTGGGGTTCAGGGATGAAGAATGTGGAAACCTCCCAAGGTTTAAGATGGACCTTGCCAATACATCTTACAAAACTTGCCTTTCAAGCTTCATTATCGAGAAGCTGCCTTCTTCGGCGACTTACCGATCGAAAAGAGGAATACAGCGGAGACATAACATGTTTCCTTTTATCAGGCGTACGGGATCACCACCCTATTTCCTGTCTCTACTGCTATCCCAGGATGCATAAGCCCCCGATTTTTGTTTACATGGCAGGTACCATTTCCAGTAGAGATTTATCGATTATCAGGAGGGGTTAAGCCCCCTAAAGAATGAAGTGCTTCATGCCCCCTTGGGAAGCAGGGTTAAAAAAGTCCTGGGTTGACACCAGCAGCGAGAACTGGGACCCGGCCAAGGTGCCCGGCCAAGTCTTCGCCTTAAATGGGATTGTCCAATGGAATATCATCATGTTACCCACAGATTTTTCCCCACCTGCCAGGTGAGGGCTCTAGATTCTATTAGACTTACTGAACTGCGAGCTCCAGACAGCAGTGGGCACTGCCGGACCGAAAAAACCGCGAGATCTCAGTGGGCACTTCGGGACCTCAGCCAAGCACCAGGGAAAATGTCAAATAGAATGCCAGAAAGAATGTCAGAACAGATGCTAGGTAGAATGTCAGAAAGAATGTCAGAAGAGATGCCAGAAATTCGCCAGAATGAATGCCTCAAAAGATGCCAGATAAAATGTCAGAATAGATACCCGATAGAATGCCAGAAAGAATGTCAGAATATTTGCCAGAAATTGTGCCAGAAAAGATACAGATAGAATGTCAGATAGAATGTCGAAGTCTATGTCAGAAAGAATGTCAGATAGAATGTTACAAGCAGTATGCCATATATACTTCGAGATGTTATGTCAGAAACTATGTCAGAATAGTGTTTCAGGGTGGGGATCACTCGAAGAAAGTAATTTTGGATGATCATTGTGTTTCCCGCGAATAAACTGCTGTGAATTGTGGCGCATTCAGCGTTTTTAGACACACTTAAATATCATATTGTTGTTTATCTAAAGTTATTTACTCCCTCATATCCTTATCCCAATGATATCCCCATTACATCCCATTAAATCACTGTTTCTGTTGGTCAAGTTTGGGATTTTCACCACCAATTTGGCACCGACAAACTCACTTGGGTCCCATGCGATACACACACACATATATATAATATATGGATACATTATATATACACATGCACACACACACATATTTTTATATGTACGATGATTTTCTCAGCTATAAACCTCCTCCATTTAGTTCGTTGATGATTTCCCAGCTAGCCCCGTCTGAATATTGGGAGAGCATATTCCCGAGATAGCCAAGTCGGTTTATAACTCCAATAACTTATGGTTTATGGATGTTTATAGGGGATGTATCTATACTCAATGGGTTTACAAACTAACTTATAACTGGGGGGCACCACCTTCCCATGATATTCCCCTTGCGTTCATCGTCAGGTGGTAGTGCGAAACCATTTGCCCTCCATGCCCAATGGGCCACACGCATCCAATCGGAGTTTCTTGGCGCCCAAAAAAAATGGGGCCTGCAGAGGTGATGTGAATGCTGGATTAAAAAAAACATGACTACCATCTGGTTATGACATGTTATGACTAACATAGCCATGGAAAATCCCTTATAAATGGAGGTTTTAATGGGAAAATCATCTATAAATGGGCAGTTTTCCATGGCTATGTTAGTCATAACCAGAGGGTACTAGTTCGTTAATGTTCGTTATATCTACCATAAACCATAGAATTCACCTGGGCAAAGTCAACTGAGCTATGGCCCCCTCGTAGTAATGGATATTCAATTTTTATGTCACTGAGATGACCAAAATTTTTGGGTTGGGCCCCCAAATGGAGAACTTGCTTTCAATTTTTAGCTATGTAAACAGGGAAGGATATCGCCAAATTTGTGACACCCAAATTTGTCTACATATCTCCACAGTGACAGTCATCTTTACATAATGACATAGTTGTTGATTGGTTTCATTCAAAAAATACAGAAGAAGTGGAGTCTTTCATGCCACTTTGTACATTTTTCTTTTTTGCGTGTTCTTCGCCTTTCTTTTGAGTTCAACCTGTTGATGTTGAGGCTTGGAGTTGATAGGGAAAAATCCTTGAAGCTCAGGCCGATATTCTGAGACATTTGTTGAAGGTAAACCATGTTGGATCCCTGTTGCTGCTGAAATCTCCTGTCTTTTTTAAATAACCCAGTGTGAGATGGGTTCCATAAACCTGGGCCCAGTACACCTTGATCGATTTAGATATGGCCCATATGGCCATTGTAAATCCCCCCATTCCTATCCATTCCTATCCATTCCTGGCAACCAATGTTTTCTCATTCGCTTCCATATTTGGTGAAATCGTCTCCGAGGTTTTTCTTGCAGGGAGACTTGGAACGTGAGGCCTCGGAACAGATTTTGATTGAAGTCACAAAAAACACGGCCAGCTCGTCCATTTTGTCGCATCCAGTCGCATCCAAATGGGGTGTTACATCCCGTCCTCAGCCGGGTTTGGTTCAGCTTGTTGAAGGATTCAATCGGCAGGTGGGATTGCCATGTTCGCCCTTTTGCGACAGACAGGTGCGACCCGTTTCCGTTTCGGGGATCCGCGAAAAAAGATAAAAAAGCACAGCCGCCGGTGTTGGTCGCAAGGTGCAGAAAGTGGCAGAAAGCCAGCAGGGTTTCTACACCTACATCGTCAAGCCGCTGTATGCTTGGTGCTCAGACCTCTAGGTTGAAAGAGGGCTAAGCCACAGTTCAAGCCAGCGTTCTGTTGAAATGATGGCAAGTGTTCTGCCAGTGGAAGGAACATTGGTCCCACTTCAGGATTTCATTTACACACTCAGTTGGTGAATCGTCCAAGTCACCAAGCGAAACAAGAACTGATCCTAGAGACGTCCTAACCAAGGTGATCTATTGAGATTCACCAATGTTCGGCATCTGCTTGAACTAATGTGGGAAACCCAACGCCATACACCTACCATTTGGGGATTTGTTGTACGACCCATTTATGGTGATTTTGGGGATGGTTTATGGCATTGGGTTTACCAGATTACTCACGAGCTGTTTTCAGGATTGCCTGGTGCCCTTTCTGCGTAGTGCTCGATTGAATTTGGAGGTGCGCGGCACTGGGACCTGACAGAAAACGGTTCTCAAAATGACATGCCAAAAGTAAATCGTAGTAATTTCATGTAAATTCCTGTTTTATTTTGGGCCCCAAAACGCAAAAAAGAAGAGATCCGAAAAATGACCCAGACTTCCTTTGATCCAGTGACGATAGCGCATGTCTGATTCTCAGGGGTCCTCCAACAGCGCTGTTGCTGCAGCAGCTGTTGCTGTTTTGATCATGTGAAATCCGTGAATTCCCCAAACAAAATATGAAGACATATAGAGTTGTTCCTTTCTGCTGCATCTACTGAAGAATTCCTATCTACAAAACTACTACACTCATCTCTCGGTTACTTTACATTCGTTTGAGTTACCGTGTGCTGTTTTCAGCTCCGTGATTGGATAGACACACAGAGATTTATCAGAGAGTCTGCACAATGAGATCCATGATGTGCCAGGACATCTTTCATTTGCAGATTGTCTTTACAAAAGAATGAAGTTTTTCCATGGGATTTTGATATATTCTGAAGGAAAGTCGACGTGATTGTCTCCTGAAGCTTTACGGATCCGTGCATGAATTTCACCTGGACGATCTGAACGGTGATGTTTTTTTGTTTTATTTTCGGCAAGGCTTTTTCGGCAAGTTCTTGGCCATTCAAGGAATTTAAGATACCCTCTGGTTATTTAACATAGCCATGGTATAGATGGCCCATTTATAGATGGTTTAGCTGGGTTTACCTATTAATAGCATGGTGATTTTCCATGGCGAACTGTTAGTCATAACCAGATGGTAATTTATAAGTAGATTCGTGTATATCAATATCTCAGGATATATCTGGATATCTCCGGATAAATGATGAGTAGGGGCATCCTATACTATCCATACTATCCCACAGTGGGACTTTCCACACAGCTGGGTGCAGGTGCTGCAAAACATCACGGAGAATGAAGAGTTCTGGGCCAGGTCGGGATCGTGAACACCATCGGTTTCCATGGTGAAAAATGGGGGATTTTTCACCATGGAAAAATGGGTCGAAAACTCGTGCTTTAAGCATCAACCATGGGGATTGACATGGCGATTTTCATGGCGAAGTTGGTAAACATAACTCCAATCCGTGTATACGGAACTACCCTCTGGTAATGACTAACATAGCTATGGAAAATCACCATTTTTAATGGGTAAATCCACTATAAATGGCCATTTTCAATAGCTATGTTAGTTTACCAGAGGGTAGTTCATTGGGGTTCTAAACCAGACACAACTGGTGGGCACCACCTTGCCATTCTGAAAGAAACGCTGGGGCAAAGTTGGTGATTTTTCTCGGCAGAAAACGAAAATTGGTGGTTTTCACCTGTTATGGATCCATATCTGCAACTAGCATAACAAATGGTGGGGATGAACACCTATGAATTCCAGCCATTTTGGTGTGAACAACTAGAGTGGTGCTGGGTCTTGACTTACCCATATTGTTTGACTTCCATCCCATCTACTCTGGTTGCGTAAACGGAACTTGAGGATAGCTAATGACTTGCCTAGTCAGACCGACCCCTTTAGCGCGGGAACATCGTTAGATTCCCTGTTTGACTCTCATGGCCTCGTGGGATAGTGTAGCTGGAGTCGCAGGAGTCATGTGTTCAATAGTACTGGTCTCGTGCTGATTCTTGTGATAAGAGGTTATGAAGGGTGCGGCAAGCCCGGCAAGCTATTGCATCGTGGAACATCTTGATATCCGATCCCAATCCAGCAGCAGTTTATCGCAGGTGCTCGACCACAAAAGTGTACTTTGAGGAGCAGAATTTCACTTCGAACTCTTATCCCATAGTCATCCCATAATTCCCACTATCATCCATTATTATGTTTACCCTGGGGTGAACGTTTACATAGATGTGGAAAACCCTATGGTTTATGAAGAAAAATAAGAACTTAGACTTAGATGGTGGATTTTTATGGATTTTCCACATCTAAAACCGCTATGGTCAGCTCTCCGAGTGGCGAAAGCGTCTTGGTACTGGACCTGGAGAAGGACGGATAATCAAACTTAGACATACTATATGTATATATATATATTTATATATATATTATTGTATTACAACCATATTTCTATAATATCTATAATGAGGTGTTTATATGTATATATAAATATACATATTTTTACATATATATATATATATACACCTACAAATCAATAAATGAATAAATATCATACTGTACGGGTAGCTTTCGGTTCGCCTATCAGCTGGCTTGGCCACAGGTATGACAATACCAGGCGCGACATCATGAAGTGGCGGGACAGATGCCACAATTGGGCATTTTTTGGTGCTTTAAAAATCCACTGAGCCATTAACATCCCACTGTTGATTGGTGATTTCATTGGCATTTAAGCTCTACTTATTAAAAAAGTATAGGGGATTTATGGGGTCTTAGCTACCATATGGGGATGTAAGTGACACATGATTGTTGATATTGTTGATTGGGTATGATTGTTACGCATTAGTAACCCAGCTGGTTTAATAACCCCAAAATTAGCCAACTATATAGTATAATCAGGTGGGATAGGGGTATTTTTCATGTCTTAATTGATTGAGTCAGTTTGCAAAGAGGCCTGTGTACTACATGTTTACAGTATTTTTTTCTGGACATCATTTTCACGAAGTCAATTCTCCAGCCATATGAGTTTGCATGAAGGCAATTTTTCTGAGTGTGTTGGTCCATGACCCAGACGACCACAGGGGTGAAACACCAACAAAGGTCTGGGAATGAAAGCAACAAAACTACCCTCTGGTAAACAAACATAGCTATTGAACATGGCCATAGAAATAGTTGATTTTCCCATTAAAAATGGTGATTTTCCATAGTTATGTTAGTTTACCAGAGGGTATTGACCACGAAAAGATCATCAATTCATCAAACATTGGGTGGATGAGCACAGGAATCCTGACAATCTTCTCTGCACCGGGGGATCATTCTGACAAAACGTGCCATGGTCAAAACCTGGGTAAATTGCCGTCATATTGAAGGACAATAGATGTTTATTTATGTATGCATATATATATATTCATCCATAGGGGTTCCCTTTGTTGGATGGATAACCAGCCCATATCTACATCCAAAAAAAAAACATGTTTTGGTCAAGCGTTGGCCAGCCATTGTTAGCTGCAACCTAGTGGAGCTCGGACTCATCTTGTTTCAAGGGGAATTCTACGCATGCTTTCGGAGCACTGATGACAATTTTGCTGCTGACTTTGTCAATATTTGAATCAGTGATTGTAACAAGTGATGTTAATAACTTTAATAACTGATAGCGATTTTTGAATCCCAATTGGAAATCCAATAATTGATAATCATTAAAAATTGGGATTGATAACTTTAATAACTGATCATTGGTTTCAATCCCAATTTTTTGAACCGAAACGGCGCTTTTTCCATACACCCCGATGGAATTCGGCCAGGTTCCACTACCATGACCCGATCTCTTCAACCAGCGATCTGGTAAAGCAGTTCCTGTACCGACCCAATCGAGCCTGGGCCCCTGAGATCCCCTCGGATCACTGGGGGATCCCCGAGTCACCATGACTTTCAATACTCCATGGTCTAATGACTGGATATATTTAATGTATGTATACACACATTGATAAACGATGTTAGCAGAAAGAGAGAGAGAGAGAGAGAGAGAGAGATGGAGAGAGGGAGAGAGATTTTGTATGCATTCTGTATGTATTTTGTACCATTGTTTATGCTAACGCCGGCGATACCGGCATGGAGGAAAACGATATTTTTTTACATTTTGCACATACATACGTGTATATATATATAATATATATAATATATATAATTTAATATATATTATATATATATTATATATAATATATATATTATATAATATTATATGATATATATATTATATATAATATATATATATATATTATATATGGGGTTGGTGGTGTGGGGTGGGGTTCGGTGGGGTGGGGTTCGGTGGGGTGGGGCAGTAACGTTCCATTGCGCTAACACTAGTGGATGTCCTCTTGCACTTGACATACACGCGTCATGCTATGCTAGTGGATGTTCTCTTGCCCTTGGCATACAAATGTTACAAGTCGCAGTGGTCAAACCCTCGAAGCAGGGGCTCAGATGTTGGACAAACACTGAGATTCCTGTACGCTGTAAAGAATTGATTCCCAAGCAAACCAGTACAAGGATCCAAAGACTGTCTCTTGAATAGAGACTTGTGAAATTTGATTTACCAGTGGCAGTGGCGCTACAACATTCGCCACAACCTCTGGCAAATGGTGCCTGATGTCATGCACCAGATCAGTAGCAACTAATGAAATGAAATGCTGCAGGCCCAAACACGCGACGCCAGGAACGACGGCGTCATACCTTGTTTATCAATATGTATTGTATGTCTACCCTCTGGTAATTTAACATAGCTATTGAAAATGGCTATTTATAGTGGATTTCCCATTAAAAAAGGTGATTTTCCATAGTTATGTTAGTTTACCAGAGGGTATATACAGACTCACATATCTAATGATGCCGCTCCCTTTTTTTCCAGTTGAACTCCAAGCTCGAATTGCTCAGGGGACTTCATGAGCACTGCAGGAGTTAAGATGTGGAATTTGGATCCCGCTTTTAACATGGCAGGTATACCATCTTCATTTCAGGTTTCCCATGAAGTTATGGTTCACAATGAGACTGGGATTTCATGATATCTCATGGGTTAAACATGATTTCATTTTTGTTGTATGACACCAACACTGTGATATTTTGGGTCTGTTTGACAACGGGGCTCCTCCAAAATTGCCATCTCGACAATAATGATCATTGGATGGCAGGCACCCTGGAAAGCAAACGATGGCAACTAATTTCCGAGTGAAAGTAACATAGGCAACAAAGAGGTGGATTTTCTGACATCCATGTAAGCGTTTACAGGGGGGGCAGTTGAGTATCTTTTGGGATTCCGAAAGATGATTGTCCTGCTGAATTCGACAGAATGGAACGTACGTAATGACAACTTCCAGATCCAGACACATTTTTTTCCAAAACAAATTTTTGGTGTCATCCCATATACAGCATTCACCAGGTATCAACCACTTTTGAATTTTCAAGGATCAGCCAGTTATTCACCACCCACTTCGATATTCAAAATCATGTTGGTTTTCACAAGGTGAGGGCCCCCAATTATGTTTGTTGGCTTATAAACCCTTGGAATTTTGCAAGTCAATCGTGCGATCAACGCTATCGAAAACGGGGGAAAACTCATCCATCTCCAGGCTGGCAGCGATCCCCTGCAACAGGCGGCCTGTGGATGCTCCGAATCATCCAAGTTATGGATGGGATCCGCCCGGCATCTTAATAAAGAACCCAAAATAAGGGAAATCTATGGACATTTCAAAAAAAAACCTAAGAAACTTCAAAGGATAATAATCTGGTAGAACCAATGCTAAAAATAAACCATTTCCAGAAACGAACCATAAAGGGGTGGCCATAATTAACACCATTCATCGAATCCTACCCCAGAATTTTTCAAAGATCCATAATAGTTTCCCATATCATCCGCTATTATCCCAGCATTTCCCCATAATTCCCACGATGTTACAGGATTTTCTGCCCAAAAAAAATGGCTAAGTTGAGATGTTACAGGTATTTACCTAAGTGGCTTGAATATGGTTTGTGGTGGATCTAGTTCATGGGGTTTATAAACCAAACATTACTGTGCACCTGGCGAGATCCGCCAGGAGGATGTGACCCGTCCTTCCTCCGCTCGTCCCAGCTGTCAATCCCAAGGCACCGACTGCGGAGCCATAAGTGGATAAACATGGGATATGGGAGAACCATGAATCAGCCAGATGGGAACGGGCGATTTTTCCAGGTCTCTAGATTTGATGTCAGCTTCCGCCCCACTATCACGAGCTTGCAGACTCTCTAGGGGTTGCCGGACCGGAGCGCTACAGTGCATAAAAAATGTCAGAATACAGCCCGAGTGCCATATAAGAATCCGAAAGGTCCCCGCAAATCCTTGATTTCAATTTCGAAAAGTTGGGGATAGATAAGATGAGGGTCCCTCAAAGCCTTACATACCACTTTCTCAATTTAGCATTGGATGCAGTGCCAAGCTCCCAACCCTCAAAACTGAAGCTTCAATAGAGGTCCAAGGTTGCAACACCTGTAAACTGGCGGCTATATAGTTTGCAGGTTTTTGGATTTGGATGGATTTGGTGGATTCAATAGTGGCTAAAAGTTGCACAAATTGTAAACTAGCGGCTAGTTTGCAGTTTTTGAGAGTTGGGGTTTGAAGAGAAGAACCTGAGTCAGAACACCGACATGTGGAGAATATGCCGTATAATAGAACAGCTTAAGAATTTCGTCGCTCTACATGAGGGTCCCTCAAATTCTTAAGGTAGTAGGGATTAGATGTATCCCCAGGATATAGTTGGGTTTGGAGCCGAGCCCTCAAATTCTTGCACAATGAATGTCAGAATATATGTCGAACACAATAGTATAGGTAGTTAAATAGAATGCCAGATAATATGAGACAGAATATGTCAGACAACATGGCAGATAGAAGGCCAGATAATATGCCAGATAGAAAGACAGATAAAATGGCAGTTGGTGCCGATTACTGGACCTAAAGTAATTGGAGGATTTGAGCTGATTAGTTTCAATTTCAACAGACACATAAGGCAATGATGGAACATTGTTTGTAAGTTTTGCTCCCTGGGTTGATTTGAAGAGGAGTTTTCAAAACAGTTTTTGATTCCCTCAATACTCAATACTGCAATTCAAAGTAAAATTCAATGGGGAAAATAGGGTTTTAAACCCTGTTGGATTTTGGATGACTGGCAATGGAAAATCCTACACTTTGTCAAAGGTGTTCTTGTGTATTTCAGTATGCAGGGATGTTCCAGTGTGGGTTTGTCGGAACGCAAACTACACAATTGGAAGTACTGTAAATATATACATAGATATATAGATGTAAATACATGTGTGTGAATATATATATATATACACATGTATATACACACATATCACATATATGTAAATATACATACATACGTACGTACGTACGTTGCGTACGTTGCGTACAGACAGACAGACAGACAGACAGACAGACAGACAGACAGACCGACCGACAGACAGACCGACCGACCGACTGACAGACCGACAGACCGACAGACCGACAGACCGACAGACCGACAGACCGACAGACCGACAGACCGACAGACCGACAGACCGATAGACCGACAGACCGACATACCTACAGACATACAGACATACAGACATACAGACATACAGACAGACATACAGACAGACAGACAGACAGACATACACACACACACACACATATATATATATACGTATGGAATTTGAACATCTTTCTGCGGAAAACCAAAGAATAGGGTCCTCTGGAATGAATTTCTTGCTGAACATGGCACTTCTTGCGCGGTTCCAGCTTGAAATTCGAGGGTGCATTGTCATTCCAAACAAGTGGTGGGATATCTACCAACAATTGGCGATATAGTAAGTGAACACTTATGTCCAAAAGCTTTGTCCCCGGATGGTTTCTCCTACAAAAATTACACAGGCAAGAGACCCCAAAGAGTGTGGAGGGAAGGGAAAGTAAGTATAAAGCATGTAGGGCAGATCGGGGATAGAAACATGTGAAAGCGACAGTCAGGTGTGTCCATAACACAGCAGCGGTCGTTTTGTCAGCAGGAAAGTCACGAGGAAGTTGATGGCTGCAGTGCTCCTACAAGATCTATAGTACCCTTCTCCCTACACAATTGGACAGAGAGCGCACAACCGCAGCTCTAGTTCTGTGCTGGCCAACGCCACCTCTAGGTATGTGCTTGGCTAAGGAACAGCAAGGTGTAGCGAATGCCATCAGAACTGTTTTGGACGGATTTGATCGGTTGGGTGGCGAGCATGCACTTGGAACCAAGACCCCGGCAGTATGCCAAGGTCTTGGCTCCAGATGCAAGACAGGCTCATGGCACCTGGTGCAGACAGCATGTAGAGAATTTTCAGGAAAAATGCCAGGGCCCACGATCGGGACGCACAGTTTGCGCGAGCCTGCGCAGTCATGTGACAAGAGCCATTTTATGCGAGAATTTACAGCAAAAATGCCGGGGCCCAAGAGCGGGATGCAGAGTTGTGCGAGCCTGCGCAGGCGAAATGCATACGGACATGTCACAAGAGCCACTTTGCGCGCGAATTTCCAGCAAAATGCTGCCTGCAAAACTCACGCGGCAGACTTTGAGCGAGCCATGGACATCTCACAAGAACCGTTTTAGGCGAGAATTTGCAGGAAAAAACCGGAGAACACAAAGCGTACTTTGATCTAACCCCGGCCTTAACACTTACCGTAAGAACCTCTCAGTGTGGACACACTGTTTGGGCTTGGGACATTTGAGGGTCCTTCAAGGTGAAGCATGCGTTTGTCGAAAAGGGGTTTCAGAAGTTTAGGGTTTCTGATTTTGGGAGTGGTTCCCGAGTAAGGAACCCCTCTGGCAATGACATAATAAGACAATAGGACATCCCATATCTCAATGGGAAAATCATCTAACGAATGGAGGAGTTTTCATTGATTTGATTGTCGCAGGGTAGGCCCTTCTGTATCTAATGAGGAATTCGGCATATCTGGCATGCAGCTTAAAACGAACGTGGGCCCCCCAAAGTTGGTTTTGATGATGATCCCACTTGCCATTTTTGGGATCTATGTTGGATTTCCGTTCAGTGTCAGATGGCGATGCCGGCATGGTAGAGAAATCCAACTAGGATGATCATTCCCAGGGGTTGAACTCAGCGCGAGGCATACAGCGTCCGAGTGACTCCTAACCGAACGATACCGACAACGGCCCTAGCGAACGATGCTGCAAGCCCATGGTCTTTTGTTCTTTAATCCAGGTATGACTAAAAACTATGCACTCATTTTTTCTTGGTAAATATCATGATTAAGTAGTAAAACCAGGTTAAGTAACTCAAATCCAGTACTTGAAACCCATCATTTCATGGTGAAGCACTAAAAAATCTAAAAAACACAACTCATTGTGGGTACAACTAGGTAGAAAGGGCCCCTTACAGTGCAGCTTGGAGCGGTAACATAACAGACCTTGCTGGAGAATTTTATTCAGAGAACATACCTGGGATATCCTGAGGCTTTCGTAGAAAGAACTTGGATGAATAGTTTCAGACTTACTTGTCCATTAATTACAATTTATTTCGTTATATATGGGAACGTAGTTAGTAACCATCTATTGTTTGTCACGCTTGGCTGGCTATCGAAGATCAGCTATGAAAACAGCCCGTCCGCTTTTTGGGCCTGTTGCTGTGAACTGGGTGTGAAGCGACAAAATGATGGTGCCTCTGATTTTATTTGCTGCGAAGGCAAGACATCATCTACCAATACCCCGGATTGTACACCCGGAAACTGGTGAACACAGCGAGTAGCTGAGAGTGATTATACAATATTTGCCTCTAGAAAGGTAGGTCTTATCCAATAAATCGGCAACTGTACCACAAAATCCGACGGTTTCCCCATTATTTGATGGCTGTAAATTGGGAGGCAAATCTCCCATTGTAGGATAAAACCAAGTCTTATCTCATCCTGCACAAGAAAACATGTTCACCATTTTTGATGGTTAGCCTGTTGTAGTCATTTTTGTTCACCCCAACTGCAATTCAAAGTATGAACATAGTTGGACTCCTTTCATGATGGAGCAAGTCTCACGCCTGGCGATTCGTTGTGACAAGCAGCTGCCAGCAGCTTGGCTGGGGGGAGGTCGAAATTTTCTGACCACATGACTATTCATAAAACATTCAGGCTTTCTCTGTATGTCTGTATGCCTGCATGTCTGTATGTCTGCCTGTATGTCTGTATGTCCGTATGTCCGTATGTCCGTTTGTCTGTAGTGTAATGTAATGTACTGTACTGTACTGTACTGTAATGTGGTGTAATGTAACGTAACGTAGCGTAGCATAACGTAACGTAATGTAATGTAATGTAATGTAAGTACGTATGTATGTATGTCTATCTGTCTGTATGTATGTATGTATGTAATGTATGTAATGTATGTAATGTATGTAATGTATGTAATGTATGTAATGTATGTAATGTATGTAATGTATGTAATGTATGTAATGTATTGAATGTATGTAATCATGTAATGTATGTAATGTATGTAATGTATGTAATGTATGTAATGTATGTAATGTATGTAATGTATGTAATGTATGTAATGTATGTAATGTATGTAATGTATGTAATGTATTTAATGTATGTAATGTATGTAATGTATGTAATGTATGTAATGTATGTAATGTATGTAATGAATGTAATGTATGTAGTGTATGTAATGTATGTAATGTATGTAATGTATGTAGTGTATGTAATGTATGTAATGTATGTAATGTATGGAATGTATGGAATGTATGTAATGTATGTAATGTATGTAATGTATGTAATGTATGTAATGTATGTAATGTATGTAATGTATGTATGTATGTATTAATGTATTAATGTATGTATGTATGTATGTATGTATGTACGTACGTACGTATGTATGTATGTATGTAATGCATGTAATGTATGTAATGTATGTATTGTATTGTATTGTGTTGTGTTGTGTCGTGTTGTGTTGTATTGTATTGTATTGTATTTATGTAATGTATGTATGTATGTATGTATGTAATGTATGTATGTATGTATGTATGTATGTATGGAATGTATGTAATGTATGTAATGTATGTAATGTATGTATGTATGTATGTATGTATGTATGTATGTATGTATGTAATGTATGTATGTATGTATGTATGTATGTATGTATGTATGTATGTATGTATGTATGTATGTATGGTATGTATGTATGTATGTATGTATGTATGTATGTATGTATGTATGTATGTATGTATGTATGTATGGTATGTATGTAATGTAATGTGATGTAATGTGATGTAATGCAATGAAATGTAATGTAATGTAATGTTATGTTATGTATGTATGTATGTGTGTTTGTGTATGTATGTATGTATGCATGCATGCATGCATGCATGCATGGATGGATGTATGTATGTATGTATGTATGTAATGCATGTAATTAATGTATGTAATGTATGTATTGTATTGTATTGTGTTGTATTGTATTGTATTCTATTGTATGGTATTGTATTGTATTGTATTTATGTATGTATGTATGTAATGGTATGGTATGGTATGGTATGTTATGTGATGTATGCTAATGTATGCTAATGTATGCTAATGTATGCTAATGCATGCTAATGCATGCTAATGCATGCTAATGCATGCTAGTGCATGCTAATGTATGCTAATGTATGCTAATGTATGCTAATGTATGCTAATGCATGCTAATGCATGCTAATGCATGCTAATGCATGCTAGTGCATGCTAATGCATGCTAATGTATGCTAATGTATGCTAATGTATGCTAATGTATGCTAATGTATGCTAATGTATGCTAATGTATGCTAATGTATGCTAATGTATGCTAATGTATGCTAATGTATGCTAATGTATGCTAATGTATGCTAATGTATGCTAATGTATGCTAATGTATGCTAATGTATGCTAATGTATGTATGTAATGTAATGTAATGTAATGTAATGTAATGTAATGTAATGTAATGTATGTATGTATGTATGTAGTGTATGTAGGTATGTATGTATGTAATGTAATGTAATGTTATGTTATGTTATGTTATGTTATGTTATGTTATGTATGTATGTATGTATGTATGTATGTTATGTTATGTTATGTATGTATGTATGTATGTATGTATGTAATGTATGTAATGTATGTAATGTATGTAATGTAATGTAATGTAATGTAATGTAATGTAATGTAATGTAATGTATGTATGTAATGTATGTATGTATGTATGTAATGTATGTATGTATGTAATGTAATGTAATGTAATGTAATGCAATGCAATGCAATGTAATGTAATGTAATGTAATGTAATGTATGTATGTATGTATGTATGTATGTATCTCGATGTTGTTTTCGTTTGTTTCCATCATGAACTGCTCATCATGCCATTCGCTGCTGTTATTTTCCCTTCTCGCACCATTTGCACCTCTGATCGAGTTATGTTATTGATGGATGTTATTGCGCCACCCTGCCCGAAACTCCACACCGCAGGATATGACAGCGATGTCAACATGAATTTGCTCTCTGTACTATGTGATTGCTGACAACAGGGATGTCAACACGAGTTTATTCTCCGTACCATATGATTGCTGTCTGTAGTTCTAAGGGGGTGATTACTGCTGTATATTATGTATGTATTACTGTGTATAATATATGGATATATAATTATATTATGAATATGCTTTGTATGTATGTATGTATATATATATCATGGGGTCCACAGGTGGGAATGGATCAACCCCTAGACCTAGAGACCGCATTGGTCATTGTTTCGCACTCCCATGTGGATCTTGACCAAAAAAACCAGATGGGCGGTGAACCAAACCCACAAGGTATTTCACGGTTGGATGAAGTCTTTTGGTTTGTTTTTATTCACTTTAATTTAATTTGTTGAGGATGATTTTTTTAGTTTCTCAATGGGAAATCCCCTACTTGGGGAATCCATAGGAAATATGTTTTTACTTTTTTTCGGGGTTCCTTAACCAAATCCAAGTCCGGGTATGTCCCGACATAAGGGCCCATGGATTTCAGGCCGCAAATCACAGAACTTGGTTTGAAGATGTTTGAAGCACCTCCCCACAGCTCACATTTTCTAAATCTCAAATCTCAACTGGCAACATATTTGTCCCCCCGTTTGCCGTATCAGCAGGGACATTGCCGAAGACATTCCCTCTGATCAGCTCGAGTCCTTTCACCCCATTTGGACAACCGTGTGGTCGTACACTGCTTGCTTCTACACCATTTTGTTTTCAAACGTGACTCGTTGTTTGTTGATGTCCTGTGGGTGTTTGAAGTCTCCATTGGCCGGTTTCCAGGCGACACCGCGCCACAAATTTGATGCACCACCAACTTGGGACCCTTTTGACAAGCTCCAGTGAGTGTCATTGCAGTCATGGGGCATAGAAGGCTGTGCCATGCCACATCGAAAATTACATTCCCTGGGTCCTGGGCCCTAAGGTGGACCTTTTGCGAGAAAAAATCAGAGTCCTCAGGCTACGCGTATGATGCCAACGTATTTTGTGTACCAACTTTTCTCATCAAAAGCGTGGCTTCGAAGTGCCTCTCAAGACCTTGCGACTGCCTTCCTGCCTTCAGTGATTCGGCGATATCAGGGTGATATCGGTGGTAAACCCAGTGACGGATTGGGACGATTTTTACCACCCATGATCCACTAGTATTGAGATGGAGGATGGTTTACCCCAGTACTTGGTATTACTTGTATCTTTTGAACTTAGGGGGCGAGTCAACATCCCAAATTTCTGGGAGCTTCAGCAGAGGGACCTGCCATGACAGCAAATTTCGAGTTTCCAGGCTTTGGATCCATAGGTGCCATAGGCAAGTGCTGTGAATTTGAGCAGGTTGCAAGCGTCTTTGCTGAGAAATCAGCTTCCAGATCCAGCCGTTGTTCTGTGTGTTGGGCAACTGCCGTGCGCTGCGCGATTCGCGATGCTTGGGCTTCGGCGATTCCAAAAGCTGCGCTCGACAGATTCGACAGCCTGGCTCAATGGAGCCGAATTGGGTGATGATACACCATAGCGACCAACTATCACTTCAAATGAGTTATTTTATGGAGAAGAAACATGAAAAGGTGTCTTTCATTTGAAGCTAGAGATGTTCAAAGCAAGTCAGTCAGAACGTTATTTTACCCAGGTTCTATGTGCACACTTAGAACGTCCAGTGATAATTAATTGACACTGAGAAAATCCCATGCCATTCTCAGTTAAGAGCGGCCATTATGCATGACGCTCAAATGCGGAATATGCGTTTTGAAGAAAATTTACAGTACCAACTTGAGTTTTTTTTGCATAAGACTTCAGAATAAGAAATCGAACCATGGGATCCCCAAAATATACAAAACCATACATAGGTTTGATGTGTGGAAATGATTGAAGCAGACTTCCACTTGGAAGGTGGTACCAAGCTGGAGACGTTCCAAGCGGGAAGTTTTGAATTCTGGAAAACATACCCTTTGGTTATTTAACATAGCTATGGAAAATGGCCCTTTACAGATGATTTTCCCACTAAAACCTCCATTTATAGTGGATTTTCCAGTTCGCTATGTTAGTCATAACCAGAGGGTACGTTCAAAGTGAACGTCGTGATGTGGCTTTGCCTTGGTCGCCCAAGACCAACCTAGAAACTGCTTGAGTTTCTGAACCAGAAATTGGACATCAAAGGGGTACATTGCTACCGGGGTCCCGATAGATGTCCTTCCGGTGTCTTCCGGAAGCGACAAACAACTCCAGCAACGGCAAGAGATATTCTTCAGAGACAAAGATGTTATTTTTTTCCTTCCTTGGTGCTGCAGATACAGCCCCAAATATATCCGAATTATTGATCAGGTATTTCAAGACCTGTTGGATGGTTCCCATACAAGATGAGGTCGCCGCGGATTGCCGTCAGGCTTTAGTTTTTCTCACACTTCAGCAATGGCATATGATGAGAGTTCACCATTCCCAGATCGCCGGATGGCTGATGAAAATCCCTGGTTTCAGGCTTCACCGCTTCACCATTCCCGGATGGCTGGAAAATCCTTGGCGTTTTGACAAGCCATCCCCATCCCCAGACCAACGCGTTGGAGACGCTTGGAGACGCCGCGTGTTACACCTGGGGCGCTTCATCGATGCGCCATGGAGTCGACGATACGCACCAAGATTCTGGCCGGTGCCGGCATGGTGTGCATTTCCACCACTGCAGCTTGGTTGTACCCTTGGATGATTTGGATGTGTGAATAACGGGGGGTACCCCAGATACTGCCATTTTTGTTGGTCATACAATCACTTGTCCCTGTGTTATCATTAATGTGGCCCGTCATCTCACCAAATCTTTTTCTTATATCATCAGAAATTGTGGTCAAACCGCCCATTTTTTCTTGGTTAACCATGGTAAAACCCCTATGTTTGGCTGACCATCCAATATCTGTGTGCAAATGCTCAGAGGACCCCAGCGAAAGAATTGGTGAATCATCCCAATATGACATTATTTCAGGTTGGTGAATTGCCCTAGTTCAGTCAAAGGGTTTTTGATGCTTCTTCTGACAAACACCAATTTGGTTGATCAATTACTTATTTCGATATGCACTTTTGCTGGATAAACGGCTGAGGTCCAGCCCATTCCCGCAATTTTTGCAGTGGACTCGATGATCCATTTTTTGATGTGTTTTTGTGTGAGATCATACTAGCGTTATCTAGCGTTGATATGTAGATGTACAGGTGTTTGCATACTTTTTGGTAGAGCAATGTCATGTGTGTATCTCCAAGAAAAACACACATGCTAGGATCATAGTAAAGACACATATGCTTGCCCTTCCAGCTGCATAAATTACACCTGCCTCAGGTCGGCATATTGTACAAGGCAGGATACAGTACTGCCCCCAGCATCCAAGCTCCAAACGCTGACAGGGGGTTCGAAATGTGGACCGGGCAGCCCAAACATACATGGGTTTGTCTGAAATTCGGTACCCCAAAATGATATCCGTTTGTTTACATTTTCCGGTTGAACATGTTCCGAAATGGGGGGGGTATACCACTGTACACCTCATTTTCAGATACGATGACTGCGAGTCAATTCTCTCCAAAGAATCCTAAATCGCTCGGATGATTTTGCGGCCGCTTGAAGATTTGCAGCCAGGGTTTCCCAGAAATTCCCCTTTTATATTCAGCAAATTTCATAGAAAAATTGGAACGTTCACCGTGTTCACCACTGATTTCAAGACATCATTTCTTAGGGTTTCCCATGGGGTTTTCTGATTTGAAAGCACATTTTCAAGGGAACATCTATAGGAACCCCCCCTTGAAAGGTGCCCCTTTCTCTGGGAATGGCCCAATGGCACCTCCGCAGCGTGAAGAGGCGTCTCAAGCTGCCTCGGGTGGCTTCAAGTATTCCACCACAGGAGCTATTTGCATGGTGCCTGGGCAGAGCTGTGAAGTTGGAGCATCGCGAGTTGTGAACTTGGCCTATCTTGGCTGAGATTGTGTGATTGGTAAGAATTCGAGTCAGCAAACATAAGAAGGTACCAGATAATACCAGTGGCCATGACAATTGATTATACTGTAATTGATGATAATTGATGATAACTGATGATAGTTGATGATAATTGATGATAAATGATGATAATGATAATGGTAACAATGATTATGATACAATGATGATAATCATAAGTCATAAGGATAATGGTGTAGGAACACGTAGGAACCATCTATTATCCGTTCCTGGGAATGTTCAATGGATTGTTCTATTTTATGGTGTCTCGAGCTGATGGTCAGGTGGTCTTGCAAAAAAGGCTGTCACTGTCCCAAAAGGCCATTCTGAAATATGAAATATGATTTACCCAGATCATTGAAGTGGAAGATCCATTTTCCAGAAGTTTCATGGACGTCATATCAGCGATTCAGATACAAGTAATGTGAGTAAGTTTGGTCAAATACTACAGCAATGGCAGGATGTTGATCTGCTATGCGATTTTTTACGAGGAATCGTGGGTTTTCATGAGTTTCCCCCAGTTGAGTTGAGTCCTGTTAGGATCACCTGCTGGGCTGTGAGAAATCTGCCAGAAACCGAACGGTGGAACGGTAACCCTTTTTGATGGCTGAAATAGAAAACATATTCCCCCATAGATGGAGGTTCAATGTTAGCATCAACATATGACTATATAGTTTTACAATGTTTTACAAAGTCATAGGTCATCCGCGTTACATCGTTTTCTAGTTGGGCCTTTAAGCCAAAGTTGATGGCTCTATCCGCCGTCTCAAATCTACCCACCCAAGACGTCCCAGGCAGAGTTTGTGAAACTGGCGGCTTGGTCCAAGTCAGGATTCGGAGTCGGCTGAGCTTCATTTGACCCCAAGTGACATGGAATGATTCACTGGTTGGTGGTTTGGAACATGGCTTTTATGACTTTCCATATATTGGGAAGAATCATCATCCCAAGTGACGAAGTCATATTTTTCAGAGGGGTAGGTATACCACCAACCAGATATGGTTAATATAGGCTAATATTAAATATACGGTAACGACATTTCAATATGTGGAGGGCGGGCCAGACCACAAGGCCCCGGAGGTAGTATCCGTATATTGAAATGGCTGGGCCCGTTCCACATATTTAAATGTCAGTACAATGGAATCATTAGATAAGAACCGCATAATATTTTTATCAGCCTACCCTGGGGTTCTTAGATGCTATAGGCGGAAATATATGGGGCTTGTGAACAGGGCACCCTCAAAATCTGAAGGGGGTTGTTTTTAATGAGTACATTCCCAGGTCATTAAGAACAAACTTAGCGAACAGATTATGACCTTGACTTGAACCTTGGGTGGAATTTCTTTCAGGGCCCTGCCTTGACTGAATCCTGTCTGGGTGGAACCCCACCTCGCTGGGTGGAACATTAATATATTGAGATATATTGAGTATACATTTGTAAGTACAGCAACCTACGTTCTATCAACAGCTCTTATCCGTATATTTAAATATATAATTTACTTTTCCACATGTTTAAATGGCTGGGCGGGCCACGGAAAACCTTCCCGGAGGTAGTCCAAATACCAGTTCGTATATTAAAAAATCCGCATATTTAAATGTAGTTACCGTATATATAATTATGTTAATATAGTGGTTAATAGTGCTTGATAGTGGCTATTATATCTGATGATTCATAATATGGTTAATATGATGGTGAATAACGGTGAATGGTGGCTATTAATGGTTATTAATGGTTATTAATGGTTATTAATGGTTATTAATGGTTAATAATTCCCTCCCCCGTTGGTATAAACACTCCCCAGAAACCATGGTATTTTATTGGTATATGTTTGGGAACATTAACCGTGTGTGTGTGTGTAACATTAGGGGGATTGGATTACACACGCTCCTTGGTTAGCTGGTTGTATCTCCATGGCGACCCTTGTTTGACTCATTCCCCCCAAAGAAGGCACCACTATCCATGCAGCCGCTTCCAATACGTCTCACTATAATCCCAATGATGTATCTCAATACATTGATAGTTACTTAGTACAAGAATCACCAATGATGTATCTATAAATACTGGGATATATCACCAATCTTTCAATACATTCCAGTCACAGATCTCTTAGTACATCCCAAGAAGATATCTCCATGGAAATCCCAACAACATCCCCGAATCGGCGGGTCACAGCGACACAACAAACCCTCCCTGGGATGGATGATGTGGTTGCGAAATCCCGCACCAGTAGATGGTAAAGATATGTAAACATCCCATGAGAATCTCATTGAAAAAACCAGCGGTTTCAGAAAGGAATCCCACACGGAATCCATCGCCCGGAGCCTCGAGGCCATGAGTGCCAGCTTTCACCTCTTTGTGTCTTGGCGGAAGCAAAAACCCACGGACTGCACGACCGAACATGGAAATGTGTAATGTCTGACAGCAGCAAAACATGATTCATATTGATTCATGATGGCGATTTAAGCAACAAACTATGGGGATTTAACATTATGTTTTTTTTTTAAAGGATTTTTGGATATCATGTATTTTTTTTGTATTTTTTTTGATGATCTGCTTGGTGGCTTGGTGCTTCAGAATTTACATGTTCCATCCGGTCCAAAGCCGATTCAGAAACTAACGGCGATTCAGAAACTGCGATTCAGAAACTACGATTCAGAAACTATTTCCACCGATTCAGAAACTATTGCGATTCAGAAACTAACGCGATTCAGAAACTACGATTCAGAAACTATCGCGATTCAGAAACTATCGCGCTTCAGAAACTATCGCGATTCAGAAACTATCGCGATTCAGAAACTACGCTTCAGAAACTACGATTCAGAAACTTAAGCGATTCAGAAACGACGCTTCAGAAACTTTGCGATTCAGAAACTATCCCGATTCAGAAACTATCGCGATTCAGAAACTACGATTCAGAAACTATATCGCGATTCAGAAACTACCGCGATTCAAAAACTAAAGCGCTTCAGAAACTATGGCGATTCAGAAACTATCGCGATTCAGAAACTATTGCGATTCAGAAACTACGCTTCAGAAACTAACGCGATTCAGCAACTAATGCCATTCAGAAACCACGATTCACACACTACGATTCAGAACGCGCTGCAGAAACTATAAGGATTTTACACAAGGATCAGATGATATCACAATTCCCACCCCCATGGAACTTCACATTGACTTGGAATCTCCACAAGGGTCCGATGATACCCAAATTCCCACCCCCATGGAACTTCACATTGACATGGACTTTCCGCAAGGATAAGATGATATCAAAATTCCCAAACCCGTGGAACTTCACATTGACTTTCCACAAGGATAAGATGATATCCAAATTCCCACCCCCATGGAACTTCACATTGACTTGTACTTTCCACACGGGTCAGATGATATCCAAATTCCCACCCCCATGGAACTTCAAACTGACTTGGATTTTCCACAAGGAAAAGGTGATATGTAATTCGCAGCCCCGTGGAACTTCACATTGGTTTGGACTGTCCACAAGGAAACGATGATGTAAAATTTCTAGCCCCGGGGAATTTCACATTGACTTGAAATTCCACAAGGACCGGATGATATCAAAAATCCCACCCCCATGGAACTTCACATTGACATGGACTTTCCGCAAGGATAAGATGATATCAAAATTCCCACCCCCGTGGAACTTCACATTGACTTGGATTTTCCACAAGGATAAGATGATATCCAAATTCCCACCCCCATGGAACTTCACATTGAATTGTACTTTCCACACGGGTCAGATGATATCCAAATTCCCACCCCCATGGAACTTCACATTGACTTGGACACTCCGCAAGGATAAGATGATATCCAAATTCCCACCCCCATGGAACTTCACATTGACTTGGAATCTCCACAAGGATCAGATGACATCCAAATTCCCACCCCCATGGAACTTCACATTGACTTGGAATGTCCACACGGGTCAGATGATATCCAAATTCCCACCCCCATGGAACTTCACATTGACTTGGATTTTCCACGCAAGGATAAGATGATATCAAAATTCCCACCGCCATGGAACTTCACATTGACTTGGAATGTCCACAAGGATCAGATGATATCCAAATTCCCACCCCCATGGAACTTCACATTGACTTGGAATCTCCACAAGGGTCCGATGATATCAACATTCCCGGCCCCCATGGAACTTCAAATTGACTTGGATTTTCCACAAGGAAAAGGTGATATTTAATTCCCAGCCCCGTGTGGAACTTCACATTGGTTTGGACTGTCCACAAGGGAACGATGATATCAAAATTCCTACCCCCGGGGAATTTCACATTGACTTGAAATTCCACAAGGATCGGATGATATCAACAATCCCACCCCCATGGAACTTCACATTGACATGGACTTTCCGCAAGGATAAGATGATATCAAAATTCCCACCCCCGTGGAACTTCACATTGACTTGGATTTTCCACAAGGATAAGATGATACCCAAATTCCCACCCCCATGGAACTTCACATTGACTTGTACTTTCCACACGGGTCAGATGATATCCAAATTCCCACCCCCATGTAACTTCACATTGACTTGGAATCTCCACAAGGATCAGATGATATCCAAATTCCCACCCCCATGGAACTTCACATTGACTTGGACTTTCCGCAAGGATAAGATGATATCCAAATTCCCACCCCCGTGGAACTTCACATTGACTTGGATTTTCCACAAGGATAGGATGATATCCAAATTCCCACCCCCATGGAACTTCACATTGACTTGTACTTTCCACACGGGTCAGATGATATCCAAATTCCCACCCCCATGGAACTTCACATTGACTTGGAATCTCCGCAAGGATAAGATGATATCAAAATTCCCACCCCCGTGGAACTTCACATTGACTTGGATTTTCCACAAGGATAAGATGATATCCAAATTCCCACCCTCATGGAACTTCACATTGACTTGTACTTTCCACACGGGTCAGATGATATCCAAATTCCCACCCCCATGGAACTTCACATTGACTTGGAATCTCCACAAGGACCAGATAACGTCCAAATTCCCACCCCCATGGAACTTCACATTGACTTGTACTTTCCACACGGGTCAGATGATATCCAAATTCCCACCCCCATGGAACTTCACATTAACCCAGCTTTGCAACCCAACAGCATACCTGAATCTTCCACCTACGTCTTTTTTCAGACCCTGTGCCAAAGTCCTGTTTTTTCAGTACCCAGAAAACTTTTCAGGACCTACTCTCAAATTCAGGACCTGGCCATTTTGGGGTATCAATGGTAATGGCAATCATTGGGTACAAACATGTGAAACCAACATTTGGTGGATATTCAAGCCATTGGCATTGATCCACGCAAATAAAAGCACTCCCAGCCCAAACTCATGGCAAGGCAGGATCAGAATATAGTATATTCCAGAAAGTATGTCAGAATAGATGCCAGATAGGATGCCAGAAAGAATGTCAAATAGAATCTCAGAAAAGAATGTAAGATAGTATGTCAGAACATATATGCCACATATACGTCCAGATGATATGTCAGAAACTATGTCAGAATAGTGTGTCAGGGTGGGGATCACTCTTAGTAAGGCAATTTTGAAAATATATTTCAGGTTCGGAATTTTCAAACTGTTGTCCTTCAGGCGCCGAAGCTCCCGTTGAAGGTCAGCATCGCCCCATGTCAACTGGTCCAGTCCCACTTCCATTTCAACAAGTCCAACTTCATCGATTAGGGTGTTGGTTGAATGGACTTGGGACTCTAGCTGGCACGGCATCCCTTGTAACCCTGTAGACACTGTAGTGGGCAAAAAGATTGTAACACACAGAATCAGCATCATTTTGATCAGGCATTCTTTTTGCTAATCCTTTCTCCCTATTACGAAAAATACCCCCAAATGACAAAAACTAGGTGCGATTTCCAATTTTGGGAAATGTCAAATTGGTTAATCTGATTTTTAATTGATCCCCTTGAGGAAACAATTTTAAAAATGAAGGTACCATGTGAGGGTTTCACCCCCAAAGAATAAAAAACTAGTCAACACCGGGGTGTCTTTTATTGGGGTCCGTCCTTTAAAATCGTCAATTTTAGTTTTTTTAATTCAGGTGTTGGTGTTTTATTTGATACTAGGCGAAAGCTTCGAAATCCTATTCTTGGCAGTATTCTATTTAAAGATTATTTTCATGGATTTTGAAATTAGAAACAAAAAACGGTTTAATCCCTTCCCCCTGTTGCTAAACAGTCGCCCCTTCACCCACCCACCCAAATAACAAACACCTGGAGGAGTTTTTAGTATTGGGGGGGTCTTTAGTATTAGGGTACGAAGCTTCCCCCTAATACTGATAAAAAAAAACACACACACACATATATATATATATATACACATATTTCTATTTCAAAATCGATCAGATTTCTTTCTTTTTAAATCCAATTAAAATATGGCAAACAAGTGGATTCCGAAGCTTAATATCAAATAAAAACCCCCAACATAAAAAACTATGTATGTTTTTCTATTTCGAAATCGATTAGATTTCCTTTTAAAAATTAAATAAAAATATGGCCAAAAAATTGGATGTCGAAGCTTTTCCCTTATATTAAACCCTAATATCATTTTGTTTTTTTTCCTGTTTCAAAATCGATTAGATTTCCTTTTGAAATCTAATGAAAAAAACAAAAAATTGATTTTGAAGCTTTCCCCTAATATCAAATTAAAATCCAATTATTAAAATATGTTCAAAAATTGGATTTCGATGCTTCCCCTAATCTTGCATGAAAAATTCCAATATAAAAAACTAAATTTGTTCTATTTCAGAATCGATTAGATTTCCTTGTAAATTCAAATTAAGATATTGCCAGAAATTGGATTTCGAAGCTTTCCCCTCATATTAAACCCTCATATCAAAGACTATTTTTTCTATATCAAAATTCATTAGATTTCCTTTTGAAATCTAATTAGAATATGGTCAAAAATTGGATTTTGAAGTTTTCCCCTAATATTACATTAAAAAACCCTAATATAAAATATTATTTTTTCTTTTTTGAAATCGATTCGATTTCCTTTTAAATTGTAGTAACAAAAATAAAAACAAAAACCGGATTTCGAAATGTTTCCTCTAATATTAAATTACCAGCCCTAATATATTTAAAAAAAGAACTGTTTCAAAATCGATTAGTTTTCTGTTTAACATATAATTAAGATATTGCTAAAAATTGGATTTCGAAGTTTTCCCCTAAAATTAAATTAAAAACACTAATAAAAAAACTATGTTTTTTCGATTTCAAGAATCGATTAAATTTCCTTTTGATATCCAGTAAAAATATTGCCAGGACATGCCAAAAAGTGGATTTCGAAGTTTTCACCCAATATTATATAAACGTTGTAATATAAAATACTTATTTTTTCGACCTTAAAAGACCCTAGTTTAAAAAATCACCGGGGCTGACTGTTTTTTTTTTGGTGGTGAAATCCTGAAATGGGACCTTCATGTTTAATTTGTTTTTGAAAAGGTATCAATTAAAAGTCAAACTGGCCAGTCTGAAATTTCCCAAAATTTAACGCGGACCCTAGTAAAAGGAATCAATGTAATATTTTAGTATTTAGGGTACGTTTAGTAAAAGGAGGTGGGGATTAGTAAGGTTTTCAATTTAATATAAGGGGAAGCTTCGAAATCCAATTTGGCAAGATTTGAGTTAGATTTTGAATAGGAATTCAATCGGTTTTGAAATATAAAGTTCATGTTTTTAAACGAATGTTTTCAATTTAATGTCAGGGGGAAGCTTCGGAATCCAATTTTGGCAATATTTTAGTTAGATGTTATTTAAAAAATGTTTTCCAATTTAGATTTTTTTAACCAAGGGGGAAGTTTCGCACCCTCATACTAAATACCCACTAAATACAAAAAACTATTCCGTGTGTTCATTATTGGGTGGGGAGGGGCAGACGGTTTTTTATGACGCAGGGATTGGTCAGGCATCACTTGCTGGAATTATTGGATTCTTTTGGGATGATTGGTATGATGTTTAGTCAGGCATGGTTCCCTTCAGTCACGCACGATTTTTGCAAAAATCCTATTTAGGCACGACCCCAAAATCCCAGCCCGGCAAATTCCGGCCCGGGCCCGGCAAATTCCGGCCTGCGCCCTGCAAATTCCGGCCCTGCGTTTTTCCAAAATCAGGCAAAACCAGTAAACCAGGTATTAAGTCAGGTGTAGTTACCTTTTAAGTCATTAAGGCTAGTCAGGCATGGTTCCAGTGGGTACCTTTTAATTGTGAAGGCTAGTCAGGCATGGTTCCCTGAATTCAGGGGCACGGGCACCTTTTAATTATGAAGGCTAGTCAGGCATGGGTTCTGTTAAGTCAGGCGTGGGTGGGTACCTCTTAATTATGAAGGCTAGTCAGGCATGGTTCCCTTAAGTCGGGTGTGGTTACGCTTTAAGTCATGAAGGCTAGTCAGGCATGGGTACCTTTTAAGTGATGAAATCTGAATCAGGCGGAGCTCCTATTCTAAATGTGTTAAATCCAATTGTTCAGTGTGGAAATCGATTTTTTGGCTGGTCTACGGGCAAACCCTGTGTCTTCCAATACCATAGCGTGCTGATGTCGCTTGCCTGCATAATAGTTAAGGCCAAAGCTTAGGGCATCAGTGTGATCCTGAAATGGCGCCACGACCAAGAAGATGACATGTGTAAAATGGGCCCTGGATTAACAAAGGCTGACTAATGAATTTGGAGGATGCCGCTAAAGTATGACATGTAATCACTTTTGAGGAGCACTCTATGGCACGCAGCGCGCGCAGCCTGCTTTACGGTTTAGCGTTTGAAAGTTTTAGGCTTTGCCTCTATGGCACGCAGCGTTTGAAAGTTTAACCGTTTCCCTCTATGGCAGGCTGTGCGCGCAGTACGCGTTACGGTTTAAAGTTTGAAAGTTTTAGGGTTTATGTGTGTGGCACGCAGTGCGCGCAGCGCGCATTAGGGTTTAGGGTTTGGAAGTTTTATAGTTTATTTTATTGCATGCAGCGTGCACAGCGTGGGTTGAACTTTAGGGTTTCGAAGTTTTAGGGTTAACCTCCATGACACGATGGTTTAGGGTTTGGAAATTTTAAGGGGTACTTCTATGGCACGTTTAGGGTTTAGGGTTTGGAAATTTTAGGGTTTACCTCTATGACACGAGAGTTTCAGGTTTGAAGATTTTAGGGTTTATTTCTATTGCACAAAGCGCGCGCAGCGCGCATTAGTGTTTAGGGTTTGAAGGTTTTAGGTTTTATCTCTGGCACGCAGCGCGCACAGCACGCATTAGGGTTTAGGGTTTGGAAGTTTTAGGGTTTATTTTATTGCATGCAGCGCGCACACCGCGGGTTAAACTTTAGGGTTTGGAAGTTGCATAACAAGATGGTTTAGGGTTTGGAAATTTTAGGGTTTACTTCTCTGGGACACAGCGCGCGCACCGCGCATTAGGGTTTAGGGTTTGGAAGTTTTAGGGTTTACTTTATTGCATGCAGCGCGCGCAGCGCGCATAGAGTTTAGGGTTTGGAAGTTTTAGGGTTTCAAGGGTTCCAAGGTTCCAGGGTACCAGGGTCCCACTTTTTCAGGGTTCCAAGGTTTCCAGGGTTCCAAGGGTTCCAAGGGTTCCAGGGTTTCAGGGTTCCAGGATCCCAGCAGGGTGCCAGGTGTGCGGGGTTCCAGGGTTCCAGGGTTCCGGGGTTCCAAGGTTTCAGGGTTCCAGGGTTCCAGCGTACCAGGGTCCCACGGTTTCAGGGTTCCAAGGTTTCAGGGTTCCAAGGGTTCCAAGGGTCAGGGTTCCAGGATCCCAGCAGGGTGCCAGGTGTGCAGGGTTGCAGGGTTCCAAGGTTCCAGGGTTCCAAGGTTGCAGGGTTCCAGAATCCTTGAGGGTTCCAGGGTGCCAAGGTTTCAGGGTTCCACGGTCGCAGGGTTTCAAGGTTCCAGGGTTTCAGGGTTCCAGGGTTCCGGGGTTCCAGGGTTCCAGGGTTCCGGGGTTCCAAGGTTTCAGGGTTCCAGGGTTCCAGGGTTCCAGGGTTCCGGGGTTCCGGGGTTCCAAGGTTTCAGGGTTCCAGGGTTCCAGGGTTCCAGGGTTCCGGGGTTCCAAGGTTTCAGGGTTCCAGGGTTCCAGGGTTCCAGGGTTCCAGGGTTCCAGGGTTCCATTCCGGATTTTGAAGGCTGCAAGTCCCCGCGAGCCAGCCCCAGCCCTATAGAGATTGAAACCCAACAGGCCCTGCTGTTGGGAATTGACTTAGAATCTCCGCAAGGATAAGATGATATCAAAATTCCCACCCCCGTGGAACTTCACATTGACTTGGATTTTCCACAAGGATAAGATGATATCCAAATTCCCACCCTCATGGAACTTCACATTGACTTGTACTTTCCACACGGGTCAGATGATACCCCCATGGAACTTCACATTGACTTGGAATCTCCACAAGATGACATCCAAATTCCCACCCCCATGGAACTTCACATTGACTTGGAATGTCCACAAGCATAAGATAATTTCAAAATTCCCACCCCCGTGGAACTTCACATTGATTTGGACTGTCCACAAGGATAAGATAGTATCAAAATTCCCGCCCCCATGTCTGAATCCACGTGTCCGTTGGTTTCTGGGTCCGCGTGTCTGTTAGTTTCCGAATCCGCGCTCTTAGTTTTCGAATCTTAGTTTCCGAATCTGCGGTTTTAGTTTCCGAATCCGCGGTGTTAGTTTCTGAAGCTTAGTTTCCGAATCCGCGTGCTTTAGTTTCCGAATCTTAGTTTCCGAATTTGCGTTAGTGTTAGTTTCCGAATCCGCGGTCTTAGTTTCCGAATCCGCGCTTCTAGTTTCCGAATCACAGTTTCCGAATCCGCGTCTGGGTCAGTTTCCGAATCTGCGGTTTTAGTTTCCGAATCCACGGTTTTAGTTTCCGAATCTGCGCTTTTAGTTTCCGAATCACAGTTTCTGAATCCCCGTCCTCCTTAGTTTCCGAATCCGTGCCCGTTAGTTTCCGAATCCGCGGTTTTAGTTTCCGAATCCGCGCGTGACCTGTTCCATCCCAAGTCGCTTCGCCACGAGCCCTTGCTTGGTCGGTCGTGATTTTCCCGTTCAAATTTGAGGATCAACTTTTTCCAGGAATTCTCGTGAGCATGGATCATGAATTCCAATACACGGGAATGATGGGAATGGTCAGCACCATGTTCCATCAGGAATTGTAAATATTACATCCCAGAATCCCATCATTCCCATCTTGGGGATTGTAAATATTAAAAGTATGGGGATTTTCATTAAATATAATGGGGATTGTAAATATTAAATATACGATTCTTTTTTGGAATCCCCATTGGTTGCATGACCGTATGCTATTCATCCCATGTACCTTGACACATGTCAGGGGTACCCTTAAAATTTGGCGCTTTCAGGGCAATCCTCCTCATTTTCAGACAGCCCACTACATTAAGTTGGTGTAGTTATATACCCATAGAAAATAGTCAGAGAATATTCTTGATGGGTATAGAACATATATATATATATGTAACCATTATATTTGAACATATTTAACCACTAAGTTGGCCAAATCTTAAGTTTGGGAGGCTTTCAAAAACACCATTTCTGCCGAGGACAAGTCCCACGGACAGTCGCTGCAAGTGACGAAAGCCATCTCCAACGCCAAGGAGCGCCGAGTAGCGCCGACTCGTGGCGGGGTGAGTGGCCGAAGCGAGGTGAATCTGGGTAAACTTGATCACGACCTCACTGCGACCGAAGCCTGGAATGATGGTGAATGTATAGGGGAATCATCCCCAACATAGCCTGAAATATCAGGTTAGTGACATATTATAATTTACCCAGATGAATGTATGAATATGCACATGTATGAATATGTCAGGAAATTCCGATGGTGGAAGAAGTCACATTTTTGTGTCAAAGTGGGAGGATCCGGATTTTTTTTTGCAGAGTTTCCTAGAATTTGGGCATGAACACGAACACCAGAAATCTTTGGAAGGTGATTTTTTCTCCAATCATTATTGGAAAGTTGGTGGCTTGTGAAATGTTGCTGACTGTTTTTTTGCCTCTGGAGAAATTCGATCGCATTTGTCGACCAAGCTGGGAAAAGGTGACAAGTTTAACCAACAGCCTGGAGTGTTTACCAGCAAGCTGGCTGCCCAACACCGGCCAACCAGGTCCCATCAAAAATGTGTCACGGTCCGGTCGTCATCGGGATAGGGCAAAGTGTCAATTCGACGGCCACAAATCAGGTGACTGTCGATGTTTCCCTGTTAGAATTGCCATCTGGTGCTATTCCCCCATCTTCGGACAAATTCCAATCATCCCAAATCAGATTTGGGATGTATTAACATGTATTAACTTTCCCTCTAATAGTCATGGCTATGGCTTGCTGGAACACAAAGCCAGCCAGCCGATGACACTGGCTGAGTTTCGCCACTGAATCAGCGCAGATGAATCGCGGAGACATCATGGGAACTTGGGTCTGAAAATAGGGTACCCTCTGGTAATGACTAACATAGCTATTGAAAATGGCCCATTTATAGTGGATTTACCCATTAAAAATGGTGATTTTCCATAGCTATGTTAGTTTACCAGAGGGTATTCTACAAAATTAAGGGCCAATCCCCAATTTTCAGACACACACCGTCCGTTTGTCCCAAAGATTTCGACGAAGTCTCCAAGTCCAAACTTTCCGACCGGCACAGCAATTGCCCTTCTGGCACTAAAAGGCACCTGACAATGGGGAAAAAAACCGTTGTTATATGTTGTGATATCATAGAAAGCAAGGCAAAGATACGATATTTATCCATGGATCATGGCCAAGATTCGGGATTCCAGCTAGACAGGTTTGACTAGCGAAAGGTATAGCAGCCCCCAGAAGATAGAAGTTGGTAAAGAGCACTCGAAAAAATTGAACCCTTTTTATCTTTGTGAGTTTTGGATGGGAGTTGC
>CAMXCT020001092.1:0-10544 GCA_947184155.2 Cladocopium goreaui
AAAAAATAATTCGGGAATCACTGCACCGTTCAATTTTGTCTGGGCCGCTCGGCAATGGCCGCGTAGAGACCGCCGGAGGATGAGGAAGTGGCATGGGTGTTGGAAGTTGTGGGGTGCAAGCGATCTTATCTTGGAGACATGTCGGAGGATGAGTTCCGATACATCTATTCAAATGAATATCATGTGGTTTTAGTCGGCGATTCACGGGACCCATTTGCTTTTTTTTTTGAAGTGTGTTGATTTGATGTGTTCATTGCAAGCTTCACTGTTCAGTTTGCAGGTCTCTGCGACAATGGTGCCCATGCCCAGTATCAAATTTAGCAATTGTGCCCTGAGCGTCGAAGTCGGAGAACGATTTCTTGGCATTGAATTGTGTGAGTGCGTAGCTCACTGCATCTTTCTCACTGCATATTCAAATGAATAACATGTGGTTGTAGTCGGCGATTCACGGTACACAATTTTTTTGAAGTGTGTTGATTTGATGTGTTCATTGTAAGCTTCACCGTTGACGCGTTCAGCCTTCAGTTTGCAGGTCTCTGCGACAGTGGTTCTTTGCCATGTCAAACTCATGAGTGGTGTTCTCAATTTGGAAGTCAGAGAACAACTGCTTTGCAGTGGATTGTGCAACTTTGCAGCGACAAGCATAGTTTACCTCTTTATCTCTTTCCTGGGCTCAGAGGTGTACGTAGAGACAAGATGCATTGAGCACGGAGTGAACATCCATTGAGACAAGATGCATTGAGCACGGTGATGTACGCTGAATGTTCGAGAAAGTTGGCAGCAAATGCCTACCCCTGATTTTGCAACTATGTTTGCCCACCTTTGTTTGCAACTAAGGTCATCCACGGCATCATGGTGCCGAGCTTCTTTTGTATCTCAAAGGTCTTTGTGTGGAAATGCGTCTGACCTCTCTCTCTCTCTCTCTTTATCTCTTCCCCCTCTTTCTCTCTGTGGTTCCACGACACATGTCATCTGATGCCCTTTACCCAATATTCTCTTCTTGATCAATTTTACTTTTTTACATCATGTTTTTCCATAGCTCATTTAAAATTCACCAATAAAATTCACCAACTATTCACCGACTATCTTTTACGACTACCATACTCAGAGCTGCTTGAAACACATCTTTTTCGCTCTCGGGCCAACCGTCGTCTAGTTCTCTGGTAGCATATGCATTTTTTCTTGACAGCAGACATTTTGGTCACTGTTCCATGCATGCTGGAGACAAGAATCTCTATTGGGAACTATTTTGTTGTCATGTTGCTTGACTGCTTTCTGAGTTCATGTAGCTCTGGCTCCACTAGAAAATGTACAAGAACTGCTTTTGGCCAGGTATGTACCACACATTCTCTAAGTAATATTCCAGTTTACTAAGTAACATCTGGGGAGCTTCAGATGAAGGTTAGGCCCAAGGATGTTTCAACTCCCAGATTGGACACTGGTGTTGAGAACCCCTAAGCCACAGTTCAGATGACTATGAGATCTTCCTGGGAGTTCATCACAGGACCAGGGATTCAACTTCCTTAGTGAATGGATGAGAGCAATACCACTTATGAAGTTACTATAGTTCCACCTGGGTGGAGCCACAATTTTGCAAAATCTGGGAACTTGATGGTTCTGATTTTATTGCCCAATGTATTTTTTCTCATGAAAAATCATCACGATGTCAGTTTTCATCAAATGTTCATTTATTTTTATTTTTTTTTCGATTTTTTGATCATTTTTCTTCAAAATGTGGATCAGCAGGTGCCAGTTTGGTGCAAGTTTGCTGCAAACTTGCACCCCTGGTATGCAACTTTGATGCTAGTTTGATGCTAGTTTACAGTTTGGTGCTAGTTTGATGCCACTTTGATGCTAGTTTGGTACTAGTTTGATGCTAGTTTGGTGCAAGTAGCTTATGAAATTGGCATAGTACCGGGTTAGCTTATGAAACTGGCACCAAAGTGGCACCAAAGTGGCACCAAACCAGCATCAAACTAGCATCAAAGTTGCACACCAGGGGTGCAAGTTTGCAGCAAACTTGCACCAAACTGGCACCTGCTGATCCACATTTTGAAGAAAAACGATCAAAAAATCGCAAAAAAAGAAATGAACATTTGATGAAAACTGACATCGTGATGATTTTTCATGAGAAAAAATACATTGGGCAATAAAATCAGAACCATCAAGTTCCCAGATTTTGCAAAACTGTGGCTCCACCCAGGTGGAACTATAGTAACTTCATAAGTGGTATTGCTCTCATCCATTCACTAAGGAAGTTGAATCCCTGGTCCTGTGATAAACTCCCAGGAAAATCCCATAGTCATCTGAACTGTGGCTTCTGTGGCTTAGGGGTTCTCAACACCAGTGTCCAGTCTGGGAGTTGAAACATCCTTGGGCCTAACCTTTACCTGAAGCTCCCCAGATGTTACTTAGTAAACTGGAATGTTACTTAGAGAATGTGACTTAGTTCAACTGAAATTTAACTTAGGCAATTCCTGCCTGCAGTCTACCCAGTCCAGCTTAGCCAGCAGGTGTTTCTCACCCTTAGCTGTCCTGAGCCACAGTCATCCTCATTTAAAAGTTGGCAAAGCCAAAGCCTAAGCAAAGGACAATAATAATGAGAAACTTACTGCAGTCAGAAAGAATAAAGAAGTAAGTGCTTGACATGTAGGAGGAACAGCACATGTGTGTGCATATTTTCTTGCAAAACACTACAAAACCTGAAACCATAATGACACTTTGATGGTGCAAAGACTATTGACATGTTAGAGCTGCAAGTCTCTTCTTTATCTTTTTCTTTATTTTTTAATAAAAAATCCTTTGATTTCAGTTTGTGTTTACAAGCTTTTCTTAAGGCAATTGAGGCAAATTAACTTAAGTCAATTTTTATCAAAATTGACTATTAGTTATTTTTTTGCCTTAAAATTGAAATTTGACAATGATTCAATTTTTTGCCTTAACTGATCTTAGAGGCTACCAGAGGGAGTTTGACTTGCTTCGGCCTGAAGTCCGCCAAGGAGTCATGGAGAAATGCGAGGGAGATGAGGCCAATGTCTGGTGGATTGCTGCCCCGTGCACCAGCTACTGCGACTGGCAGTTGCAGAATGGGGGCACCAGGACTTTCGATCAGCCTTCAGGAACAGGAGCTGCCCCCACGCACAACGTGAGCAGGACGGCAACACCTTTGCTGGGGAGCTCTTTTTGAAGGCACTGCATGGAGAGGCGTCAGTTCCCCGTATGTGAATTGTCGGCCCCCAGCGGACGGTATCCAAAGCAATGGGATATTGATATTCCAGTATGGCGGGAAAATCTTCGCCGCGACGATGTGGATTACATCGACTTCGCCATGTGTGCGTGGGGTTTGGGGCCGCCCGATGAGGAGAATGCCTTTTACATCCACAAAACACGCCGTGTCTTTCCCAGACACGAGCCATTGAGGAAGCTTCTACTGCGCCAATGCCCAGCGGTTGGGGCAAACCACAAGCATGTCGCGTTGAAGGGCGCTCGGCAAGGGCAGAGCGTCCCCCGGTGTACGGAGGCAGGAGCTCATGCATGGGAGTTTGCCAAGGCTGTGGTAGAGGTTCTGCAATCTACACTGGGGGCAAGAGAGCCCGGGAGGAGCCGGAGGAGCAGCTGAGGAGAGGGGACGGTTCAGAGGGTGAGGAGAATGAGGAGAAGGGCGAGTATGACTCCGACGAGGCGATGGACGTCGTGGAGTTTGACGAGGTTCCGGGGGATGAAGATGCGAGCAAGCCCGACGTGGCCCCCCCTGAGTTTGACGACCTTCTCGAGGGTGTGGCCACCACTGAGCCCAAGGATCTTACTGCCGATCGGGCTTCGAGACCGAGAACGTTGTTGAAGATGACGGCGTGCTTGAGGTTGAGGAGGCCCTACGTTGATGACGCCGAGAAGGCCACTGCAGATGAGGAGCCCTTTGAGTTTGAGGAGGGCTCGGAGGAGAATGAGGCCAGGGAGCTTGACAAGAGCGTCGAGGAGCTTTGCAACGATTCTGGGGGCGAAGGTGGGGCTTCGGAGATGAGCCAACCGATGGAGAAGGTGATCAAATGCCCTTCAAAGTGGAGGAGTCCAGAGGAGTTGCAGAAGGCTTGGGACCACCAGGACGAGGAGCTCAATCAGGGCTGGCAGCCAATGGTGTACTGCGGAGGGCGCAGAGCAGCAGAACATCATCATTGAACAAGATGCAGAGGAGCCGGAGTCGCCAGGCTACGCCCCTTCAATCGCTAAGGATATATAGAGGAAGACGAGGCGAGAGGAGTGTGGGCCGCCCCGACCGAGGTAGCGGGAGCCCCTCGTCAACCCGACGATCCGTATGACAGTTTGGAGGAGGCACCGGAGGATTTTTGGGAGAGGCCCAACTGCCCAACCTTGAGAAGGGCACGATCCGGCGACTGCGCCAGCGGTTATTTGTGCCAAGCCCTATGGGTCTTCCTTGGTTTGGACAGCTGCCAGAGGAGAGGAGAACCATTTTGGTCAACGAGAGAGGAGTCAGGGCCCGGATCGATGACTTCTGGAGGAATGCTGGTGAGGTGAACGTCTGCTACGGATCATGGACGGGCTTCACTATATTTCCTCTGAGGGACGTTGAAGTCGACTGGGACAGGTGGAAGGCCTATGGCTGGGGAGATGAGGGCAGCTACGAAGAGGATGAGGAGCAGACAGACGAGACTGGTGAGGAGCCTGAGAATGAGGATGAGGCTGCAGATGGAGAAGATCGAGGGCCGACCGGAGAGTCGGAGGAGCGGCAACCGGCGCAGGGACCAGCCAGTATCAAGCGCCGCATCAAGCTGCAAAGGAGGCTGCACAGACCTGGGGAGCCGTTTGATCGCGAAAAAGGAGGCCAAAGGCCGTTTGGCCAAATGGCTTCGAAAAAACGGTTCGGCCTTAGAATCAAGATATGGCCGTGAAAACAAGATTTGGCCGTGAAAAAGTGCGCATTTGGCCGTGGAAAAACGTTGAATGGCCGTGAAGACCGTGAAAAACGTGAAATTGTAGACGGCAATGCGAATGGCCGTGAAAACAGCGTATGGCCGTGAATTTTTTTTTTGTGGACGAGAGCGGTATTACGGTATGTGCGCGTTTTTTGTGATCAAATGGCCCCCCAGGGAACTACATCGACGAGGTCGAGCTTCGGTTCGAGAACTCCGCAGCGGCTTGGGCTGCCTTGGTCCAAAGGGGCAGTGATTTGGTGAAGAAGGCCGGCAGTATTCAGAAGGCTGCAGAGAGCTTATGGGAGGTACGGGAAGAACGAGGGCTGATAAATCTCACGGGGGTGGGCAAGCCGGAGTTCGACGAGATTCTACATCCCGCGATCATCTTCTTTATCTCCGAGAGGTTCGGAAGCATGGGATGCCCGCAAGGTATGTTGGCTCCCGTGACCGAGTCAAAGCCAAACTACACTCAAACGTTTTTTTTGCAAAGTAGGAGGTTCAATGCAAAAAATGTCAATTTATTGGGAAAAATATGGTAGCCATGTGGTTTCTAAGTTGTTGGTGCAGGCTTTCATATCTTCAGCTGTGTGGAAAAAGAACAAGAACTGCACAATGCAATGCCCTTCAAAGGCTAGGAAGAAACAATGGAAAGCAACACACTGATATGTAATGCCTCGGGCTGGTGAAATGCCACAGAGGCTGTTGTGATTGTAAAGCCATATATGTAGGCAATGTAATGCCAAAGGGCTATCAAAAGAGAAGCAGACATGCATGTAACCATGGCTGTAAGCACCTGTTGTTTTTTTCCAGCCAGCTAGAATTTGCTGTAAATCTGATAAGGCAAAAGCGCTGGCTTCTTCTTGGCTTTTGTGGCAAATGAGGGGCACCAAGATGTCTGCAGTGGGCACAAATCCCAAGTTCTGGTCAAGCACAGTGCATGTGGCAAATTGCTGGTGTGGCACCCATTCCTTGACCTGCCAGGCTTTGACCAAGGTGGTCAAAGCTCCACGTAAAAGAAAATGTAATTGGATTTCTGCAACTCTCAAGTTACCAGCTGTTTGGTAAACCACAACATCATCCTTGTGGCACTCAACATGGTTGATTCTGGCACATTGGCTGCTCATGGCTTCTTTCAATTCTTCACCAATCAAGCTGGACAAAGTTTGCAATATTTTTTTGGAAGCTTTCACTGGGCGAACCAAATGGACACCATCTTGGAAAAGATTTGCTGTGTCCAAATGGCAGATCTCTTGGGCAAGGGCTTGCTCCAGCAAGTTGGCCTCAATTTTTTCTGGCTCAGGAGGGCTTGGGCCAGAGCCCCTATTGGTTTATGTTTTCTTTCATTGGCAAAGCAGGAAGGAAGAAATCCAAATCTCTGGAGGGTGTCTGGTATGTGGAATTGCCAGTGCCACTTCTTTATCAAAGATATTTCAGGAAAGGCTTGGTGAAAAGTTTGGATGGCCTGTTCTACTGCTGGTAACAAAGTGGTTCTGGTGATGAGGCCAGCTTGGTTTCCATCATGGACTTGGTCAATGAAAGCTGTCATTGCAAGAAAAGTTTGGCAAGCTTCAGGTTTATGACCTTTGGGCATTGCTATACTGTGGATGAAATACCTGATGATTGGAAACATGGCCAAACACTCATTTTGCTTATGGCTGGTCATTTTTTCTTGGAAAAGTAGCTGCCAATGTGTTGGCTTTTCCAACTCTTGGGAAAAACCCAATGGGTGTAAAAAGCCTTCTAGAATTGTTTAAAGGTGGAGGGATCTTTCCTCCATGGCGACAATGACGGTTTGAAAGAAGAAACGATTTTGGACCAGTTCCATGCAGGACTCCATGCATATAATCATGGGTGAACTGGGTGCAAGGCTGTAGCAAGTCCATGGCTTTCAAAGCTGGATCTAACATAAGTGCCATGCTGCTGTGGTTCCAACCAGTGGCTTGTTACCACATATCAAAATTATTCTTGGTGGATGTTGCTTTTCTGGCATCCAGCCGGGCATATGACTCAAGAACTTGGTCATCACTGGTCATTGTATTGCATGATGTTGCAATGCATTTGGTCTTCAGTGGTTCCACTGGCCCTAACATTCCCGCACAAAATTCAAAAATTTGGAGCCACTATCTCCCTTGGATCCCCAGACCATTTTCTGGGCAGCTCCATCTGCCAAGAGCATTCCAAAAGTGAAATGCAATCTGATGTCACCTTTCTCTGGGTACTTGAGAAGGAAGCCTGTAGGTGGATGGACTAAAGGGTTGCAAAAAAAATGGCTTTCAAGAGAGTGGCTGTCATTTGGCTGACACCTGCTTCCACACTGGCCACATGGTTGTTTCTGGCCAGACCTATGGTCAGCCAAGTGTCTGTGGAATGCAAATGTTGGCCAAATTCCAGAAAGCTGCAGTACCATGCCCAATTTTTTCCCGAAGGGTTCTTCGTAAAAATGCAGCCGTTATACTACATCTTCACACCTTCACACCTGCTGATCTACATCTTCACACGTTCACACCTGCTGATCTAAATCTTCACACTCTCACATCTGCTGATCTACATCATCTCACATCTGCTGGTCTACATCTTCACACTCTCACATCTGTTGATCTACATCTTCACACTTTCACATTTGCTGATCTACATCTTCACACCCTCATATCTGCTGATCTACATCTTCACACCTTCACATCTGCAGATCTACATCTTCACACCCTCACATCTGCAGATCTACATCTTCACACCTTCACATCTGCAGATATACATCTTCACACCTTCACATCTGCAGATATACATCTTCACACCCCCACATCTGCAGATCTACATCTTCACACCTTCACATCTGCAGATCTCCTCTCGCTCTTCTTTCTATTCTCTCTTAAGGCGGGGGCGGTGCCGCCGGAGCGCCACGAAACGCAACCCTTTCGCACGAAATGGACGTTGGACGTCAAAAACTAACTTGGCCCATCGCAACCCTTTCGCACGAAATGGACGTTGGACGTCAAAATCTGAGGAAAAAATGCGATTCCAGTTAGTCGAGCGCAACCCTTTCGCACGAAATGGACGTTGGACGTCAAAAACTGAGGAAAAATTGCGATTCTAGTTAGTCCATCGCAACCCTTTCGCACGAAATGGATGTTGGACGTCAAAAATTGAGGAAAAATTGCGAGTTTGAGGTGTCGCGCGCAACTCTTTCGGATGTTGGACGTCAAAAACTGAGGAAACATTGCGATTCTAGTTAGTCGAGCGCAACCCTTTCGCACGAAATGGACGTTGGATGTCACAAAAACTGAGGAAAAAATGCGATTTTGAAGTATCCATCGCAACCCTTTCGCACAAAATGAACGTTGGACGTCAAAAACTGAGGAAAATTGCGATTTCACGGGTCCGGTCTTTATATGTGAAAGTATTTGTGTGTAAAGGAGTTTCTGTGTGATTGTTTCTGTGTGTAAACGTCTCTGTGAGGAGTCTGTGTGTAAAAGTGTCTGTGTGTAAAAAAATCTGTGTGTAAAAGTGTCCGTGTGTAACAGGGTCTAAAAGTCTTTGTGTGTAAAAGCGTCTGTGTGTGTACGAGTTTCTGTGTGTAAAAGCGTCTGTGTGTAAAGGAGTCTGTGTGTAAAGTCTCTGTGCAAGCGTCTGTGTGTAAAAGCGTTTGTGTGTAAAAGCGTCCGTGTGTAAAAGCGTCTGTGTGTAAAAGCGTCCGTGTGTAAAAGCGTCTGTGTGTAAAAGCGTTTGTGTGTAAAAGCGTCTGTGTGTAAAAGCGTCTGTGTGTGAAAGCGTCTGTGTGTAAAAGCGTCTGTGTAAAAGCGTCTGTGTGTACAGGAGGTTCTGTGTGTAAAAGCCTCTGTGTGTGAAAGCGTCTGTGTGTAAAAAACTCTGTGTGTAAAAAATTCTGTGTGTAAAAGCGTCTGTGTGTAAAAGCGTCTGTGTGTAAATGCTCTTGTGTGTAAAAGCTTCTCTGTGGAAAAGGGTCTGTGCGTAAAAGTGTCTGTGGGTAAAAGCGTCTGTGTGTAAAAGCATCTGTGTGTAAAAGCGTCTGTGTGTAAAAACCTCTGTGTGTAAAAGCGTCTGTGTGTGTACGAGTTTCTGTGTGTAAAAGCGTCTGTGTGTAAAGGAGTCTGTGTGTAAAGTCTCTGTGTGTAAAGGAGTCTGTGTGTAAAGTCTCTGTGTAAGCGTCTGTGCGTAAAAGCGTCTGTGGGTAAAAACGTTTGTGTGTAAAAGCGTCTGTGTGTAAAAGCGTCTGTGTGTGAAAGTGATTGTGTGTAAAAGCGTCTGTGTGAAAAAGTGTCTGTGTAAAAGCGTCTGTGTGTACAGGAGGTTCTGTGTGTAAAAGCCTCTGTGTGAGAAAGCGTCTGTGTGTAAAAAACTCTGTGTGTAAAAGCGTCTATGTGTAAAAGCGTCTGTGTGTAAATGCTCTTGTGTGTAAAAGCTTCTCTGTGGAAAAGGGTCTGTGCGTAAAAGCGTCTGTGGGTAAAAGCGTCTGTGTGTGAAAGCGTCTGTGTGAAAAAGTGTCTGTGTAAAAGCGTCTGTGTGTACAGGAGGTTCTGTGTGTAAAAGCCTCTGTGTGTGAAAGCGTCTGTGTATAAAAGCGTCTGTGTGTAAATGCTCTTGTGTGTAAAAGCTTCTCTGTGTTCGTCTGTGTGTAAATGCTCTTGTGTGTAAAAGCTTCTCTGTGTAAAAGGGTCTGTGTGTAAAAGCGTCTGTGGGTAAAAGCGTCTGTGTGTAAAAGAGTCTGTGTGAAAAAATGTCTGTGTGTAAAAACCTCTGTGTGTAAAAGCGTCTGTGTGTAAAAGCGTCTGTGTGTAAAAGTTTTGTGTGTAAAAGCTTCTCTGTGTAAAAGGGTCTGTGCGTAAAAGTGTCTGTGGGTAAAAGCGTCTCTGTATAAAAGCGTCGGGTTTCTTCGCGTTCACGGAATGATGGTGCCGAGCTTTTTTCCGCAATGTATGTAGGAATTACCATAATTAAATGAGATAACACATGTCATTCGCAGACTCATGGTACCGAGCCTCCTGTGCACTTTTGTTGCTCACATTATATTGCTCCATGTTTTTTTTCTATTCCCCCCCCTTTCATTCATTCTCTCTCTTTCTCTCTCTCTTTCTTTCTGTGGTTGCAAGAGACGTGTCATCTGATGCCCTTTACCAAGTATCCTCTTCTTAATTAATTTTATTTTTTCATACCAAATCCTTCCATAGCTCATATAAAATTCACCAACTATTCACCGACTATCTTTTTACGACTACTATCCTCAGAGCTGCTTTAAAAACACCTTTTTCGCTCTCGGGCCAACCGTCGTCTAGTTAAATACGCAAGAGACGCATAATTTAATTTTGGAAATGGCAGGCATTTACAGCCACTCGAGTGGCCGCAAGTAGCCGCAAGTAACCGCCAACATTCTCTTGTTATTGGCAGCCACTTGCAGCCACTCGAGTGGCCGCAAATGGCCGCCAGCATTCTCTTGTCACTGGCGCCGCAATTGGCCGCAAGTGGCCGCCAGCATTCTCTTCTCAGTGGCAGCCACTTGCCGCCACTCGAGTGGCCGCAAGTGTGCGCAAATGCCCGCAAGTGGCCGCCTGACATCCTGCCAAGGAATTTTTTCCACATTTTCCGCGGCCACTTGCGGCC
>CAMXCT020001092.1:10644-180203 GCA_947184155.2 Cladocopium goreaui
TGTGTGTAAAAGCTCTTGTGTGTAAAAGCTTCTCTGTGTAAAAGGGTCTGTGCATAAAAGCGTCTGTGGGTAAAAGCGTCTCTGTATAAAAGCGTCGGGTTTCTTCACATTCACGGAATAATGGTGCCGAGCATTTTTCCGCAATGTGTGTAGGAATTACCATAATTAAATGAGATAACACATGTCATTCGCAAATTCATAGTACCGAGCCTCCTGTGCACTTTTGTTGCCTCCTGTGCACTTTTGTTGCTCACATTATATTTCTCCATGTTTTCTTTCTACTCCCCCCCCTTTCATTCATTCTTTCTCTCTCTTTCTGTGGTTGCAAGAAACATGTCATCTGATGCCCTTTACCAAGTATCCTCTTCTTGATCAATCTTATTTTTTCACACCAAATCCTTCCATAGCTCATATAAAATTCACCAACTATTCACCGACTATCTTTTACGACTACTATCCTCAGAGCTGCTTTAAAAACACCTTTTTCGCTCTCGGGCCAACCGTCGTCTAGTTAAATACGCAAGAGACGCATAATTTAATTTTGGAAATGGCAGGCATTTACAACCACTCGAGTGGCCGCAAATAGCCGCAAGTACTCGCAAGTAACCGCCAACATTCTCTTGTTATTGGCAGCCACTTGCAGCCACTCGAGTGGCCGCAAATGGCCGCCAGCATTCTCTTGTCACTGGCGCCGCAATTGGCCGCAAGTGGCCGCCAGCATTCTCTTCTCAGTGGCAGCCACTTGCAGCCACTCGAGTGGCCGCAAGTGTGCGCAAATGCCCGCAAGTGGCCGCCTGACATCCTGCCAAGGAATTTTTTCCACATTTTCCGCGGCCACTTGCGGCCACTCGAGTGGCCGCAAGTGGCCGCAAGTGGCCGCAAGTGGCCGCAAGTAGCCGCAAGTGGCCGCAAGTGGCCGCAAGTGGCCGCAAGTGGCCGCAGGCCGCAAGTAACCGCAAGTGGCCGCAAGTGGCCGCAAATGGCCGCAAATAACCGCCTAACATCCTCCCACGGCATTTTCCGCGGCTAACCCAGGGTTTTTTTTTCACATTTTCCGCGACTAACCCACACTCGGAACGACAGGCAAAAACCCACAACAAAAACGCACGAGTTCCAACGAAAAGGAAAGAGAACAATTAAGAAGAAGGACTTATTAAAAAAAGCGGACAACGCTGCAACGAAAAATAAGAGACTTCTAACGACAAGGAAAGACCCACGACGAAAACGCACGAATTTAAACGAAAAGGAAGGAGAAACAATTAAGAGGAAGGACTTATTAAAAGAAGAGGACAACGCGGCAACGAAAAAAAATAAGAAACTTGGAACGACAGGGAAAGATCCACAACGAAAACGCACGAGTTCCAACGAAAAGGAAGGAGAAGTAATTAAGAGGAAGGATTTATTAAAAGAGGAGGACAACGCTACAACGAAAAAAAAGAGACTTGGAACGACAGGAAAAGACCCACAACGAAAACGCAACGAAAAGGAAGGAGAAGCAATTAAGAGGAAGGACTTATTAAAAGAGGAGGACAACGTTGCAACGAAAAAAATAAGAGACTTGGAACGACAGGGAAAGACCCACAACGAAAATGCACGAGTTCCAACAAAAAGGAAGGAGAAGCAATTAAGAGGAAGAACTTATTAAAAGAGGAGGACAACGCTGCAACGAAAAAAAGAGAGCTTCGAGAAGCCACATAACCCAGAACGTTTCATATTGGCCGTGCCTCACTCAAAAGAAACGCCCTCAACTTAGAAATGGGGACAGCACAGTACTTTACATTGCCAAGACTCCGCCCACGGAGAATGTTATAAATTTTCTGTGCGCAGGCAACGGAAAATTGCCAATATTCTCGCCCAAGAGGATGAATGGTGAAAAATATAGTTTCACCCACGCCTGGCAGCCACTTGCAGCCACTTGCAGCCACTCGAGTGGTCGCGAGTGGTCGCCAGTGGCCACCATCATTCTCTTCTTTGGCAGCCACTTGCACCCACTTACGGCCAATCGAGTGGCAGCCAGTGGCCACCAGCATTTTCTCCTCATCAGCAGCCACTTGCAGCCACTTAATCGAGTGGCCGCCAGTGGCTGCCAGTGTCTGCCAGCATTCTCTTCTCAGCGGCAGCCACTTGCAGCCACTTGTAGCCAATCGAGTGGCCGCCAGTGGCCACCAGCATTTTCTTCTCATCGGCAGCCACTTGCAGCTACTTAATCGAGTGGCCGCCAGTGGCCACCAGCTTTCTCTTTTTATCGGCAGCCACTTGCAGCCACTTGCAGCCACTGGCAGCCAATCGAGTGGCCGCAAGTGGCCGCCATTTGGTTTTTCATCGGCAGCCAATTGCAGCCACTCGAGTGGCCGCCAGTGGCCGCCCGCATTCTCTTTTTATTGGCAATCACTTGCAGCCACTTGCAGCCAATCGAGTGGCCGCAAGGCCGCTAGAGCAAGTGGCCGCAAGTGGCCGCAAGTGGCCGTAAGTGGCCGCAAGTGGCCGCAAGTGGCCGCAAGTGGCCGCCTTTGCCAAAATCAAATTCGTGCCCTTCTGCACGCTCTCTGAATAATCTGGTTATATGCTTGTAACGCTGAAAATGGTGACCCTTCACAGGTTTTGCCATCTTTCTGGGAAACCACCATACCATAACATACCATACCATACCATACCATTATCCCAGGATCAGTAGTTATTATAAGTTTCCCCGTGTATTTCCCTAGTTGTTCCCTATTATATCTTGTAGGGATAGTTGGAATCACTTTTTTGGGGTTGCAAAAGTGTTGCAAGTCAATTTGTGTGTGCTTTTGCAGGTTTCATGCACTTGGCATGACCGTCGAAAGGGAAGTAAGTTGATGAACAAAAAAGTGAGAATAATCTGGAAGGGTCATCATTTTTGGGTTTCGATAGTTGTTTTTTTGGGAAAATATCATCAAAAAGCAATGAAATCTAGAATTTTTGGGGTAATAAAATTATGTGTATTTTTGCAAGTTTCAAACACTTAGCATGACCGTCGAAACAGAATCATTCCAAGTGTCTAAGCTTATCGTTTTGGAAATCTGGGAAGCATATGGGACAATAATTGGATAAAATAAGGAAATTATAGGGAAATTATAGGCCAAAAATAGGGAAGTAAAAAGGAAATAATAGGTAAACAATAGAAAAATAGAGAAGAAATAGAGAAAAAAGGAAATAATAGGGAACAACTAAGGAAATAATAGGAATACAATAGGGAAATAATCTGGTTATATGTTTATAACACTGAAAGGGGTGACCCTTCACACAAGATAGTACCTCCTAATTATAAATTGGTTTATAAACCACATTAACTATAGATATATTAACTATAAACCATAGTTATTGGAGTTAGTATTTTCCCTTGAGGTTGTCATGGCGATTGACCAGCTGTCCAACGGCTTGTGTGCGGTCTCCTGGTCCTGCTAGGTCTGGCCAGCTGGAAACAATGGCCTTCTTGGATGCTTCGAGTTGCTGTTACTTTTGCACTTGGTTTTTTGTATGTGCTAACCTATGGTCAATAGTGTTAAGCCTGCCTCCTTGTGTATAAACGATATATTTGGGAATTTAGTCTTGTTCTTAATTTTGTGGGGGTTATTTTATAACCGGCTTTTAGTAACCGACTCTAAAACTATGATTTTTTTATAATTCAAACATGGTTACGAAAGAATTTATTAAATTTATCTAATTTCTTCATAAATATTTAAAATTATTTATCTTATATATTATATTTTTAAATAATACATATTTTATTTAAATTTGGTATATAAATATTGTATATTTAAATTTAAATTATAAAGAAATAAAATATAAATTATAAAATATATTTAATATTATTATTATTAAAAATAAATTTTATTTAAAAATATAGTTGGCTTTTTCAAATTATGGAGTGCTTGTATCTATCGGAATGAAGACCGAATGACTTATGAATCCTTCACATCCTTTCCTTTTTGTGCTCAAGACTCCTAGCTCCTCTATGTATCGGCGACTTTCGGAGTGGGAGTTGGTACCTGGCTTTGGTGGTGGCTGGTCATAGTAGAACCCTGGAGTCGTGATTTGGCATTGGTTGGAGTAAGTTTATTGGTTTGGTCCTGGACAGGGGCAAGTAATTACTTACTCTGGGAAGTGCAGCAGTGGCTGAATCTGGCATTCCAACTTGGTGGTGCGTATATTCTTCTTCACTCCTGGCGAGAGATAGCTTGGTTGATTCGCATTTGCATAGACTTGGTTGGTGCGTTGTTTGATTTGGTTCGTATTCTAATCTCCTGGTATATTGCAGCAGAACCCCGGCTCGACGAAATTGCATATAATTGGAGACCGGTGCCAAGCAGCTGGGGGCAAGCCTCAGAACGGGGTAGTGACCTAACCTGGGTTGGCATGGCAGCAGCTGTTGGGGCTGGTGCACCTCCAATACCTGTAGGTACGTTTGTTCTCATCTCCAGGCCTCCTGATTGGGACGAGGTTTATGTAGCTGGCTACAATCCATTTGCGTCAGAGGTCCTATGCCGAACGACCAGTCCAGATGGAGCAGACTGGTGGTGGGTCATGATCTAAGTTTTGGGCTTGCATATGAGGTTGCCGGTTCTTGCAGCGGATGGTACCCGTGCTGCCCCTTATCAAGGCGCCGCTGCGGATGCATCAAGCCTGAAAGCTTTGGAGGCCGCGGTGCGACAGTTGCAGGCTATGGCGCTGAGGCCCGGGTGGATCGTCCAGGAAGCCCGAGGACAAGAAGAAGAAAAAGAAGTCCCGGAAAAACAAGAAGAAGAAGAAAATAGAAGAAACGATCCAGGAGCAGTTCCCGGAGTTCAGCCAGCTCCAACGAATTCGTGGAGCTTGTGAGAAAGGATGTCCTAGATCCCTCCCTAAATACCAGCGCGAAGCCGACCAACCCCTCCGCTGTGCAATAGCAATCTTCTCACATTTCACAGGCAAGCAGCAACGCTACAAGACGGCCTGGGAAATGAGCTCAGTATGGCACAACAACGAATAGATCCTCAGCATGCAAACAGCAGAACATGACAAAACACAAATCACCGTATATGTTGCTGAAGCCCCGAAAGACCAATTCACAGAGAAATATACAGCCGAATGGCAGCAGTGGGGCGGACAAAAGGGAACCACACGAAAGGCAGACGGCTACAAGCCACAAGACTTTTTCACCATTCACATAGAAGGCACTCACCACGCAGACCGCAGCAGCCCTTGACACACAGTACGCCACACTGCAGCACCAGCGGAAGCAAACCCACACCAAAGATAAGGACGATGAGATGGATGGAGGAATTCCTGACCTGAGAGGGCAGCGCAAAGGTGAGGGCAAGCATGTGGCGCAGGGGCGCCAATAGGACGCAGCTAACCACCACCCCATACAGCATCAATTTCGGCCACACCAACTCTTAACGACCATTTTTGATTGGGATAACAAATCTCGCCGCACAGTAGGCGAGCCGGGCGAACCGCGGGGCGCTGACCCTATGACCATTCCTACGGACCATTTCTTGACAGCACACACTAATGACAAAACGTGACACATCCCCAAAAGGCCCCAGCGGCAACAGAGAGAGCAAAACTGGTCCAGTAAAAAGCGAGGTTTCAGGTCCGAAGCCGCCCGTTTACAACGACAATACAACCGGCAACAAAAACGCAACGAACAAAGACGCATCTATCGGGGGTGTAAATCTAACATGCTATGCGGAGCAGGGGACAATGGGGGAGGTGGGTTGGGCGCCTGCCTCCCAGGTCTTACACGCAAGACTGAAACCTTTCCGCCCTTGAAAGACGCGCGTCTAGCTTTACACACACGCGCCTCTACGAGGAGCACCGCAACCTCAACAAAGCCAGTGGAACACAAGTATCATTAACATATTGTGGTTTCAAAATCAAAAACGTCACCTTCAACGTCCGCTTCCTTTTGAAAGTAACTATGCACAGACAAATTACTGATCATATGCGCAGGCACGACATTCACATCTTGTGCATGCAAGAGACGAGATCCAAGAACACAACGCTGACAATTTTACCTTCCTGACTGTCAGCACTGTGAATACCAGTCAACCAGAGTATGCAGGAGTAGGCTTCGTGTTGTCCCCAATGGCCCCGAATGCCCTTGTGCGTACTTCTTTCATTAACAGCCGAATTGCCTGCATCTCACTGCTTATACAAGGAGGAGAATTAAAACATCGTATACATACATATGTACCACAGAATGCCCGACCAGAGGATGAACGTCGAGATCATATTGAAAAATTACAACAGGCTATTTCCCAAATTGCTCGCAAAGGACCTTTTGTTGTGTTGGGGGACTTCAATTCGCGACTTCAAGGGAGATTGCATGGCGAAGAGGATGTTTTGGGACCACGCATGTTTGGGATGGACAGCTGTGGGGGAAGAGACCGATAATAGATTCCTACTTTTGGATTTTTGTCGCGCAAACGATCTGATTGTGGCCAACACATGGTTGCAATAACCAGCAGCTAAACAGGTAACCAATAAAGAACCCAGTGCGCATTTTCTGCCTCCAGATAATACCGATTGGGATCCCGCTGACTTTGCGCAACTGGACTTTTGCCTTTGACCTCAGCGTTGGTGGAATTTTTGTAAGGTCAGCAAGAGCAAATTTGGACTCCCATTTTCCCGTTGTTTGGTGCTTGCAAGTTAAACTCGGAGCTAAACCAAAGGCGGCGCACCGCCCACGTTGGGACTTCCAACAACTTCCAACAGGCAACGGAAGCCCAAATAGATGCAATGAACGACACAATCACTACTAATTACAATGCTCGAATCGGATATACCTTACCAGGACCCTACCGCTCGATGGGGCACCCTAAGTACTTTGTATGCCTAAGCCATAGACACCCACATACCAAAACAAACCCTTCAACCTAAACAACCGTGGATCACACAAACTACACTGAATCTCCTGGAGAGAAGGGGGCAACACCAGCAACATGGCGACCTAGCGCAAGTAGCTGAACTCAACAAGACAATCAGAAAGGCAACAAAACTTGACAAACGCAAATGGCTAGAAGAGCAGCTTAGCACCGGTGACTGGAGACCCATCACCAATCTGAAGAAGCCGTTCCCGCACAAGGCGCTCACGCTAACGGACACAACCGGGCCGGGACCGCCCAGTAACGCGGAAATTTTCGCCACTCACCTAGCCACCAAACAATGGCAGGAAGCAGGACAACCGCAAGGACTAGACACCACACCTATTTATCAGAATCCTCCGACCATTTCTGAAGCGACCATTTCTATCGCAGAAGTAAGGCAGTGAAACAATCAAAAGCAGCCAAACAAGCTGGTAAAGACAATATCTCAAATGATTTCTGGAAACGACTAGAGGGACTGGGCTTGGACGCGTTGGTTTCATTGTTTCAATTGTGTTGGGGCTCCCGAATTCTCCATAGCAATGGAAACTTTCCCCAGGTGGTAGGTATTTTTCAAAAGGGTTCTGCACTGTGTTTTTTCGTGGTTTTGTGGCTCCGGAGGGTTGAAAAGTAGGCTCGCTAAAGCGGCGGGTGCGGAGACATCTGGGGAGATGAGAGATGAAAAGTTGCACGCCGTTGTGGCGCGAAGCCGATTTCAAAGTGAAAAGGTACAAAACACCTCAGGATCGGACCACTTTTGGAAGTTGAGATGTTGAAAAAGTGCACGGCGTTGTGGCGTGAAGCACATTTGGAAGTAAAATGTGTTAAAAGCTGAGGGGTTCGGAGCAGTTTTGGAAGTTGCGATGTCGAAAAAGTGCACGCCGTTGTGGCGCGAAGCACATTTTCAAGTCAAAATGTACAAAACACACCATGGTCGGACCACTTTTGGAAGTTGCGATGTCGAAAAAGTGCACGCCGTTGTGGCGCGAAGCACATGTCGAAGTCAAAATGTACAAAAAACACCATTCTCGGACCACTTTTGGAAATTGAGATGTCGAAAAAGTGCACGCCGTTGTGGCGCGAAACACATATCGAAGTCAAAATGTTAAAAACACCAGGGGTTCGGACCACTTTTGGAGGTTCAGATGTCGTTTCGCTTCACTACACTACACTCCACTACACTACACTCCACTCCACTACACTACATTACACAACACTACAACAACAACTACACAACTACACTCCACTACACTCCACTACACTCCACTACACTCCACTACACTCCACTACACTACACTACATTACACTACACTACACGACCTTCCAGTACACTTCACAACATTACACTACACTACACTCCACTACATGACAACTACAACTACAACTACAACTACACAACTACACTCCACTACAATACACTCCACTACACTCCACTACGCTAAATTACGCTACACTACACTCCACTACACTCCACGACACTCCACTACACTACACTACACTACCTTGCACTACACTTCACTACATTACACTACACTACACTCCACTACAAATACAACTACGACTACGCAACTACACTCCAGTACACTACACTACATTACACTACACTACATTACACTACACTACACTACATTCCACTACACTCCACTACACTACACTCCACTACACTACACTACATTACACTGAATGACGCTGCACCACAGATAGACAGGAAGACAGATAGACAGACAGACAGATAGATAGATAGACAAACAGACAGATAGACAGATAGACAGATAGACAGATAGCCAGATAGACAGATAGACAGATAGACAGATAGACAGATTAAAGAGAGATAGAGAGAGAGAGAGAGAGATGGATAGATAGATAGATAGATAGATAGATAGGTAATTAGATGAAAGAGAGAGAGAGAGAGATAGATCGATAGATAGATAGATACATAGAAGATAGGTTGGTAGGTAGGTAGATAGTAAGAGAAAGAGAGAGAAAGAGAGGAGACCTCAAGCACCTTTCGGCCCATCAGTGGCTTCGCTCCGCCATCCCTGATTCGCAACAACCAATCTCTCCTATAGGTTTCCTATTTTTGAAACTTCCGCCACCGCCTTGTGCGGTACTACTGGTAAACTGTACGCTCGCATTATCGCTAACAGATTGGCAGCAGGGCTAGATGACCGGATTAGGGAGTTGCAATTTGGATTTAGGAAGGGACGGAGTCCATCTGAAGCAATATACCTAGTCAGACGGCCACAAGACTTAGTTGACGCCAAGAAATATCAAGTACTTTACCTTAAGTTGCTGGATTGGAGCAAAGCATTTGACAAGATTAGGCCACCTGCACTGCATCTTGCGTTGCAGCGACTCGGAGTGCCCAATCACATGTGCGCAGTGGTGAAAGAGTTGGTTAGCAACCCTCTTTTTGAAGTAATTCTGGATGACCAAATCTCTAACTGCAAGGAGCAGAAGAGCGGCATCCGCCAAGGATGCACATTAAGTCCGCTGCTACTCATTCTCCTTCAAATGGTGTTGTTCTACGATGTCCAAACTAAGTACCTTGCCAAGCACCCCTTGTCAGTTACCCCTCAAATCCCATTCTTCGACATAGAATTTGCTGATGATACAGTCTTAATCGCAAGGACGAGGGAACACATACAGGATCTTTTGTGGTACGTGCAGGATGAAGCTTCCAAATACAATTTGCATCCGAACATGGATACAGACCAATGACTTTCTGAAATGCACAAACTCACTCACAAACACCGCTACATGTGGATTAACATACGTAACTTCAGCCTAATCAAACGGACAGAAGCCACATACAGCGGTGCACTGGCCCATGAACAGAGTTATCAGATGCTCGCAGAAGATCATGCAATTATGTCCAATGTCAGTATAGCCGTACGCTTGTCGTGGAGCTTGCTTGTGGCTGCATTTACTTGTCAATGATAATCTTGTTATAATGGGTTGCAGCAAGTGCATTTGGTTTGCCCACATCAACAGGGCTGTCTGACTCTTGCACCTCTGAGTTCAATGCTCATGTTCTTTCTGTCCGCTGACTATTTTCTGACAGCAACGCGCCAACCAGGTACGCATACTGATATATTGACAATGTTATAAACAATAAGGAAACCAACGGATGCCACATCTGATTTCATCAGCGCGGATCATCCGATGGCAATGAAACAATAAAAATGACTTCTGGTGAAGACCATCGACCATCATTGCTGAAAGCATCTGAGTGGACGTCTGGTTTCAGAGGCCGACTCACACTTCCAGACTCACCACCCCCTGCCCGTCCGGCCAGTGTGGCAGGGTCACGGCAGGCTCCCCCTGCCCGTCCGGCCAGTGTGGCAGGGTCACGGCAGGCTCCGCCTTGGAAGCTTCCGGCGCTTTCGGTGCTTGAAGCCCCAACTTCTTCCGCACCTTGTATTGCAGAGGGCCATGCTGCCCAGCAGAGCCATAGACGATGCAGAGAAGCAAAGCACGACATTCTGCTAGGCAGATCAAAATTTGCAAGACTGGAAGCCAAAGGATGCGGCAAAGGATTGCTTTCAAACCAGACTGGTTCTCTTTGCCGGGCCATTGACTGACCATGCAGTTTTGCAAGGTGGCAAAGGTCACAGCCAGGACAAAGAAGCTGATGAAAGTTGGGGCTGCCACTGCCACCACACCGTTGGGCCCCTGCTCAACTCCTTCAATAGGCATTTTGACCAGGCCAAAACCCACTGTGAGCATCGACTGGAAGGTCATGATGGGTAGACCAATAGACACAAAATGCCTCACCAACAGCATTTTCAACGGGAAGATAAAGCAGTTCAGCGTTGAGGGGTCATGCAACAAGCTCCACGGAAGTATCAGGACCGTTCCAACGAAGAAGCGAGTCACCTGCGCCAGGGTTTCCCCAATGGCCTCATTGAGGCTGTTGCCCATGGGCGGTGCTTTCGCAACACAATGGTCCAAGGGTTGCACGATCAAATTCCGGTTGGTCCAAGCACACCCAATGGAGATGGCCACGTCTTCAGCCATGAGCGAGGGATGATGCATGCCAGCTCGGATGTACTGTTCCATGGGCATAGCATATTGTCCATAGACAAACAAGGAAAACAGTGGCTGCGTGATGACGCCGATGACAAAGAACTCGGTGATCTGTGCATACACGGAGCCAACGGCATATGCTCGCCTGTTGTTGATGGTATGGAGGACCGTTGGCTGCCACAGCACAGGTCTGCGATGGGCCTTCCAATCGACCATGCGATGCTCCAGCTCAGTGAGCAAACCTGGCTGCATCACCACTTGTGCGTCGATCTTCGCAAAAACCCAGTCGCTAACCTGTGGACTGCTCCCCTGTTGGGCTGAAACCTTTAGCAAAACCGTAAGAAACAAAGCAAGCAACAGCAACAGCCAATTTGGGTATGTTCAGCCATGTTCACCCAAAAATAGTAAAACATATGTTGTACGAAATAAAATATTATTCTTTACACTGGCTAATATTTATAACTTAAGAAATGTATAAGGTTAATAATTATTTTATATATTAAACTTATACATTATTTAATATAGTTATTTTAATCCAAAACTTCTAATCTATTTTTATCACCCTTATTCATTTCTAAATTCTTTTGATACTTCTTTGTTTTTATGTGGTCATAAAAGTATTTTTGGCTCATTGACTTATTACAAACAGAACAACTAACAACTTTGTTATCAAATAATTTTCTCTGTTCCTGTTTCCTAAGTCTATACTCTTTATCTTCTTGATATATTTTTCTTTGTTCCTCATTGTATCTATCTTTATGTTTTTCACGATGGGCTTTTCTATATTCATTACATTTTCTACAGCATAATTTACCTTCATCAAAATCATCTAAATATTTTCATTGATCACATTTACTACATTGTTTTTTATCAGTCATATATATATATAATATCTATAGCCAATAACCCTTTATATAAATACTTTTCCTAGAACTGTTATTCCTAGAAAAAATAATCAACATAGTTATATAATTGTTTATTATATTTTTTTATGGGGATAAAATCCTGAGTGGATGGATGCACCAAAATCCCGCAAGACCGGCTACAAAATTTGTAGGAGACATTACGACAAGAAAATCCCGTAAGACACACTACGGTAAATCCACCTACATAATTAAAACCTCAGCAAAAATAGCCATTTTTAAAGCCCTGTAAGTCCCACTACAAAATCCGTAAAACCCCCTACGAAATCCGTAGAAGCCATTACGGCAAAAAAAACCGTAGCCAGCCCTATTCAAAGTATCCCAGTATCCCAAACAGTATACTCAAAATATCTAAATATCCAGAAAAGGACACTCAAACTATCTAAATATCTAGTAAAGGATACTCAAAATATCCTGTCGTGGTTTGCTTCCAGAGGATACTGAGCCAAGCACCGATTTCAGTGCCAGTCAGAGCATTGAATGTGGCTACTTGTGCCCTTTGTGTATCTTTCGGCACCAAACCAATCAAAATTAATCCAATCCCACTATATAAATTAATGACTAAATATTATATGGAGTATCCGGTGATGCTGATGACTTTTGGGTTGGGTTGGGTTGGGGTTATTCAAAAACCATTTCAAAATTAGATGATGATGAGTGGCAAGGTGCAGTATCAATTTTCTGTGGCAGGTATGACTTGATTTGTCAAGTCCTAGCGCGTAGCGGTATTGCATCAAAGATTTCATTTATCAACCTTTCAGGAATTCTATACAACTCATCTTGAGAATGTTTGTTATTATCGCGTCCGCCTACTATTTTACTAGTTCCGCGTTGCGCTGTTTCTCTATCATATTTTCACAACCGCCTTTGCATAATGCACGTGGCTCCCATTCATCAAGATTATTCCATAACCTAGTCCGTTTCCTATAGTTAAATCCATACTTGCAGTAATCTACATCTTTAAACGGTTTCCCAATTATAAACGGTTGAATTTTCAGTAGTCTTGTTTGTGGATTTTCAAAAAACCATATCCTAGGATTGAAGTATTCTAAAATCTCAATGGTTTTCATTACTATAGCATTAGCTTCATCAATGTTTCTCACCCCGACCGTTTTAGCCCTAGAATATTCCGTGCAAGGAGGCGACGCGTGGATGAAATCAAAATATCCTACAGGATATATTTTATAACCCCAATCTCAAATATTGCAATCAATATCCGTATTTTTCAAGTCCAGACTTATAACATCAAACCCTTTCATGTTGGCTACTCTTCCGATACTACCGGTTCCGCTAAATAATTCTAATAAGTTCATTAATAATATTCTTTAGAATATTATTAACAAAATTATTTTGGCAAAAGATTTATAATATATTCACCTCGCTCATCTTTTACAATATGGTAGTATTCTAAAGTTTTTTGGACGGGGTTTTTAATACGACCGGTTTTAACCATTTCAAAAATAAGTTTTTTGCTTTTCCTACCAAGTACCTTTCGGCTTACCAATGCCTTTTTTTTCAAAAATATCCTCCATCTTTTTTCTGCTCTTCTTTATCTTCAACCTCTGTGTAATTTCATTCAGACTTGTCATTATTGAAGACAACATTTTACTATTATTTTTGGTGTGCTCGTAGATTTGGCTTAACAAATTGTAATCCACCTCCTGAGGGCTCATATATATTAAATTAGAAATTTTAAAATATTTATTTAATTATTTAATAATACATGCTTAAATAGTTATTCTAAATCATTGAGTGTGTTTTGTTTCTTTTTGTTACTTCGTGGTGTTTTCATTACATCGCTTATCATTTGATTTCTGTTTGCTTCGTCTTCAATTGGAGGAGTGGTAATTCTGTTAAAAGAGAAGCTAATACTATGGTCTTCCCTTTCTAATGTGATCCCTCCTTCATCATTTTTATTGACATCCATTGATTTACCATTTTTTGTAATTTTGAAACTACACGGATTACAACGGCAAATTATGCCTTTAGGGTTGATTTCAATTTCATTTCTTAACTGTAATTTACCATAACATAACGGACAATCAAATATAATGTTTTTACTTGTTAATTTTTGTTCTTTATTTAAACTAACCATTTTAGGTTCATCATCCGACAACTCAAAGTCGCGAAGCTCGCGAGCTCCTAGCGTCGCGTCTTCAGGGATTGGTTGCTTTTTCATTTTACTCACTATTCTTTTTGATGGCATTATTATATACTAGATAATTTACTTAAAAAATTGATAAGTTCAAGACACATTTTTAAGAAAATTTTAACTCTACCATCTTCAACTACTGGATAAGTTGTATTATCAGCAATCCTATTTTCAATCTCCTCTATTGTATCTATGTAGGTTTCATACTCGTTCATCCTGATTATATATAATTAGAAAATATCATCAATATACATTCTAATTATACTATATATACAGGACTTTTCTTAGCTAGACGCGAAGATTTATTCTTGGGGACGGTGAGGTAAAAAATGTCGGGGAGCAATCAAAAGAAAACAAGCAAAACGAATTCAACTTCTATTGCTTCACTTGTCAGCGCATTCTCAAAACTAATTAACGTCTTTGCGGGTTGAAAAAAGCAACTGTCCCATCGCTGAGCCATAAATTTATGCGAAGGTATCCTTTTATCAACAATATATATTATATAAATATTTTCGAAATATTAATAATAAAAAATTATTTCACCGAATGCAAAACCCATTGATGAAATACACTATACATTTCCTCAGTCAAAATATCCAAATGTTCCAGAAGTCCCATTTAGAGCAATTATAACCGCTTCGTCAGGTTCAGGAAAATCTGTCTTATTAACAAATATGATATTAGACATTTATAGAAATGTATTTAGTCGTGTCTTTATCTGGTCGCCTTCAATTGAAATTGATAGTATATGGTTGCCAGTGAAAAAATATATCAAACAACAAGTGAAAGTGGATACTGGCAAAGAAAAGTGTTGGTTTGAAGAATTCAATATAGAAGATTTAGAAAGGTGCTGGATACACAACATAGAATAACAGAATACAGTACAAAACATAAGATGAAAAAACTATATCCTATACTGCTGGTGTTAGATGATATAGCGGATGACCCACGTGTAGCAAGATACTCTAAACTTTTAAACTCAGTTTATGCAAGAGGTCGCCACAATGGGGTTTCTGAAATCACCACCGTTCAAAAGTTCAATGCTTTAAACACATTAATAAGAGTAAATGCCCCTCATCTTTTCTTTTATAAAATCAGGAATTTTCGCGAGATTGAACTACTACAAGATGAATTATCGACAGTTGTTAGAAAAAACAACATTCAAAAAGCAAAGAAGCTTATATCAAATATATATGAAATTGCTACTGCCGAACCACCTAATTCCCTCTACATAAATTTATTTACTAATGATATAAACAAAATGTTTATGAACAACTTTAATGCGTATTTACACATTGTAGATTGATAATATTGTCTCAGTATAATATTATCAATTCAGAATAAATTCCAACTGCAAAGTTGGATAGCTGGTAGTCTATACAATATTCTATCAGATTTTTTGTCTTCTATGTCCTTCAGTTTATTGGATATTTCTTTTATTGTTTTAATCTGTAGCCTATCTATATTACTGATGTCTAAATCTTCTTCGTTTATATTGCTGAATTCTTCTATACAGTCCTTTTTAACCGTAGATTGTTTATTTCCCATTATTTATTATTTTAGAAAAAATGTTTAAAGAAATGGTGATTAAAAGTGATATAGTGAAGAATGGAGAACAAATACAAGAGAGGAAAGATTTATAAAATAGTTGATGCTGGTTATAACAAATGCTATATAGGAAGCACTGCTGAAAAGACGTTGAGCAATAGGATGTCAAGACACAGGTATGACTATAAAATATACAAGCAAACTTTAAACGAGAAAATGACGTGTTTTGATATTTTTGATGAATATGGTATTGAAAATTGCAAAATTGAATTGATAGAGAACTACCCTTTTAATAATATAGAAGAGTTGCGTAAAAGATAATGTTTTTTTATTCAAACCGTCGAATGTGTAAATAGATGTGTTGCTGGTCGCACTAAAAATGAATGGAATTTTGACAATAAAGAATACTATAAAAAGAAAGCAATTGAAAACTATTACAAAAATAGGGAACAACGATTGAAACAACAGAAAGAACATAGAGAACTCAACAAAGAAACAGTCAATGCTCAAAAGAAAATATCCCACTTATGTGAATGTGGAGTTTCATATACAAATAATCATAAAGCAAGACATATGTAAACACAATGACAAAGACATCAAAATTACATACACTCATTACAAGATAAATAATACTAATTCAACTTAATATTATTTATCTATTCATTCTTTACTTTTTGATTTTGCTTTTGCCTGAGGTTTTGTTTTCATTAACTTTTCTACTGCTTCTTGTAATTCATAAACAGAACTTTCTAAATGCTCTATTTTTTGTTGTTGCTGTTTGACACATCCCCATAGAATGCCACTTAGTTTTACATAGTTTAACTTTTCAACATCGCCATCAAAAATGATGTTTTCAACATCTGTTGGTATATTTGCGTGGACTTCCTCTGCTACAAAACCTATATGATTTTTGATAATACCTTGTTTCTTTTCCTCATTCATTTTAACAAAGTTCGTTTTTATGTTCTTTACAATTGTTGTAAAGTCATATTTGGCGTCTTTAATGACATATTTTACCTTTTCCGAACTTGTATCGACCAACTCCCCACTTAACGTTTTACCAGCAACAACCGTTGTGTTCTGATGTAAATTTAGAACAATGCTTGACATATCAAGTATGGTGTTGCCACCACATAAAATTCTGCTTTGACCCGTTGTATCATTATTTACCAATGCTAACATTTCAACATTGCTCTCTAAAAAATTGTCTATATATACTTCTTTACCTCCTGCTTTATTAAAATACAACCTATTACGGTTCATAACGATAGGCGTTGACATTTGTAAATCTTCATCTGCTTTTTCTGTATCTCATATATTCTACTAAACCATCATCTGTTGTATTACTACCTTGAAAAACCATATCGGCACCAAAGTTTCTATTGAAAAAATAATCTCCATAAATATATTGAGACGACAACGCCCTACCTGTTGATACACCAATAATATTTTTAGTGCCATCTAATGTAAAGAAATTAACACCGCCCCTTTCGAATACTACATTAGTAGGAGTGGCACTATCAATTGCATCAAATTTAGCACTTTCAGCAAGTAATGATATCCCTGTATTCACCTCTACATTACCATTTCGAAAATACATAAAATCTATGGTGTTCCTTCTAAAACTGACATCAGCATTACCGATACTATCATAAGTGTTTGACCTAGCACCTTTTGTTAGTTCCACTGCTTGTAGCGTTCCTTCAAACTTCATATATTCAACATCACCCCGTTTAAAGACTAAATCAACATCAGTAGCATTTTTTGTATTGATAATATCGGTTTGTAATTCAGTATGACATATGACATCTACATTAAAATACGCCTGTGTTAATGACAATTGAAACTTTAAGTGTTGAGGAAACGGACTACCATCAACATAAAACCGATGTAATCCACCAGCAGCAAAAATACAATAATCATAGGCAGTATTGCCACTTCCTATATTAAGAGAACGAATATAACCTTTACCAGTTCCTAATACAACTGTCCCTCCTAGGACTAACTCTATACCTGGAAGAAACTATGAAGTTCCATTAACCGTTAGGTCAAAACTTCCAAATTGAGCACCACCGCCTATGACTAAATCGCCTTCTATTGTTTGTAATGCTTCTCCTGTATATTTTACTAAATTAGTATCATCTATCCCTCCAATATCTGGACTTGTAGGCTTATGGAATGTATCAAATTGTTTTGTAATGTCATAACTAAATTAGTTGTAGCATCTGGCACTGTAGGGCTTCCAACATAAATTTTAATTTCACCCGTGCTCTCGTTCATTACATAATTCAGTTGATAAATGCCTGCTTTCAACAGTGTTGCATACAATGTTATTAAGACATTCGATTTTAGTATTCAACACTGTCAGATTATCTTGAAGTTCAACCATACTAACAGCATTTCTTTTAAGTATCAAATCAAGTGGTGCTATGGTGTCTATTTCTTGTGTTTTAAGATTACCTCCGCATTGGATTATTTTATTTGCTACAGTTTCGGTTTCAGAAACATCATACTGTATGTAAGTATCACTGTTGCTTTGAAAAAGTATATCATTTGTATTGAGCGCATCATATGTATTTGTTTGTATATTTGAACCTTTGATATAACCGCTACTATCTAATGATGCTACTAAATGATTACCTCCAATTTGGGCATCACCATTGACATAGAAATCTTTATCACTGCTTACGGCATCTAATATGATTTTGGAAGTGCCTAATATATGACCTATACGAAGTGTCCCTGCCATATCCTGTGGATTGTTGATATTAAGTTTGTTATTTAGTAATGTATCTGTTTCTGACTTATCATACTTATTATTCAATAGTGTATCTGTTTCTGACTTATCATATTTGTTGTTCAATAATGCATCTGTTTCTGATTTATCATATTTATTATTCAGTAGTGTATCTGCTTCTGTTTTATTGTATTTATTGTTCAGTAGTGTATCTGTTTCTGACTTATCATATTTGTTATTCAATAATGTATCTGTTTCTGATTTATCATTGTTATTATTCAATAATGTATTTGTTTTTGCTTTATTGTATTTATTGTTCAGTAATTAGTGTATCTGTCTCGGACTTATCATATTTGTTGTTCAGTAATGTATTTGTTTCTGTTTTGTCATAATAATTTGTTAAGTCAGCACCACCTCCACCTCCGCCATTAGCAACTGCTGTATCTACATAACTTTCCGTAGCAAGGTTTGAAGACCCAGTGGCTAAAAGTTTTATAAACTCTGTTCCTATTATGGTATTGCCTCCGTCTAATTGTAATGAACCCATGAATATAATTATTATAGAATATATTTTATATCATATTTTTTATGTTTTTGAAGAAAACATATTCATACAAAGATTATTATATCGTTGTTGCTTCTGTTGTATCATTTGATTTTGTAAAAATTGGTAGTGTTGTGCTAATGCTGTTGTAGGGTTTATCGGTTGATGTGCTGGTTGTTTCTTCTTTTTCTTTACTATTACTTCTTCTCCACTACTACTCTCTGAGTAATATGTTTCAGGAGGGGGTTTGGGAGCTTGTTTTGGTTTCGCTTGTTGTTTTGCTTTTGGTCGTGGATTGGTATTGGGTTTATCTCACAGTTTTCCACCTGAGTTTTTTTCGAAAGAGTATATCTGTATGTCTTTAATGAGACTTCTTTAAGACATTTAGGAAATTGTATTCTATCCTTTTGTGTTTGCCGTTTTGGTTTCTCTTCTTTCACTTCTTCTTTTGGTGGTTCATTTGCTTCTTCAACAACTTCATTTGTTGGTTCAGGCTCAAGTATTTCTTCTTTTGCTTTTTCAGTTGTTTCAAGTGTTGGTGTTTCTTCTTTTACTGCTTCATTACTTAAATCAATCACGTTCACGCTCATTACAATATATTCTACAAAAATTCTTTTAATATTCTATATAAAAATTTTAAGGAAAATATTTAGAATACCAGTAGTACCCGCACGAGGCGGGGCGGAAGTTGCCTTATATATATATATATAGATATATATATATATTATATATATATATAAGACCTTTCTCATCTATAGAACTTGCATGTGCCGTGCGCCAGCCAAGCCCGTGCGTGTGTGCACTCTGCGAAAGTGGCGTCCTGTTTCACATGTCACATTTGAAGCTCCACTTCGCCCCTTCACACTTCCCACTGCACTCTTCACACTCCACACTGCATGAAACGATCAAACTGTTGCTGCACGGGACTATCATCCACACATATGCGCTCCTCCAGCTCCTTCCACTTTCCCTTTTCTTGCTCATTGAAAGTCTCATGTGGATGCCTTAATGCAAAAGGACGACAAACGCCTCCCCAAACACTATTCTCTCTCGCGGCAACACTTAAGCAGACCTCTTCCAATGTAGGTTTTCCCAACGCTCTCATCGCATCTACATGCTGTTCTGCAACGCTGCAAAAGTTCTGAAAGGCGGGTTGCAGTCCCACAGCTTCTTGCACGCAATTTGTTCTTTCCCATTCTTCAAGCACGCGTCTTTGCTCTGGCGACATCTTCTTCTCAAGAGCAAGGTACATCTTGTAATGCCTCCATCGTTCAAGATTTCCGTCACGTTTGCGACTTGCTTTTCCGGTCAGTAAACATTCTTTCAAGTCTTGCATCGCAGAAGCTTCAATGTCTCTGTTTCTTTCTCGATATATGACAGCAGCTGCTTAAAAGCATCCAGTTCCACCATGGCTGCAGGACGTGTCAGTGAGCAGGCCGCACTGCCGTGCCCAGACATTGCGCGCCGCGCGCTCGCAAGTCCGGGCCGCACTGCCGCGGAACTTGCTCACGCACGAACTATATTCCTTTGGAGAATCCAATCAAGAAATGAGTTAACACATGATACATACATCAGATCAGCATTTGCCTGTGACAGTCTTTGAAAGTCATGCCGTTGCTTCATTTCTGTGCTGTTGATGCATGAGTATCATCACATGTCTGCTTGCTTCATTGACATGAAAAATAGCAGAACAACTTGAGCCAGATGCCCACAGCTTCAAATCGTGTCTTGTCATCATACCTTTTTTTCACAACTTCCATGGAACCCCTTTTCCAGGACATATTCTGAAAAGCATGTTTGTACAAAACATATCTAGAAGCAATCCACGTATCACATGCTAGCCAGCATCCATGCAAAGCCAAAAACATCTAAAATGAATTCACGCACGCATTCGCTGTTTCCCATATGTCAGCTAAGTTCTTCTTGGCTATTTTCATGTCAAGTACTTCCCAGTACTGTATCTACTACAAAAGCTTGCAAAAACCACTTCCCAGTACTACTTTGTACTACACTGCTTGCACAAAACACGTTCCAGTACTACTTTGTACCACAAAGCTTGCAAAAACCACTTCCCAGTACTACTTTGTACTACACAGCTTGCACAAAACACGTTCCAGTACTACTTTGTACTACAAAGCTAGCACAAAACACTTCCCAGTACTACTTTGTACTACAAAGCTTGCACAAAGCACTTCCCAGTACTACTTTGTACTACAAAGCTTGCACAAACTACTTCCCAGTACTACTTTGTACTACACTGCTTGCACAAAACACGTTCCAGTACTACTTTGTACCACAAAGCTTGCACAAACTACTTCCCAGTACTACTTTGTACTACACAGCTTGCACAAAACACTTCCCAGTACTGCTTTGTACTACAAATCTGCACAAAGCACTTCCCAGTACAACTTTGTACTACAAAGCTTGCACAAACTACTTCCCAGTACTACTTTGTACTGCAAAGCTTGCACAAAACACGTTCCAGTACTACTTTGTACTACAAAGCTTGCACAAAACACTTCCCATTACTACTTGGTACTACACAGCTTGCACAAAGCACTTCCCAGTACTACTTCGTACTACAAAGCTTGCACACTTCACTTCCCAGTACTACTTTGTACTAGAAAGCTTGCACAAGCTACTTCCCAGTACTACTTTGTACCACAAAGCTTGCACAAAGCACTTCCCAGTACTACTTTGTACTACAAAGCTTGCACAAACCACTTCCCAGTACTACTTTGTACTACACTGCTTGCACAAAACACGTTCCAGTACTACTTTGTACCACAAAGCTTGCACAAACTACTTCCCAGTACTACTTTGTACTACACAGCTTGCACAAAACACGTTCCAGCACTACTGTGTACGACAAAGCTTGCACAAAGCACTTCCCAGTACTACTTTGTACTGCAAAGCTTGCACCAAACACTTCCCAGTACTACTTTGTACTACAAAGCTTGCACAAAGCACTTCCCAGTACTACTTTGTACTACAAAGCTTGCACAAAACACTTCCCAGTACTACTTTGTACTACAAATCTGCACAAAGCACTTCCCAGTACTACTTTGTACTACAAAGCTTGCACAAAGCACTTCCCAGTACTACTTTGTACTACACTGCTTGCACAAAACACGTTCCAGTACTACTTTGTACCACAAAGCTTGCACAAAACACGTTCCAGCACTACTGTGTACTACGAAGCTAGCACAAAACACTTCCCAGTACTACTTTGTACTACAAAGCTTGCACAAAGCACTTCCCAGTACTACTGTGTACGACAAAGCTTGCACAAACTACTTCCCAGTACTACTTTGCGCGACAAAGCTTGCACAAACTACTTCCCAGTACTACTTTGTACTACAAAGCTTGCACAAAACACATTCCAGTACTACTTCGTACTACAAAGCTTGCACAAAACACTTTCCAGTACCACTTTGTACACAATAGAACTACGCGCAACGGCGTCGGAAATTGCAGCTCCAAAACCGGATTTGACGCCAAAGCAGAAAAAAGACAATTTTGAAGCACTTTTTAAAAGGATTTTTAAAAGCAAAATTACTAGCGCCAAAATTGCGAAAATCTGCTGACAAATCACTATCGCAGCCTGGATGCAGCCACTCCAATACAATTTACAATCTTCAGCTGCAAAAGACAATAGTATAGCCACGGGCCCGAGCACGTTCCAGTCGTGTGGTGGAGCGAGCTAATCGCTTGGGTGAGTCTTCGTGCCATGGGTTTGAAGTCCTTAGGGTTAACCGCTTCTTGGGATAAGTTAGCTGTTGGGGATTTGGTGGACATCCAGGCGGAGATCGTTGTGTTTGACCCTCAACATCTTTTTCGAACATCATTGGACCAGAAACTGATGTGGTGAAGGGAACCTTGAGCAACATCCCCAGCTATTCATTCCTCCAAGCTGAAGTCACTGCTGTTGGGAAAAGGGTTCAATTGAACGTTGAGAAGGCCTACAAATTGGGTTTACAAACTCCCACCGAAGAGATGTATTCAAATGGTATTGAACTATGTGCGGGCATTGGCATGTTAGGAGAGGGTTTGAAGTCATGTCAGGTCAGAGTTCAGGCAATGAATGACCTTCGACCTGCATGGGCCAATTTTCATGCACAGCAAGGCCAACCGAGCATGATCACAGGCGACATAGCCGATCCATCCGTAATTGCCAGAATCCATGCAATGCATCCAGGCCCTTGCCTGATGACATCCGGTTTCGCATGCCAACCATGGTCAGCTTTGGGGGATCAGGGTAAGTCAGAAGACCCAAGATCAGGGGTGCTAGTGAGCACTCTTAGGGCAGCACATTGGCTGAGAGCGCATTCTGTCCTTTTAGAGTGCGTTCAAGGGGCTGGAAAGGACGTAGAGGTCCAGAAGGTCATCAGTCAGTTTTGTGCACTCACACAGTTCAAAGTTGCCCAGGTTGATTTGAGTCTATCTGATTTGCTTCCAGCACGACGAGATAGGTGGTGGCGTTTGCTCGCCAACGCCACGTTGCCCCAGGTGAACCTGATCCCTTTGCCGAAACTTGCCATTCCACCGGTTTTGGGTGACATGCTGCCATTCTGTCCCACATGGGATTGTGAAGACCTCCAACAGTTGTCACTAGACCTGTATGAAACCAACAAATTCCAGGAGTTTGGAGGGATTCATTCTAACATGGTCATGCTCAATCAGGTGGTAAAGACAGCACTTCATGGTTGGTCTGTTCAACTGATAGCATGCCCCTGCGGGTGCCGACAGTATGCCTTTTCAGAGCAGCGATTGAAATCAAAAGGGTTGTTTGGAGCTTTGATCCCAATTCAGGGTGAATACCAGTCCTATTTGGGGCTGCTTCCCAAAACAAGGCACATGCATCCGTGGGAAATTTGTTGGATCCATGGGGGTGACCCAAACAAGAAATGAAAACCTAGCCTTCGCTTAGGAATCAGTGGATTAGGACAAATGGCAAGCCCGGTTCAAGCAGCATGGATCGTCAGCCAGTTTCAATCACAGTGCTTGCTTGACAACACCCCGTGTCATCCGGAAGCCAGTCTCTGGAAGCACTTTCAGGGAATCTTTGAGTCTGTCCAGTGTACGCATCCGGCCTTGATTGAGCATCCGAATGTACAGGCATACATCCACCGATTGTACATAGCCTTGGCAGACAGTGCAAGCGCCAAAGCAGCGCCTGCCAGCTGGCCCATTGGGGCAAATCAAGAAACTGAAAACAGCCAGCGGCCAGGCCGCAAGGACCTGCAACCAAAAGAACCCAAAGAAGATTCATCAACCAGCCAGCAGACAGGACGCAAGGACCTAGAAAATTTGAAGAAAACAACGGATTCAGAAACAAACAGCCAGCGAGCAGGACGCCAGGACCTGCAAGACCAAGATCCGGAAGGGACCCTGAAACCCCTTGGACCTATGTCTTTTCAGGCCATGCCAGGAGAAAGCACACCCGGTGCACCTGGCCCCTCCCCAAAACCGAACCCCCTGCCAGAAACATCACCCAACCTTTGCCAGCCAAGCCAACCTGCCGATGATTTGCAAAGCCTGCATCCGTTGCCTGTACAGCCGTTTCAGCCGAAGATTTGTACAGCCTTCATGCAAGGTGAAACCGGGATTGCATCAACCACTGACAGAAACATCACTGCTGTGCCAACTAAGGAACCTTTGCCGATGCATGCCAAGCCGGATGTCACATCCGGTGACACTGGCCTTGCCTACCCTGGGGTACAACCGTACCAAGCAGGACAGTAAAATGACCATTGGACCAAAGATAGGCACATTTCAAGTCTTCATGCAGCAGCTGAGCCGATCCAAGCAATGCAGCAAAGCAATGTCAAGCAACTAGCAAACCAAATCCAGCGGAACCAAGGAGGAACCCCTGCTTTTGCCACAGCAGCACACATGTCAGTCCATTGCAACCCGTCAGTGAAAGCTGAAGACCTGAGCACAGCTCAAGCCGCAAAGCCAGCACAGCAAGATGAAGCCTCAGCATTGACTAGACCAGCTGAAGATGACCACCAACCTGATGGATCATTCACTCAGGACTTGAAGATGGACATTGACAAGGTTGATCCAGTAATGCCACCAACACAGCACGATCCAGAGGAACACATGGATGACAGTGTCACGCATACTATCCAGGTGATTCGTTGGGGTGACAAACAGCCATCGCAGATAAAGATTTCAGCTGACGCATCGGTTGGATCCATCGCAGTTGCTGAAGCCAAGTTGGATGCAATGACACCAGCAATTGCAATTACCACTGCGGTGGGTACACAAATCAGATCAGCAGAAGTCACCACGCCGATGCAGCAGATTTTTCTGCGAGAGATGTCTAGCTTTGGTTGCCAGCCAGCTCATGGAACTCTCCCAGCCGAACTCCTTTCTGAATACCCCTGCCAGAGGCCTCGCTGCAGTTACTTTATCAACAAGGTGCATGGGTAGCCAATGATGAGATGGAGTTTTATCTCCAAATCGTAGCATCCACAGGTGTAGTCAAGGCCATGCCACTGTGTCTTATCCCCGATGACATTGAAGATGGCGAACTGACACATCTTTTGGGAAACTGGTTGCAACCGATGATGTCACACGATGCACATGAGATCACCCAAGCTTCCGCTTTGCTGGTTGATGGACACTGGTTCCCCCTCATGGTAAGGGCACACCAAGGGAAAATCGCCTTTTTCACAACATCTGGAGGACATGATTGGGCTTTGATTGCAGCCAGGCAGTACTTCAATGAGCCGGTGATGATCACATGCCAAGGCTCCCTCATTGAAAGTGGCATACCGAATGATTGCGGTTTTCAAGCAGTAGCATGGATAACCAGTGCAGTCATGGACAAAGAATTTTGCAGTGAAGGTTTCCGAACACCACCTGTGTCAGTCAAAGATGCCATTGTCTGGCGAACACTCTTTGAACATGCCTTGCACAGCAGAGGGTCTGACATTGCAACGGTTGTCCCAGCCAATCTGAGCTTTGGAGGAGTTAGTGGGGTTGATCTCAGTAGCCAACTGCAAGCCTTGCTGAAAGACCATGGAGTACCAGAAGATCTCTGCGCACACAGAGCCACAACAGTCATGGACAAACTAGGGAGGCAGGCAGTTGCAAGGATCTTTCGAGCCGCCACCCCATGGAAAGACCTCAAAGCAGCCGCCAATCATGCAACTCCGAAGCTGCAGTTAGTAATGGAATCAGAATTGCAGGCAGCCATTGCCAAGCGAGCAGAACAAGGTGAGCCGATTGGAGACAAGAGACGTAAGCTCAAAGGTGACAAGCAAGCCAAGAGATTCATCCAATTGATGCCAGAGGATGTAGGAATCACTGAAGGTATCTTTAAGGATGCACACCAGACAAACCTCACGCAAATCCCACTGGCTAGCATTGGACCCCAAGCCAAAGAAATCGTAGTCTGCCAGGCAGCCAATGCCATCCCATACTTGAAGCTTCGGAAGCCAATTTCCCAGCATGGACTTGCCATGATTGTCCTTGACCACCGTGACATGGCAATCCAAGGATCAGGCCAAGAGATCAGATTCCCAGCGAGGTGTGAGAAAACTGGTGAAGCAATGTTGATCACAGCACGTATCATCCAGTTAGGGGCTGTTGAAGTTTCCAAAATCCAGGCTCCCCAGGGAGCCAAGGTTGAAGAGGTTACAGCTGAGGCCATCCGAATTGTTGCCTACAAGGACGAATTGACCAGCACCACTTGGGACAAATTCATTGCCAGACCAATCCGTCATGTCATTGAGGCTCATTCATTTCTTCAGACGGAGGGAAGGCACAACCCAATCATTGACATTTGGGATCGGCAGTATCTGAATGAAAGATTTGAGAAGACCCACCCGAAGCAGTCCTCCGTGTTTATGGCATGTTTCGTGTGGAGAACCTCAAGCTGACTGAAGTCTTGCAAGACATTGGAGGAGAGGGTTACTACATTGAGCCAAGATCGCCAGATGGAAGAGCCCCGTGTGACAACTTCCGAGTCATCTGGCTCAACAAGTCTGATCGTCAAGCATCGGTGTTGGCATCCCAAAGCACCCAGCAGTGGAACAGCATAGTGAGGTCTGGGATTAGGTTTGGCCTGCGAGTGTTACAAGAACACGCCCGGGAAGTACACCAGCAGCACAAGCCAATGACACCATTCCTGGAGTCAGATGACATCCTGAATTTCCGAGTAGGACCATTCCCTCATGGAGCAAACCGTGCATGCCCTAACAAAGGTTTTTCAGCAGTGGGGTTGGCAAGCACGCCCAAGTCAGCCTAAGCAGCGTACCCCCAATGGAAAGGGAGTAATCTGGGAAGTCCAAGCAGTTCACAGGGCACCCTTTGAGGTGTATCAAATGGAGCATGCAGATGTACTGATTTCCGAGGTGCCCAAGAAGAATCAGAGAGCTCATCAACCAAGCACCGATATCCAGGGATCGGTCAAGACAATTTCAGCATTATCCAGCACTACTCTCCCAGAGAGCCAAGAGGAGGAAGACCCATGGGCGAATGCAGACCCTTGGAGCAGTTGGCAAACCCCGCCAAAGATCAGCCGTGCCAGTCGCCCCAGTCAGGTAAGCCAGGAGCATGTAGATGCCATTGCAGCCAAGGTCCAAACCAACCTTCAGGTAGCATACCCCAAAGCCTTTGTCAGCACCACCGGCATGGAAATGGATTCAATGCAGGCCGACAAGATTGCCAGCTTGGAGGACAGATTGACTCAGTTGGAAGACACCATGCATCACACCCAGGCAGCACAGGCAAAACACAACCAGCAAGTGGAAGGCCAGATTGGACAGATCCAACATCAGGTTGAACACCAGTCTCAAGCATTGCATGCGCACTTTGATACCAAACTGCAGGAGCAATTGACACAGATCGAAAGCTTGCTCACAAAGTACCGCAGAATGGAGTGACAGTTACGGCAGGCTTCTCATCCAGGGAAGCTGACGCCACCATCAGCAAGTACCAGTTTTGCATCCGAGCCCTGGCGTAAGCCACCAGCAAAGCAGAGTGACCATGGTAGATTTTGGGATAGAAGTAGGCGAAGTTCCTGCACCCCCGGAAGCTGCAGTTATGGCACTACCTTTTTGGCTTTCTTTAAGTTCATCCTTTTGATGGTTTTTGCACGTATAGGTGAAGCAATGAACCCTGGACCTGTCATTGGCACCGCCAACCCAAATGGTGCCATCGGGAAAGGGCATTTCTTCCAAGAGTTTCCTCACCAGGAGGAACCACATGTTTGGGCGTTAGCAGAAACACACCTCACAGCCGCAGGAATGCCCAAATTCCGGCAGGAACTAGCATGCATGCAACAAAAATAGAATTTTGTTCCTGGAGCCATGGCCCCCCCAGTCACGTCAACACCAGGGGTGATTGGGGGCAAAGCAACTGGAGTAGGCGTTTTGAGCAATCAACCTGTCAGAGCCCTGGCAGGGAAATGGGACAAACCGAGTTGGAGCACAGGACGCATCCAAGCAGCAGCAGTCCATGTACAGCAGCGATGGTTGAAGATAGGTGCCTTTTATGGGTTTGCCAAGGATGCACATACCAAAGCCACCAAAACGAAAACTGATGAACTCCTTAGCCACCTCACAAACAGAATTGTCTTCAACAGCAGGGGTCTCCGAGCCATCTGCGGGGATTTCAACCAAACGACAGTGGATTTACCACAGTTTGCACTGTGGAAAGCACATGGCTTTCGAGAGTTGCAGGAGATAGCCAACACCAGGTGGGGAAGAGAAATCACAGCAACTTGTCACAGGAAAACAGTAAAAGACCATGTTTGGGTTTCCAGTGAATTAGCAGCCCTCTTGGAAGAGGTCGTTGTTGATGACACGTATTTTGCCGACCATTCCATTGTCTTTGGTAGATTTCGTGCGTTTGGGGACTTTGAGAAAGTACCAGTGTGGCCAAAACCACTGCCACTTCCATGGGATGAAATTGAAGCTGATTTGCATTGGGAGGGTAACCCGCCAACTACCATTGCACAAGTTTTTCAGTCCATGGAGGAGAAGGTACATCAGCAATTGCAAAGCCAAGGCCACCCAGGTTTGATCAGTGCACAAAGAGGACGATGCCTTGCCACCAAGCCTTTTAGAATCCAGGTGCCATACACGCCATGGAAGCCAAACCGCAAGAACGATTTCCAGATTGAGTATCTAGGAGAGTCATTTCAGTTTGCAAAATGGTGCCGGCAGCTCAGAAGGTTGCAAAGCTACATAGCACGCCTGCGTTCACAGGCATGGACCCAAAAGCATTGGACGCACCAGCAGCAGCTCTGGCAGAGCATCCGAGCAGCACCAGGGTTCCCTGGTGGATTCACCAGTGTCTGGAAGCAGAGAGCGAACAAGCTAGCAGGGACACCAGATACACTTCCAAAACAATCGCCTAGTTTGGAGGTCGCGGAAAGCATTTACAAAGGTTTTGAAGCAGAGTTCAGATCCCTGGAGAGAACCCTTCTCAAGCATAGAAGACAATCAGCCAGAGACAGGCGCATAGCAGATCCAAATTGCGTCTATCGGGATGTGGCTAAACCTAAAGCACTACCAGTTCAGACAGTTGTCACAAGAAATGTAGCCCAGGTGACCGACATCAGTTCTGATGGTCTCACCATCACCTACCAACCGCATGTGTTCTCTCAGGAGACTGAAATCTCCAATGGTGAAGGTTTTCTTGCAATAGCCAGCCACACAACCGGAACCATCACCCTGAGTTGCGAATGCCCAGTTGAGGTAGGGGACACCCTAGCACAGGAATGTTTTCAGGGTAAAGTAGAGGAGGTTTTCCAAGCATTCCAGCGCCTTTGGGACCCCATCTGGAACCGCCATAGCGACAAGCAACCCAGTGATTGGGAGCCTTTTTTCCAATGTTTGCAGGAAAATGTGCCAGCAGTGCCTCAGGTTATGCCACTCGATCCCATCACCGAGACCGAATGGAGACAAGCAGTCTCCAAGAAAAAGGCAACCACAGCCAAAGGACCCGATGGAGTTGCTAGAAGCGACCTCCAGCAGATGCCAAGTGAGCTAGTGACCCATCTAGTGCACCTAATCAACCAGATTGACCAAGGATTGCAACCCTGGCCAAAGGCCGTCTTGGCTGGACACATCACCTCCATTGAAAAGAATGAAGGCGCTTCCACCCCCCAGGATTACAGACAGATCACAGTGCTCTCTCTGGTCTACCGAGTTTGGAGCACAATCAGAGCTCGACAGTGTTTGCGATGGTTAGACCGCTTTGCACCAAAGGGGCTTCAACGCAACCGACCTGCTCATGCAACCTCAGGCATTTGGTGGAACCTAAGCCAACTTATGGAAGCAGCTCACTATGATCAGAACGAACTCTCAGGACTGGTCACTGACGTTTGTAAATGCTATAACACATTGCCACGAGCAGTAGTTTATGCAATAGGACGTCACTGTGGTTTGCCGGAAGTTTTCATGCGTAGTTGGCACATGGCTGTTGCAGGCATCACTCGACACTTCATCGTAGGGGGAGCATGTTCCTTTGGCATCCAGTCTTGCACAGGATATCCGGAAGGAGACCCGCTAAGTGTAGTCAGCATGGTCCTGATTAACATAGCTATGCATCATATCGTGGAGAAGAAGGCTGCACCAACCAATACAATTTCATTTGTAGACAGTTGGGAGTCTCATTCTTCTTCTATCCAGGCAACCTGTGCCACCTTTGCTGCCCTTGACCAGTTTTCCCAGATGATTGACATTCGTCTGGACAAAGCCAAGACCTATGGGTGGGCCCTGACCACCAAGGACCGCCAGGAGCTGAGGAGGCAGGGTTTTCAGGTGAACTTGCATGGTAAAGACTTGGGGGGGCAACTCAGCTACTCCAAAATCAAAACCAACTATGCTTTGCGAGCCAGGATTGCCAAAACCGCACCTTTTTGGGGTACCCTTGCAAGAAGCGCCGCTCCTCAGGCGCATAAGCTGAGGGCCATTGCTACAGTTGCCTGGACCAGATGTTTGCATGGAATAGCCAGCATACCCTTGGGAAGTGACCATTTCACACGCATGAGGGCCCAAGCTATGACAGCCATGCGATGGGAAAAATCTGGGGCCTCATCAGTGATCCAGTTTGGGCTTGCCATCCATCCGCGTTTTGACCCTGAGTTTTTTGCACTCATGGACACAATGATGCTTTTCCGGAAGTACTGTTCACCAGATCTTGCATTTCCAGTTTTGACCGCCTTGGTTTTGCACCCACCATCACATGTTGTACCTGGCCCGTGTGGGGTCCTGCTTGCGCGCATGAACCAAGTAGGTTGGGCATGGGAACACAATGGGTGGATTAAAGACCATGAGGGCCTTTTCATTCATGTACTGGATTGCCCGATCCAACTCTTGCGGAGCAGGTTGCAACATGCATGGTCACACTATGTAGGGCACATGTTGCAAACACGGAAAGAGTTCACAGGGTTAGGCATGGTTGACGCCCCATTGTCAAGAGCCACTAAAAACCTTTTCACCACAGAAGAACAGGGATTGCTACGCACTGCAATGAATGGAACATTTTTCATTCATGACGCAGGGCGAGTACCGTCCAAACTGTGCCCATACTGTGGTGAGCAGGATAGTGTGGGCCATAGGTTGTGGCACTGTGAGCAACTCCAGCAGTACCGAGACCAATTATCAGATCATGACCGGCATTTCTGCAGCAGCAACCAGAATGCACTCGTTTACATGGATGGATGGTTGAAGACCACACTAATGCTAGGTTAAGGTACGCATTGACCTTGATCCAGGATACCACCAGACAACCGGCTGGTCAGATTCCTTTTCAATTAGTTTCGCATTTCTTTGTGGATGGAGCATGCCTTGAGCCAACAGTGCCTAGCTTGCGGGTCGCCACATGGGGAGTTTGTGTATCTAATTTGCCTGAGGATAACTTTGTACCAGTTGCGAGTGGGATTGTTTCAGGGGAACTGCAAACAGCACTGAGAGGAGAAATTACGGCCACAATTTCAGCTGTGAATTGCGGACTGACCACATCTCGACCCTTCTGCATTTGGACCGACAATGATACAGTATACAAAAGGTTGCACAGGTTTCTGTCAGATGAGGCCAAACGGACAAACTGACCATGACCTTTGGGGTACACTGTTTAGATTGTTTATCACTGCACGTAATAAAGGGTTGATCAAGCATGTCATTAAAGTCACTTCACATCAGAACCTTGCAGAATTCTCCCAGACAGTCGAAGTCTGGGCTATCCGCGGGAATTCTGAAGCTGACCGGTTGGCCGTGGAAGCCCGCCAGCACTTCACAGCCACACTCCGTAATGCATGGGAAGCTCATGCCAACAGTGTCAAGTTGCGGAAAGCAGCATGCGTAGCAATGCACACGCTCATGGTGCAATTAGGATCCAAAGCAATGCAAGATAAAGACGCGCAGCAGGACAAGCAAGTAGGAGAATGGGAAGGGGAAGCAAGGAGACAACAACAGACGCCGGAGCAAGAACCAAGTATAGGCATTTTGCCTGCTCACGTGGAAGAACCTGTCGATCATACGATGGGGCAATGTTTTCACTCAATTTTGAGATGGCTACGAAATCTGCAGACTGGAGATGGGCTTCAGTCAATTTGGTTGAGTAGCTACCAACTTTATGCACACTTTCAAGCTTTCACTGGAGAATGGGGATTCAAATATGTCCAACGCAAATGGATACCAGCTGATGACTCAATCCAGCAAGAAGATTTCGATTTTATCCGCCTTTCAGCCAGTTTTTTGGCCCTTGTCAAGTGTTTTGCAGTTACACTGGGATTGCCTTATGCCACAAATTCGAACATTCCATTTGGGAGTGTTTTTCGCAGCTGGCAGCGCTGTGTTTTGCTCACAGTTCCCATTCAGCAATTTCGGGATGTGAATGAGTTGTTCCATGCAAGGGGAGCTCGATCAGTCAAGGTGGTGCATACTTCACTTCGACAGTATGCTGACTTTCGTGCTTGTTGCCAATAACCTGTCGTACCATCGCAGCTTGCTTCACCAGGTTGTGACTTCTTGGCCGGCGGGAAAAGGAAAAGACAATAGTATTACGCAAGCAGCCGCAGCACCAAGCAACATTCATGCAGCCATTCCAATGCGATCTGCAAGCACAAATTCAAGAAACACAAAGAACGACGCACACAGGAACAACCATTGTTGCAAAACACATAGAAGCTAGGAACCAAACGACCCCAGCCGCTCCCGCAGCACACACGAGGTACCTTTCATCGCCGGCTGCAGCCACTTTACACAGAAAAATACAAGGTTTCCTGCTCCGGCTTCCTCCCCACAACACACGGCATGCAACATTCATGCAGCCATTCGAATGCTATTTGCAACAAGAACCGAATAGAACTACGCACACAGACACAACGACTCGTTGCAAAACATATAGAAGGAACCGATCGCGACAGAAACGACCCCAGCCGCACCCGCCGCACACACGAGGTACCTCTCATCGCCGGCTGCAGCCACTTTACACGGAAAAACGCAAGGTTTCGTGCTCCGGCTTCCTCCCCAAAACATAGCCCATGCAACATTCATGCAGCCATTCCAATGCGTTTTGCAACATCCCGTGGCAAACCTGCACCTATCTGCGCACGTGGCAACATCAGATGACGACAATCATGCACCAATGCTATTTGCAACCAGAGATTCAAGAACCGCATAGAACTACGCACACAGACACAACCACTCGTTGCAAAACATATAGAAGGAACCGATCGCGACAGAAACGACCCCAGGAGGTACCTTTCATCGCCGGCTGCAGCCACTTTACGCGGAAAAACACAAGGTTTCGTGCTCCGGCTTCCTCCCCACAACACACGGCATGCAACATTCATGCAGCCATTCCAATGCGATCTGCAACCACAGCTTCAAGCAAAGCATAGAACTACTCACACAGGAACAAGCATTGTTGCAAAACACATAGAAGGAATCAATTCGCGACACGACAGAGGCGACCCCAGCCGCACCCGCCGCACACGCGAGGTACCTTTCATCGCCGGCTGCAGCCACTTTACACGGAAAAACGCAAGGTTTCGTGCTCCGGCTTCCTCCCTCAAACATAGCCCATGCAACATTCATGCAGCCATTACAATGCGTTTTGCAGCATCCCGTGGCAAATCTGCACCTATCTACGCACGTGCAGGACCTTTGTCACGTTGCATTGCTCTCTTGCATATTCCCATCTGTGTTTCAAGCAGCTGACTCCATTCGAAGCCTGCCTCAATGTGCATCAACTTTGCCTCCGCTAAGTACTGGTCACCTGCCTTCATTCCAGTTGAGTCCAGCACTGCAGCCAGAGTTGTGATGAGGTCTCCTGTAAGAGGGAAATGCTGGCATACTATGTTCTCCAGGATTTCTGTCACCCGTTTCCTCTTGGTATTCTTTGTCGTGAGGGTGGATGCCGCATAGAACTTCTTTATGAAAGACTTCTTCACTCTGCTAACCCATGTTTTGTCTCGCGTTTTGATGCCAACTGTTCGCAACGGTACCTTCTGGTGCTGGGGCTTTACCTCCTTGGACTCGCCGCTGCCATCATTGCCCCCATGACTGCGCCTGCGTCTCTCCCTCGGCTCTCGGCTTCTGCCTCTGCCGTGCGCCCCTTGTTGTTCTCGTTGTTGCGTTGGTTCTCAGCCCTGATGTGTTTGGCGGCCACAGTGATGAGGCCCTCCTGCGTCTTGGGCTGATCCCTCCTCTGTTTTCTGGTGCTCTTATCTCTGTCATACTGAGCCAACGTGGGGACTCGCGTTCTGTATTCAAAGGCGTCCCATGCCTTGGGATTCCATTTCGTAGTGGTGCACTCGGGCTCCTTTGCCTCTGTTGGGGTAGTTTGCGGCTCTCCCTTCTCAAACAGTCCCAACATGCACTGCCTAGCCTCAGAATTCGGCCGCCCCACCTGCTGCTGATTTGGCATAGCCGCGGCAAACATGACTGACATGACATTCCTGCCAGGAAAACCAGCAGGAAAAGTAGCCATGCGCCGGGGTTGTGGTGCGGCTGGTTGTCCAGGAGTGCGTGTTCCTGGCGAGGAAAACACGGGGAGTATGGTACGACCTCCATTATTTGAGCCGATGCGACTGGAACATGTGAGAGAAGTAAGGGAAGGACGACCTGGCACATGTAGCATGGGAATGTGTTGTATGAGCCCAACACAGCACACAAATATGCAATTATTGACCACATGTTTTCCTTGGTGTCCCTCCCTTGAGCACCCTGGATCAGCCTACTTTTGCCGGCAGGGATGCTTCACAAACTGTCGTACACCCCGCTTGGGTGTGGCATGGATTGGCTCCACTGGGGAGCTTGCCCTGTTGAAGTGCCCTCGGCATTTCGCCACGGTCGCCCAATCTCGAAAGCCAATCTGCTTCCTTGTTGAGGGTGCCAGCAATGTGTTGTGGTACCAGGCGAACTATCCGAGCTTTCTCCAGGAGCAACGCTATCTCAGCTGCCAGATAGTTCAGCGTCTTTGTAGGAGACGCCAGCTTCTTCGACATTGCCAGGGCCACTGTGCTGTCTGAACGAATGACCACTGCAGCGCGTTGGAGCTTTGTGGCCCACAATTGCAGTGCCCTCAAGACTGCAAGTCCCTCGAGCACCGCTTGTCCAGATGCCTCCATGAACTGTATCTCCAACGCCGTGGCCTGGTGTGCCTGAACGGGGGCTTCGAATTCCTCTACAATGTGCCATTCTTCGTTGACATTGTGGATCAACATACCTCCAATTCCACGAGGTGAGGCGTCTGTGACAATGCCCCAGTTCGGCTCCACTTCATTCAGGCTTTCTTGGCGGATGAGAAGATCATCCGGATTGTCGAACATGGTCTTGAGCCAGGGTAGCGTGGTGCCCAGCCTTTTGACCGCCACTACCCCGAGCTTGGGTCGCTGGTCATGCGGGCGTTTGCGGGCTCTGTCTTCTTCAGAAGCTTCCTCCTTGAAGGCTTTGGTGAGGACTGCATACAATGCGGATACCATCCACTTCAGCCGTGGTATGATGCCCGACACCCATGCCAGTTTGCCCAAGAAGGACCTCAGCTCCCTCGTCGCTATCATCCCTTTTCCGGTCCATGCCGCCAGCGTCTCCTGGATCTCTAAGACCAACTTCCGCGGCGTCCCCAGGATGACCTCATTTGGATGGAGCTGGAACGTGGTGCCTATCCATGTTACCCGCTTGCTTGCCTCGCTCTCCCTTGTTCATGGAGATCTGTACGCCGAAAGCTGCCAGGACGTACAAGAATTTCGCCAGCTGCAGGTTGCGCAACTCCTTGCTCCCTCTGATCATGAGGGCTACATCGTCAATGTAGACCTGGCATTGCCCCGCTGCTGGATGGAACAAAGACTGCACCAATCGCCCTATGGCTGCACTCAATCTCCCCATGATAAGTGGGGCCCCCTTGAAGCCAAAAAACATTCCACCCAAAGGATGGCGCTGCCGTGCTCCATCCCCGGGCTGATGCAGTGCTTCAGCTCCTGTGCATGGACGCCAAAGCGGCAGAATGCGTCCTGAAGGTCCACCAGGACGAACTCTACCTCCGCATCCTCGTATGACCTCGAGCCCTTCAGCACGGACCTGGGTTCTCCTTGGTCTCGAAGTTCTTTCTCCCTGGACCGCATCACTCTCAAGCTGCTGACTATGTCCTGAGCTCGAGGGAGCACTATCCTCTCTTTTACCTGTGCCCTCTCATTTCCTTTTGATCATCTCATGTCAATCACAATTCTCCTCTTCGTGGATCCGTCTGGCTTCTGCTTCAAGATCAGAGCCAAGCGCGATGCTGTCCCTTCCGGGAACCGCTTTCTCACCTCCTCCAGGGTCATGACCCTGCAGAAACCTTTGTCAACGTAGCGGTCCACCTCTAACACCGCTTCCTCCTTTTGAGATTCCACTGACTCATAGTTTTTCAATCCCTGAGGATGCCACTGACTCATAGTTTTTCAATCCCTGAGGATGCCATGTCCATCTTTGTCTCCAACGCTTCTTCCGCCTCTATCCTTGGATAGATTCCTGAGTCAGGGATCTCCATGTCCACACCTAAGGGAACATCCCTCGCCCACTGCCCCAAGAACTGTTCTGGGTCCCTGGAACCAGGCGTCCCATAGCGGGGCATACAAGGGCGATGAGAACTCCACAGCTTCCTTGAGTGTAACCCCATCTTGTGGTTCTACCCCAAGGAGGCTCTCTAGCCTGTCACGCCAGGCTTCCATGACCGTCTTGTCGATCTTTGCCTCGTTGGACCCGTAATGGATTGCAGCTTCCAGTGCTTTTGGGAAGTCCTTCACAAAGTCCAGCCATGCCGCACTTATCTGCTCCCCAACTTTCTTCACCTGGTGCAATCGAGCCACCGCCGTAGCTGGGTTTCTCATTCCCCCTATAGAGAAGTCATTCTGTTCTTCCTTCCTCTGACATTTCGAAGGTCCAGCTGAAGAAGATGGGAGCTCTTCCGTCTCCTTGGGCTTGGCCTCCACCGCCTTTGACGTCACCTTGTCGAACCTTTTCTCGGTTGACAGTGGGTTGGTGGCAACTGGTTCCGCGTCGTCGTACTCCCTATTTCTCTTCTTTTCTTCGTTCTTAAGCCACTTGGCTTGGAGTTCACTGACCAATGAATCTGCCACCTCAGCCACTCTAAGTTCAGGACCCTCTTCCAAGTGTTGACCACCTTCCGAGCTATTTCCTGAGTGAGCTCCTCCGGGTATAGGCTCCCGCTGCCTCGGTGTTGTGTTTTCCGACAAGAGGCACTTGTTCCACCCAGGCCGGGCACTTGCAGACCTTTGACAACGAGTTCAAAGACTCCAGTTTTCCGACCCACCTGGCGGGCTTGTACCAGCGCTATCCAGCGCTTCTTCAACTTGCTCTGGAAGGGGCAGGTATTGAACTCCGCCGAGGACGACTTTGTCTCCTTCCCGCTTTCATTTCTGGGACGTCCCAGGCTGACCCCGTGTTCTCTGCCCCTGGAGGGTTTTCTAACGTCTCGAATGGCCCTGCGCTTGCACGTCTCGATCTGCTTCTTGTGGAGCCACGCTGAACGCACTGCCATTAAGGTGCCCTCGTCGGCCTCTTTCTGTTGCATGGGGGTGTTGCCAGGGAGTCCATAGATGTGTGCCATGCTTCGCACAGGATGTGCTCCACCCGGCGAGTCCCTCCATCTCACCCTGCTGAAAGATCCACATGGGAAGCCGCTATGAAACCCATCCCAGTCACCTTCTTCGACCGACTTGTCAATCTCATCATACGTTGCATGACTTGCCAAGTTCAAGTACATCTTTCTTTCGGTCCAGTGACTCGACATAGACTTCCAGCCTGGCAGACTTAGCTTCCCTCCTTATAGACTCGCCTAGTTGATCTTTCTCTCCAGAAAACATGCGAAGAAATCTGAAGTCTCTGTTCTTCCTATATTCATCGAAAGTTGAGCTCTTGTTGAGGGCAGCTTGAACTCGTTTGGGAACCCAAGGTCTCGGCGGGTCCTCCTTGTCTTTTGACTCTTTCGGCCCTTCGCCAAGTTGAACTTTGTCTCGATCACCTTGGCCTCCAGTTAAAGCTTCCCCGCCTGTGTCTGGCTCTTCGATCTCTGCCTCCACATTGCTCAGTGCGGGAACTGCCTTCACAGTCTTGGCAACTGGTTGCTCGTCCCCTCCAATTCTGGAGACGAGGTGCTGTCTGACTCACCTGGGGCTTCCTTCGACCCACTAGCCATTTTGGCTAGCGGAGAAAGCCAGCTGCAGCCTTCACGGCTACGAAATCCAATTCAAATTTCACCTGAAAAGCTTCAAGCCAACTGCTCAAATGGCTTGCAATGCATTTCAAGTTTCCCTGTCGATGCATCGTTGCTACTGGCTTGCAAACATGTGTCATGGTGAGTCAACATGTCATGCCATCCAAGCTGCAGCAAACACAGTAATTATGAAGTTTCGCTTGCACGTTTCTTCAGGTTTTAAAACAACCGACAAACATAAAACTCCCTCAGTTGAAACCAATTCCCAAACCAGCCAACCCCAAATCAAACAAGAAAGAAAGGAGACAACTTCAGTACAACTTTCCAAAGTCATGATGCCACGATCTCCTTTTCGCTTTCTCGTCCTTGGAGTCAGCCAGATTTGCAATCGGCATCCTTGTGGGATGGTGAAAGACAAAGGCGGCATTTGTGGATACGTTTGACGCTTCCACGGCATTCTCCACCTGGTGGCACGTCGGCACAGCTTCCACGACCTGAGGCCCAGCTGTAACAAATCTCAAGACCTGATTGGTCCTTTGACTTTCCTTTTCCTTTCCCCTTGGGGGATGGGCCTCCTTTCGCACCGCTTGTTGCCGATGACCTGTGCCTCGCAAGTTCTTCCCTGTCAGCCGCATCCTCCGTTTCTTGGCTTGATGCCTGTCACGGTTGGCTTGCGTTCGTCTCGAATCTCCTTGACTCGAAGTTGCCTCGGCCTCTGTGTTTAAGGCTCTCTGTCCACCTTGGATCACCTCTAGGACTGCTGCCTCCGTAGCCACTGTTGGTGCTCCTCGGCCTCCTGATGCTGTCCAAGCTGCAGCCAGGTGGTGAACTCTGTCAGCCCAATATTCCATGTCCTGGGCCAACTGTATGAAAATGCAGGACCACAGACGTATAGGGTCCCAATCTCTCGGCACCTGCCTGTTCTGAGCCGACTCTATTGTCACCATGATGCCCTCCATGCACTGTGACTCCCAGGGCCCGGCAAATCCTTCTGCAAGTAGGAGCCATCCCCAAGTGGGGTGAATGTTCTGCACTTCTGCACCCTGCCCATCTCCTCTCAGAAGGGGTCCAAACTGAAAAGTCTGCATATGGGGCCCTGTTCTCAACTGTAGACTGTAGACCCGCTTGTGCAGAGCTGCCAGTTGCGCCGAAGTAGGTTCTTCAGCCTCGTCTGGTTCGAAGCCCATCACCATGATGTAGTTCTGATACCACTTGTCCACCTCGCTTGCAGCTGGTGGCAACAACTCTGACTCGTCCTGCTGGTCCAGCAAGGAGCTCATTTTGAGCACGCGCTCCTTCACGCTTCCACTCGATCGCCCCATATGTTCAGGTCGAACTGTATCTCCTGGGACAACCGATGAAGCAGCTTCACTTACTGCCTCCATCCAAGGGTCTATGTCGATGAACTGTCTCTCATCCACCCCAGACTGCATAGCTACTGCTCTCCTGGCCAGCCGCCACACCAAACCCACCTGAGTCGCCTGTATCGGGGTGAAGTTTCCCTCGGTCAGTTTGAGCATGACCGCAGCCAGTTATGAGGGCCACTTTCGGTAGGGCGGCCAGGAGCCGCAGGTCACTTCCTGGTGACCCCACCTGAACTTCAAATGCCCTCCATATGCGCTCTGCGACTGAGAAGTGGTCCAAGATATCGTCTAGGGTCCTTATCTCGGCCATATCTTCCCACGGACCAAACAATGCTGACATGGCGACTCGCGGCATACCACATCAGCGGTGAGATCCAAGGCCCAATACTTGAGCCAAAATTGGCCCGGGACCTCAAATCCCACCCACCATCCCAAATGAGATACCAAACTGCACTTGTTAGTCAGCACAGTTGTGCTTCTCATAAAAACAAAGAAGCATCAAAAGAATTTAGAAATGAATAAGGGTGATAAAAATAAATTAGAAGTTTCGGATTAAAATAACTATATTAAATAATGTATACGGTTAATATGTAAAGTAATTATTAACCTTATACATTTCTCAAGTGATAAATATTAGCCAGTGTAAAGAATAATATGTTACTTCTTACAACATATGTTTTATTATTTTTTCACCCATGTTCACCCCACCAAGCAACGTCTTCTTCCACATGCTCCAAGAACTGGTTCATGGCCCAGGATTGGTTGCTGCCACAGCCTTTGATGTGACCGGGAACCTTCTCAGGATGGGTGAAGACATGGACGGCCTTCACTCTCGACAAAATCTCTCGGACGGCGCGTTCCCTCTCTGCATTGCTCTCTTGGCCAGCACGGGCTTCTAAGCCAACGATCACCGTAACGTTTGGAGCCTGAGGCGCCGCCAATACCCTCGACAGATCTTTACAGTACAGTATATTCAGAAGAGTATAGATAGGCAAATGATAGGTAAAGATGGCACAATCCTAGTTTAATGTCCGTGGAATGGCAGAGATTTCCATCTTGGATTACCATAATCCTTGGCAGTATGTCATTACCCAGCAAAGTTTCTGGCATCTCGCCTGAGGTTGCTCATTGATGCTCACCAAGCCTGGCCGAAGGACTTCCACTTCCTCGTTGTACATGGGAACGAGGATTGCAAACGACACCGTCGTCAATGGGAGCTTCGGCTGGCGACGAGCCCGCCTCGTCTTCAAAATGGCCCGGAGGTAGTTCATACAAATGAACAGCATCCTGAGCTATGTGCCCCAACGCAAAGGCTTGCAGATTTGGGGAACACCTGCCACTACAACAGGATAAATATAATGAATGGACAAAGAGTCATGTCGTTCACCCATCAGTAGTTAGATCTTGTTCACCACCAGTGTTGGCAATAGTTAACCGCCAATGTTGATTATTGACAGTTATTGATGGTTGCTATCCTTGATTTAGCACATTACAGTTGCTCAAGATTGCTGAAGCACATTCTAACTGAAGGTGAACATTCTTGCCAGGTGACGCCGCTTGCAATCCCAAGCCCAAGCCTACCAGAGTCCATCCGCCTGCTGTTGGACTATGTGCTGCCATGATGGTTGGGCTCGATGCAATGGCCAACAAAGTCACCAAGTAAATCAGCAACACTAAGGTTTCATGGCACTTGCTGGGCAATGGAAAGCGCTCAAACGCAGGGCGTTCAAGCTTCAAGCGTTGGAGTGCCAGGGGAAGGGTCGCTGAATCTTTGTACGTGGAGCCTTCTATTTCTTCTGGAAGCTGACCCTCATATTCGTCACCATATTCATTGTCTTCGTCATCCTCACCAACTTGGTCATCCTGAGAATCAGCAGGGGCGCACGAACGACACTGCAGGTGAGCTCGAAGGAATTTATGCACAGCCACCTGCACCTGAGCAGTGGGCCCGAAAGTAGTTTGGCCAATTGTTTCGAAGGGTGTTTGAATCACCTTCTGCTTCTACCAACATTCTACCAACAATATCCAAAATTGATCGATCGACAATCAATCAAACAATAATTAATAACCATGTTCAACTAAATGATCAACCAATCCAACCGGTGCAACCGTTCACATGATTAACATTGCTTTTTTGGGCCAAATTGCACCTCAGGCCCCTTGTTGAAATGCGGTGCATGAAGCCCTCCCGGGACGGACACGAGCTGACGGGGGCAGGTAGCAAGCTCCATCAAGCGCAGCGAGCCCTCAATGGGTGCAATTCTGTCCTGAAGCCAAACTTCGTTGGCCCAAAAACAAATCTCCGAATTGGAACAATAATGGGAAATCAACGATTGGATGGTTGAAGGTTGGATATCATCAATTTTAGGGATCGTGAATCGCATCAATTTAGAAAACACACATTGTATGTATATGGGATGATCGAAGGAAGTTTAGAAGTCAAACTTCCGACAATATGGACAGATGAAAAGCAGAGCAGGGAAGAGGCAGAGAGAAGAGAAAGATTAGAAGAAAGAAGAGTAGAAGAGAAAGAGTCAGAAGAAAGAAGATGCAGATGCGTGAAAAGGTAGGAAAGTCGCGAAACACTGCGTTTTTCCAATGATTTGTGGCTCCGGAGGGTCGAAAGGTAGGCTCGCTAAAGCGGCGGGTGCGGAGCCAGCTGGCCAGATGAGAGATCAAAAATTGCACGCCGTTGTGGCGCGCAGCACATTTCCAAGTCAAAATGTACAAAACACACCATGGTCGGACCACTTTGGAAGGGGTGTGAAATAGTTTTAGGAATTTTTTTTGAGCAGGTTTGGGAATTTTTTTTGGATTTCTTGGCTGGTACCATTTGCCTAGTGTTTGCAACGGTTTGGAACTTGAATTTGCCATTTTGCATGGTATTTGCCACATTTGGGCATGTTCACCTTCCATTTTGCATGGGATTTACTACATGTGGGCATGTTCACCTTCCATTTTGTATGGTATTTGCCACATTTTGGCATGTTCACCTTCCATTTTGCATGGGATTTCCTACATGTGGGCATGTTCACCTTCCATTTTGTATGGTATTTGCCACATGTTGGCATGTTCACCTTCCATTTTGCATGGGATGTTCTACATGCGAGCATGTTCACCCAAATATTTACAGATGCAGAAGCTTGGGATTAGATAAAAAGCGGGTGGGGGGGATTGAGGGAGGGCGTTAGCTATCTATCCAGCTAGCTAGCTATCTAGCTATCTAGCTAGCTATCTATCTAGCAAGCTAGCTATCTATCTAGCAAGCTATCTATCTATCTAGCTATCTATCTACCTATCTAGCTAGCTATCTTGCTAGCTATCTATCTACCTATCTAGCTATCTAGCTAACTATCTATCTAGCTATCTAGCTATCTAGCTTTCTATCTATCTAGCTATCTATCTATCTAGCCATCCAGCTGTCTATCCAGCTATCTAGCTATCGAGCTATCTAGCTAAGCTATCTAGCTATCTAGCTATCTAGCTTTCTATCTATCTAGCTATCTATCTATTTAGCCATCCAGCTGTCTATCCAGCTATCTAGCTATCGAGCTATCTATCTAGCTATCTATCTATCTGGCTAACTATCTGCCTATCTATTTAGCTATCTATCTATCTATCTATCTAGCTATCTATCTACCTACCTCTTTATCTATCTAGCTAGCTATCTATCTAGCTATCTATCTAGCCATCTATCTATCTAGCTATCTATCTAGCCATCTATCTATCCAGGTATCTAGCTATCTATCTCTCTAGCTATCTATCTATCTAGCTGGCTATCTATCTATCTAGCTATCTATCTACCAAGCTATCTATCTATCCAGCTATCTATCTATCTATCTATCTATCTATCTATTTATCCATCTATCTATCTATCACATGTAATCCTGTCAGCTTTCCAGAGAAGGTTAGTTCGCAAAAACCAACTAATGTAACTTGGGTTTAAGTTTAAATAAAAAAAAGCGGGAGGGGGGGATTGGGGGGAGGGCTGAAGAGGGGCCCTAGCGTCTACTTCAAGATCAGCTAAGGCGTCTTCCCCAATGACAGCACTTGTTTTACTCAGCCTGTTGCCGGTCGTGCTTGTCTACAGGGTTACTCTATATACCTCTTGAGCCTTGAAGGGCGCATATAAATGTGCTCAATACTCATGCATGTACCTATGTAGGTATTAGGTCGAAACAAAAACACAGGCACAAATTCAAAAGCAATGAGTAGAGCACTACGCCTTGCCGTACCCAATTGGTATTAAGAGTATCTTCCTGACTTCTCTACACAATGGCAAATAGCAAAAGAAACCGGAGTTACGCAGTGGCTTCGAATTGAAAAACACGTGAAAGCAGCGAATGTCCTAAGGACATGTCGAAAAAGAACAGCGGATTCGCTAATTTTTCCAGTAGCGACCAATGGTGCTTCGCGCACGGTCTCTCCATAGGCAAAATGCCTCGCTCTACCGGTGAAAGTTCGAATTGAAAAGTTCGGGTTCGCAAGATTCAGAAATTCAGGTCATACGAAAAACAATTGACCAAATCACGAAATAAACGGAAATAGCGGATCTCCAAAGTTGCTCATTCAAGCAAACAATGGACTGAAATCGAAGTTGGTAATTTTTGGAGTTCGCTCCATTCGGAGTGGTCTGCTCGCAGAAAGTTCATGGAGATAAATGTTTATAGTTTCTCTATTTACAAGAGTCTCTATTTTACATTAAATTGTAGTTCAGACACTTGTGGCATTATCTCTATCTAAAAGAGTATATGCCATCTGTGTGAAATAAGTTGAACGCACAGAAAAACTGTACACGGCCTCTCATGCTGTGTTATCTTCATTTAAAGAAGTGTACACTCACTCATCGCCACTCACTTGATCTCCATGGTCTGGACGCTGAAGATGAGGATCCACCCCAACTAACGTTGCCCTGATACGTTGATGCTTGATCTTCATATGCCTTTCTCTTTTTCTCCTTCTGTCTTTCCTTTCTTGTATCTGCATACTGCTTCTTCTTGAAAGCCTGTTTGTAATGATGTCGTTCATTCCATGACATATCAGAAGGATCAAGATGAACAAGAATTGGATTGTGAGCATCACGATCATTTGGGGCAACCATGAAGATGTTGTGATCACCATGTAAGCAAGTTTCATTTACCTTGAAGTAAAATTCACCCACATAGTTCATGCGATCTTCATCTCCATCAAAGTCTTCTGGGTGTTCCTCACACATCAAACGTGAATGACCCCACTCAACAACTGTTAACATACAACAATCACCTTTACCATTTGTCTTGTTCATGAGCTCGTCGGTGTATGTTGCTGTTGTAATGCCATCCAAGTGCGTTGCAAGAAAATCCAAGTCACGATAACTGCAAGACATGAAATGCTTGACCCTGATTGGAGGGCAAGATGTATCAAATGCTTGCGCATGGCTTGTGTTGCAACACCCATCATTCTGTTAATCCAGAATTGGATAAGGCTATGTTGGTATGTAGGGACACCTGGAGATTTTGGTGTGCTGTAATAGCATGCCTTGTTTCCATCACCTGCGATGAAGTCAACTTGATATCTGGCACACTCAAAAGCCATAACAGCTAAGCACTCACCAACAATCCCAGCAGAGTCTGATGCATACTTCTGTCCGACGTGATAAACGCACACACGTGTCATCCTCATTCTAGCTCTTGTCAAGTCAACAATCTCATCTGTATCTCGATCCTTTGTCTTTCCCCAAGATACTTCAAAGATTGCCCATGAGACTTGTCGAACTCGTGTGTCGTTGTCATCTGTGTGATATCCAGCAATTTGCTTGATATAGCCATCCTTTCCAAGGCGAGCTGCCACCATCAAGTCATGATAGTCATTGAAGCAAGTTTTAAAGTCAACCTCGTCGAGTCTTTCTCTGTGAGGATACAATGAACCAGCCTCGCAATTCATGAAAAGATGTCCTCCAAAGTTCTTGATGACATTGATGAAGTAATTGTTGAACTGTGATTTGGTTTCATCAAATTTTTCATGATCCTCATCGATAGTGTAGTCAATGTGTGGAATGAATTGTTGAAATCTTTCTGGAACCGGGCATTTTTCAAATCTGTTTCTGCACCAGTTTCCCAAATTCCAAAACATTGCTGTTATCTGTGGAGAGGATCTGTATGGAAATTCGGCATCCTTGTATGTTGGGTCTGATAGGCCTCCACCTAAATATCTGTAAGCCAAGCTATGCAAGATCATACAGTAAGGCAAGACCTTGTGGTCCTCAACGTAATCTTGGAGTACCCTTGTGAGATTTCCAAAATCGTCATCAATCCTCTTTTCTGCTTCTTTTGAGGATCTTTCTGCCTTGTCTTGATGAAGAGGATGCATCCTTGGATCACTACAACCATATTCAATGTGATTATTGAGTTCTTGTAGTTCTAGTTGTGGATTTTGATCCTTGTGTCTGGCAATGTACTCAATCATCAACTGGTCATCTGTAAGATGGTACCAATAATCTTGATGTGGAGACATAGTCTTCCTGTACTTGACATGCCAAAACATGTGTCGATGCTTCGAAGACGCTGGATAACCTTTGTTGTAAAATCCTGCCCATTCACCATGGTAACCATCTGAAAAACAATCCTTCAATTTTCGAAAAACTGAATCATCTTCGTTTCCAGTGATATCTTGACCATAGTAAAGTCGAATTGCAGGTTTCACTTCAGGAGCTGTCTCATCATCTTGAATGTCTGTCTTCTTCTCCCCTGATTCCTCCTTTTCTGAGGAGCGTTCAGGTGGAGCTGATTCCTCTTTCTCTGAAGAGCCTTCAGCTGGGACATGTGGCTCCTGTGTGTCTTTTTCTTCTTCTTCTTCTTCGACAGCAATCTCCTCTTCTTCATCCTCTTCTTTCTCTTGTCGTTCTTCTGGTTTGACAAAACTGTCCTTGATCTTTTGTTGAACATTCTGATTGCACATACTGATCCATTTCAATGTACACTCAACCAATTTGTCATCATCAGTTTCCAAAATGATATGCTTGTCCTCAATGTTCAAACTTTCAATAGTGTGCTTGTACTCAGGATCACCCGCGCCTGGTCTTTGAAGATCTGGAAGAGGAGTGTCTGGATCATCGTCCACTAAATCAGGATCCTCTGCTCCAAAGAAATTTTCTGCGCCAAGGTGTTCATTTTCCCTGAGAACTTGGTCAATATCCAGTTTGAACTCATGATACTTGTCGTAAGAGATCTCATAACCCATCATGGGTGCATACTGCTCCATAAATGTTGAAAAAGAAGCATCTGATAATGCCGACATCATCAACCATAATGAGAAGAAGCTTATGTCACCACGTTCAAGGGGTTGACCTCCTTCAAGATCATCTCCTGTGAGGATTGTTTGGCCTGCGAGTGTAATATCGTGGAGGATCTGTCTGTGCTCTGGTTTGAGTTGCCTGACTAAAAACAGTCCCTGTCGATCTTCCAGATTTCTTCGAGGATTTGCATCTGGTAATACCTCATCTTCTTGTTGTGGTTGTGTTTCCTCTCTTTCTTGAGAGCATACACCTTCTTCCTCTCTTTCCTGAGAGCCTGATGCCTTTTCCTCCTCTCTCCTGACAAAAACTTGTAGTCTTGGCAAAAACTCCAAATCATCTTCAGCATCATCATCATCGTGATCTTCCATGTCCACATTCTGTTGCTCCGATTCTGGGATGTGAGCAATCTTGTCCTTTCCAGCTACCCAGATGTAGCCATCGAGCTTTGTAGATGTGTGGAAGTCACCTGAACCGCATTCCCTGACCTTTGTCCTTGCTCTTGCAGATTGATGGAATGCTTCATGCTGAAAGAATTGATTGTAGGCATGTTCAACAAAGAATCTGTAAGACTGAGCTGTCAATTCCTTTCTGCTATCCACAAATTGTCGAAGCTTGTTCAAAGCAAAAACTGTGAAATGGCTGAAGCTAGCAGGTGCTTCATCTTCATACAGATCGATTGCCATGATCATCATCTTTGTGGAAAACGAGAAATGCCGTTCAGGTTCAGGGATGACTGTTCTCTTGTTCATGGGAACTGTAATTCCTTGGATAGTCATGTCATACCCATGTGTGTTCAACTCCAGTGCATCCAAAATGTTACCATCACGGTCCTTCTTTCTCTTGCAGAAATCTCCCCAGAGTTTGTTGTTCTCTCTAATGAACTGATCAAGATGCTTGGTGTAAAAGACAAAGACTGCTTCTGAGAGATACTCCATGTCCTTCTGTATTGCTAAGTCTCTTTCGTATAGCAAGAACTTCTCTCTCCATTCGTCTCTGCTGATACTGAATCTGTCTTCCCAACCTGTTGGGGCAACTTGACCTCGCATCCAGTCTGTCCAATGTCGTCGACAAGAGTCCAAATAACCTTCCATGGCTTCACTGTTTCTTTCTCGATGGAAGTGTGCCAACATGCGTCCAATCTCCCAAGCTCTTGTGAAGAGTAAGCATAGATGTCCTGTCCATGGTAACTTCTCCCAGTCTGAGCGAGTGATCGATTGTCTACGAAGTGCTATCTTTTGTGAAGAGAGTAGTAGGTTCCATTCACGCAGAACTATCACTTTTTCTCCTGAGGAGTTCTTGATGAGTTCACCGCTCTCTTCTCTTGCACAGACAATACCTGCCTCATACAGGACCCAGGGATTCGATGCAGAAATTGAACTTTTGGTAGCCTGTTCTACAACAGGGTCTTCGATATCATCTGGTGGATCTTCTGCTTCCCAGAGATTGACAGCCTCTTCACCCATTGGGTCGTCATGGACGTCCACTGATGGCTCCTCTTGTTGATTGTCTTGAGCATCTTGTTGAGGATCATCATGTTGTGGTGATTCTGGACTTCCTGATGAGGAGCGTTGTTGCTCCCATACATCTTGAGGTTCCTCTCTTTCTGGAGAGCGTCCTCTTCTTGATGGTTGTTCATATGGATTTTCCATGGTTTCATCAGCCTGCGCAGATACCTCTCTTTCTCGAGAGCCTTCTGCTGCAGCACCATAGATTGATTCCACAACCGGGTCAAAGTCATTCTCGTTGCATAGTGGTGTACCAAAAACCAATCTTCCATAGTTTTGTGGAACCTGCTGACCCATGAACTCCCATGCTGTGATTCTGACTTCCTCAGGAATGTCTTGTCCAGGAATAAATGTTGGACCTTTCTCCTTCATGACATGGTTCCATGTTGTGTTGTGCCATGAACCACCTGTAACCGATGGAGGTAGAGAGTGGCCACGTCCTTGATGAACAACGTTGCATGCAATGGTAGGGAGTTGTTCCTTGACGTGGAGGTACTGGAAAGGAATGTCACCATGAAATAAAATGACACCATTCTTTGTCAGATAGAGTTGGTTGTCCACAATAAAACTTGGATCCAACACGAGGTACACTGGTCGCCTATAGTTTCTTGGAGGCTTCGTGCCCTCTGCCATCCTTATGTAGCCCTGACCATTGTCATTGTGGTACATGAAGTGAACTGCATCCCTTCTGCCTTTTCCACTTCCTTTCACAAAGGTCTTCAGGCCTGATTGTTGAATGGAATCTAAATTCATGTAATCAGTGACATGAAAAATCCAGCCCAAACTCATAGCCTCATCATATGTCAGTTGGTGGTGTGCCACAGTGGGATCGACAACTTGGTTGCTATGTCCTTGAAAAGCACCAAGACGAACGTCGAATGGATACTCTGCCATTGAGCTATATGGGTACCACTGCCATCTCATGGAGATCTCAACAAAGAAACGTTGTTTTGGATTACACAGTAACATAGCAGCAAAATCTGCTCCAGACATGTGATATTCCTTTGGATTGTCTCCTTGCATCTGATCAAACAGTAAGGAAATGTTCATAGCTCCACTGGCAGTGAATAACGTTTTGTCTCTGCAATGTCTCAACACATTGGATAGCCTCTTGCTACATGACATATAATAACTTCTCCTTGATGAGCTAGTCATGTCCACGTGGAAATCATTGCATCGTTCATCAAACCAGTTTTCTTCTGCCTGAGTTGTAAAGCCACAGAGATACTTCAGAAAACTTGAAGTCCATTTCAAAGATTCATCAAATTCTCCATGACTAGTTCCCCAGTGCAAAATCCAAGCTATTGCGTCCATGAACATTTCATGTCTGTCAGTTGGTCTCATGTTGTGTGGACCCATCAATGTATGTAAATTGCGCTCTCTCTTCTTCCTCACTTGCTCGTGAGCCTGAAACCAATCTGTTTGGCGCCTGTAATCATAGCAAAATGATAAATGATCCTCATTGGGTAATGTCGATGGTGTTCGAAATTGGTCAGCTGGGATTTCCTCTGATCTTCTCAGAGCATATCCATCAGCTGAATGTCTTCGACTAAAATCATAGCTTTGATGTTCTTGACCTCGAGTGTTCGATTGTGCCTGATCACTAGATGTTGCGGCTGAGGCCCTGTTCCACCGGCTAGAGCTCGACATGTTGAAGAAACAGTGCGATCCTCGAGACTCTGCCTCTTGAGCCGCAGGCACAAATTCAAAAAATAGTCAAGAATCCCTCAAGGTGTCACCTAACAGAAATACATCATGTCTGAAATCAACATGACTGCAAACTGTTGGCAACCATGACCTGAGGTAAGCCTTGTGTTCCAGTAATGATCTGAATGGTGGATGAGCATCAACTTCCTTAAGAACACCTTGTCGAACAGCATCAATAAGATTCTGAGGATTGGCAGACTTCTTGGTCAAACAATCGGCTAAACACCATTGAGTTCTGATATGTGACAAGTCAGCAATGGAACCTGAACATGCTTCCTTCCTAAGCATCTGAATCATATGAATGGTCTCTTGTTGTTCAGGAACATGAGTAGTGCTGGCAGTAGTCACAAGATTGTTTGCATCAGTCCTCATATGAATCTCACTTGAAAGTCCAGTGATGTCCTTGATCAGTCCTCTCAACATTTGACATGTACCATAACACTTCATGAGTGCATACAACTCTGCAACAGTTGTGCTCAACGTGGTACGTTTGATTTTGGTTGATTCAAAGAAAATAAGAGAACCTCTGGTGTTTTTGCTCTTTTCCTTTCTCGGTTCAGCCATGAAAATAACCATCGCGCGCTGTGAGGATTTGTCGCTGTTGTTCCTAAACGCTGCATCTGGCATTGCAACTAATCTTGGATCACCTTGGAGTGGCCAGAACATCAGTTCCATCGGGTCACCTACAATTTGCCTGCAAAGTTTGTTCAGCGTTTTGCAATCACCTATGGTGGGGGAAGCAGCAGCAGAAGCACAACGTGAAAACTGATAACACGACTGAAATTGAGTTCTTGATTGTAACCAATTGATACTACCTAAGAGTGATCTATAGGCAGTGTGAAGATCCTTGTCACATTTGTCTTCATCCTTCAAACCTTTTGGTATGACAACCTCAGTAAGTTCACTGACACAAAGTGATTGTTCAACAGTGATGTGTGATTTCTTCTTGGTCTTCTCATCAATGATCCATTTCACACGTTGACCAGTGAACATCAAGTCATTCACATCTTCATGACCAATCTTGAATTGTGACTTGACAACTTTCTTGAACTTCTCCAGAAACTCTGGAGTTCCAGTAATGAACAAGTCGTCAACATGCAAACAACACATGCCAATAGGTTTTCTTCCCTTGGCATTACTGCCATTCACAGGGTCCATGAAGTGTTCCAAGAGTTGTTCAACAATCTCAGGTGTCAACTGTGGTGTCGTGGCAAGATAAGTACGCTCTGAAGGTAAGAAGACTGAAACAAGTACTTCAGCTTCTTCTTCCAAACTTATGGAAACATTGTCCTTGTTCATGTCATGATTCATCTCAAGCAACCACCAAACTCCTTTCCTCTTCACAATAGAAGTTCTCAAGTGAAACTTCTTTCGATCATAATGTGAATCAGGAGTTCTCAAAGCTTTTGCACGATAAGCAACTTGAGCATGACCATTTTCAAAAGGATACCAACCAGACTTGTGTTCAACAGATTCCAAAAACTTCAACAAAGTTTCATCAACAACAGGAGTCCAAGCACAATCTTCAACCTTCTTCTCCTTGAACTCTTTCCTCTGTTTCCATGTTTGGGTTTGTTGATAGCAAGCTGAAAACAATCTTTCTTCAACCAAAAGAGACTTATGAACTTCCTCAGCAATGTCGGAGGATTCATCACGCGTTTCCTCACTGTCTTGTGAGCTTACGTAGTATGTCACAGGTGCTGGTTCTGTTGCCTCAGAGTCAGCAAAGCTAACCTGTTTTGGCTCCTTAAAAGCACCATCATAGCATACATATGTACACCTGTCAGCTCTTGTTGGTTGAATACCAAGCGAAATCAGAAATTTGTCAAGGCGGTTCCACCATCTACGTGGTGCGTCCGCAAGTCCATAGACGGAACGAGTGCACAAACCAACCAAGTAAGGAGGCAAACCAATGTCAGTAGGCAACTGAACATGGATAACGCGGCGGTCTAAGTCGTATGTTTCCCCCTGAAGGAAGGCAGTTTTCAAGTCTAAATGGAGTAAATCCCAGTACATCGAGGCTGCATGCTGAGATGCCACACGAAAACCATACCTGGTAGCAGTAGGACTGTCAGTCTGTAAGTCATACTTTTGAGCATCTTGAAAGCCTCTACATACCCATCTAGCCTTGAACTTCTTGAACTGTCCATCCTTATCAACCTTGATGGTAAGCACCCATCTGCCAGTGACATAGTTATCAATCTTATGACGTCTCTTGTCTCTGAAAGTCATGGCAGTGAAATCCAGAAAACTTCTGAATTCTTCAAGCTTGGCTTGTTTGATCTCCTTAGCATACTTTCTCAAGACTTCTTGAGTGATAACTGATTCTGCCTTTGGCTGCTTCTTTCCATTCTTGGCAAGATACTGTTCAAACTGTTTGAATCCAGTAACATCGTATGAACCAAACTCAGGTGCAGCTTGGACCTTTGGTCCTAAAGGAACGAAAACAGTACCATCAACATCGACAAAATGAGAGTGGTCTGATGTGTAAGGTTCAGTGTCCACATCTTCTTCCTGAAGCTGAGCAATGTCATCCTCAGTCAAAACAGGAGTGTCGTCTGTTTCATATGGTTCTGTTTCATCATCATCATGTTGTGATGATACCAATTCTGGTGTTCCTTGTGAAGACTGCTGTTGCGCTGGCTGCGCAAAGTCACCTGGCGTAAACGATGTTGGTGTAGTAGTAGGCAATGGAATTGTATTATCATGTGAACTTGAGGCAGTAGGATCATGTGAAGGTCCTTCATCTTCATCTTCATGAGGTTTCTGAGTAGGAACTGAAATTGGCTGAACATGACCTGGTAATTGAACCTTTGGCCTCTTGATAATCACCTTTGCCTTTGCCTTTGGTAAAGCATCAGTAGAATCAGTTGAGATCTGTCTCTGTTTCCTTTGAACTCTGATAGGCTCTGACGTCGGATCAGGTCCTGGTGGAGAATCGTCATCTTGTCCAGGATCAGCAATCTCTTCGATTGGAATGTCAGGATTGGAAAACGGAGTTGATGGTGAACTTGGTTGATGTGTTTCCCCCGAGTCCTGTATTCCTGGCATATCCAAATCATCATCAGGTGGTGGTCCATAATCATCTGGAATGATGTACTCTTGATCATCATCATCACCTGGATCAGGTCCAGTATTGTAATCAGGTTGATTATCATCATCCAGAGGATCATCTGGTTCATCACCACTCAACATCTCATCATCATTTGGTGGAACATCACCATGCTGATCTGGATGAATGGGATCGTCACCATTTGGTGGTGTACCTCCTTGAACAGGAGGATCTGCTACTCTCCGCTTGATTGCACCAGTCGTTTCTCGTGAAAAAACGATCATACTCCATTCATGGATTTTGAACTGTTCATGATGTGGATACAACTGTGACACAAACATGAAGTAAACATGATCATAGTCACCAGGTTTCCAAATGAGTAAGACAGCATCTTCAGGATGTTGAAACAAAGGATTCACTCTTCCATAAGTTCCTCTGAACACACTGCAATCTTCAAAGTACATTTGAGGCAATGTCTTCTTTCTGACATCTTGAAGTCCAGGAATCAGTTCAATGATTCTGGGGTCAGTTGATTCTCTGACACTAGCCTCTGTACTCCTTGGCAACTGATCAATCTTCCTCAATGTTTGAACAAGTAACTGAGTGGTAAACCTCTGTGGAAGAATGTGCTTCAACGGCACTGGAATAGAGGTCTCAACATGATGCAAGTCTTGCAACAAACACGAGCACTCAGGTTCACGGTCCAAAAACATTGACGTGCCACACAATGCTCCATCATCAAAATGTTCCAACAGATCTTCAAACAAGAAACATTGTCTCATGTTCTGCAAAGGTACAAGTTGTGTGAACTGCGCAATGAATGAACACAAGTGAGATGGTAAGACCTTCCATTGTGGATCATTCCAAAGCTTCCCTTCTCTATTGAAGGCATGCTGTGGTTCCAACATGTCAAAGTCTTCATCATGATTGTAATACACACGCAAGTTCTTGATTGAAGGATCACAACGACAGTAATTTGTCATGTCAAGGTTGAAACAACCAATGTGATACTTGATTCTGTCCTTCTGAAATTTCTTCCAAGCCAAAAACTGAGCAAATCCTGAATCAGGTGGTGCAATCACCAAGAAACCTTTTCCTCGGTCAGCTTGCCATTTCATCACATCAAGGCAAAACTTGAATACCGAGTATTTCCAGGAATTTGGTGAAGGATTTGTGATCAACACGTATTCAGGATCAAGATTCTCAAGTTGTTTCCAAACTTGGTTTTGTTTCTTTTTACTGTTGAAACTCCAACCATGCTTGTGGTCAATGGGTTCACCAACCTTCATGTTCAATCGTGCCATGTGCCAACTAAGACCAGTGTTGCTACTGAAAAGTTCCACAACATCACACTTGCCAGTTTGACAAAACCAGTGAGCTTGTTCACCTAAGTAGGCTTCAGCATATTCAGCTATATCTGGTTCATAGTCATCTTCATCTTCAACTGCAAGTGGAACAGGTTCTGATGTGTCAAGTCCAGGAACAGCAACATCATGCCATTCATCATGGTCACGTCTCACCTTCGATTGATTAACACGCATGACTGCGTTGTCAACATGAACATTGACCATAGCACCTTCTTGAGAGATAACAGTACCTCTGATCCATCTTTCCTTCTTCCATGCCTTTGAAGCAATAGCATTAGCATTGACAGGGGAACTCCAAACGAAAACCTTGTCACCTGGTTTGTAAGGTCCATCTGATGGCATTGTTCGTTTGGCCATGTCATGTCTGAGGTCAGCAGCTTGTCTGGCTTCCTGATGTGCCCTCAGTGCTAACCTTTGCAACTCGAGTTGTGTTTTGTCTTCAGGTAAAGGATCAACACTAAGTTGAGCAGGATCAGAAGTCTCAATATCCAGAAGATCTGGTGGTCTTCTACCAGTGGCAATTTCCAAAGGAGAATAACCACTAACAGTGAGTTGAGTGTTTCTGGCCCAAACAGTACGCTTCACAGCTTCTCTGATGGTGATTCCTTTGAACCTATCATCTTCAAGGTTCTTGGACATGATTTGCCATTGTCGTTTGAAAAGTCTAACAGCTGATTCAGCTCTGTTAGGCCATGGGGTTCTTGAACCACAGGGACATTCTTTGATACCATGAGTTCGGTAATAAGTCAGAAAGTCTTCTTGAAAGAAAGCTTCATCACCCACGATGGCTTAGGCATACAATTGTGTTCATCACTCCACAACCTTAGAGCCTGAATGGTCTCCTTGTTGTTCAGTGAGTTTTGTGCCGTAGCCCAAAGTAAGTTGGTTGCACCATCAAGAACAAGCAACACCATGTACTTGTTCTTCCTCAACTGAATTTCAGCATGATCAACAAAGATAACATCTCCAAAGTTGGTGGATCGTATGCCTGAAATTCTGGCTCGCGGCGGTGGTGCAATTGAAGTACTACACACACGACACTTGTTGTACATCTCCTCATACTTCTGATAGACAGAGTCAGGAAGTCCTAACATGGAAGTCCTTCGTCTGAATTGAGTAGGAGACATGTGATAGTGTTTGATGTGAAGCTTGTAAAGTTCCACACTATCCTCCAGTTTCCTGAGCATCTTTCTGTATGCTGGTGTCATGGCTTGCACTTCACTACCAGGCAGTGGAATCGAAACTCGCCTAGGCTCAAGAGCATCACTACCTAGTTTCTCAACTTGACTTTCTGAATCTTGCTTACCACGGTTGCGCGCAGGTGCAGAATGTTTTGGTTCAATGACTTGAGGTTCATCTGAATCAATCTTGTCCAAACCTAATTCCCTAGCTACTTTGTCAAGCTCATCTTCTTCCTCAAGCTTGGGATAGGAGACAACAACCTTCTTTCTTGATGAACCTGATTGAGAGTCATCGACAACCTGAGGTTTCTGCTTACCTACGTGTCTTTTGGCTGCAGGTGGACCTACCTCAATCTTTTTCGAGCCTGGTCCATTTGAAATCGGTTTGCCTTCCTCCTTCTTTAAGGAGCTTGGCTTCTTCTTCTGTACACCTGATGGCACTGAAGAGGCTGACTCAGGGTGAAAAAGATCATCAATGTTTCCACGAAAGGGCTTTGCACGATCAATGTCACTTCTGACAATGTCATCTGGGATCACGTAGTCCTCCTTGATCTTGTAGATGGTCTTGCCCTTCCAGAACTCTTCACTCTGTTCAGAAAACCTCTTCTTCTCAGTGCGCCAGTTGTCCTTGTGAAGAACCTTCTTCTTGCTCTTCTGGAATTCCATGTGGGTTTCTCTCTCATCAAGAAGTTGATCTTTTGGAATTGGAGTTTTCTCTGATCGAGTCATCTCATGTAAGTTCATTCTCTTGTCCTTGTGGTGCCTGATGAGTTCACGACGTAGTGGATCAACCTGCCAGTAGTCACCAGTCACCAAAGCTTCTCCTTCATGATCATCTTGTTTGACAGCAATCTGACTGTACTCAAAGTGATCGTGTTGTGAATAGAAACTTTTGACTTGTGGAGTCTTGAAATGAACTTGGCTCATGTACCATGCTACATCTTGTAGGTCGAGAATGAGATGAGTACTAATGGCTGTCCTCAAAACCATTTTTCTCATGCCAATACGTGCACAGGACAAATAAGCCTTCTCTGGAGTAAGTTCAAATTGAAATCCAAGGTTTCTCATCTGTGGAAGTGACATCAACAATGGGACATCACCTTCTTCGACAATGTCGAATTCTGTAAACTGAGTGTTCCATCCATGATCATACATGAATATCACGAGCTTCTCAGTACATTTTGATTGTTGTGAGTTTGCAAAGAAGAATCTTGAACTTGTTGGCTGAATTTCATACCAGAGTCCACTGTTGGGATGTGAGTCAACATATCTGCAAAATGCTTCAACTGCTCGTCGAGAGCCCATAGCTCTTGTGCATCCAAGATCCAGAATACACACAGTTGGTGGTGCAGAATTCTCTGTGTGAAAAGCTAGTCCATTCTCACATGCCAGATCAGTTTGTACAGTATGAAATGAAAAAGCACTCTGCTGTGATGGTTCCTCTATCTCTGTAGAGCATCCATATGAAAACAATGATGTGCCTTCTGCCAATGGCTTCCATGAAGCCTCACCTTCTTGAAGACCAACTTGCCTGGGCACTACAGCTGGACGTTGTTGTACACCTTGTCGTAGTGCATCAACTTCTCCAACCAGAACAGGGAATCTCTTCATTTCTCTCCTGTTTTGATGTGCTCTTGCATCACGTTGGTTCTGTCCTCCACGACGAGTGCGTCGTTGTTCATCTTGTGCTGAATACGTGGATGTCAAAACATCAACACGAGCTGGCTCTGTCTCTGCAACATCAACACGTGCTGGTTCAGCTGTTCCAAATGAAAAGAAACCATGACCAGAACTTGAAGCTGCAGAAGAATAATGAGCTTGTTGAGTTTGTTGATTCTGTATGGCAGGAGCTGATGTGGTCTGAGGTTGAACATAGTTCGACTTGCCTTTTCCATCTCCTGGCTTTCCTCCTTTTCCATCATCATCCTTGCCTTTCTTGCCCTTTCTTTCCTTTTCCTTTTCCTTTTCCTTTCCTCTGGAAGTATCCATACTCATCCATGTAGTATGAATCATCATAGGCCCAATAGCCTTCATTCCAGGTTTGATCATCGGCCCAATAGCCGTCATAGTTTTCATTCCATTCATCATCTTGCCATTCATCTTCATAATCTTCTTCACTCACCATGTGAGCACGGCCTTTCCTTCTTCCTTTTCCTCGGCCTTTTCCTTTCCTTGATCTGAAGAACCTTCGTCCTCCTCTGCCTTTTCCTTTTCCTTTTCTCTTTCCTTTACCTTTGCCTCGTCTGATGTATTTGCCTTGGAACCTTCTCTGATACCATGTGAAGTTGGCGTCATCATAAACCCAGAAAACATCTTCTAAAGCATCCAGGAATCCTTCTGCGCCGTCTTCTTCATCTTCGGCCCAATAGCCGTCGGTTCCTTCTAATTCACCTTCATCCAGTACGAGGAAAGATCTTCTCTGTGCCATGCCAGAGGGTTGCATCAATGGATTGTCAACTGCTGTTTTGGTAGTGCAAAACATTTCCAAAAACAGGTCACGTAGTTCTTGAATGTTGTATTGATCGAGGGTTCGTCCACGATGTGTCATGATACTTGTGAGTGTATTTCTCTGATCTTGACTCAGGTCAGCTAGACTTACAAAAATCAATGCTAGCAAGTTTTCACCCAGTGGGAATGCTTGTCGCTGTACTTGTCTACGATTTTCCTGTAATTGTCTGAATGCCGCTAGTGCCAGTTCATCTGTCCAAGGAACAGCTACATGGGGTGTTCCTGAGGCTGCTGCTACTTCAGCTCTCTCTTGTTGATCTCGTTCATGTTCTTGACGTCGTTGTTGAACAAACAGGATTGCTTCAGGACTAGTCACTGTTACTTCTGGAAGTAAATCCATCCAAGACTCAATAAGTCTATTGCCAGTGAGTTGAAATCTAGTCATCCACTTCTGAAGATCCATGGTTCCTCTGTTGAACTTCATGAACTGCATGAAACGGTATAAGAACACGTTCTGGGCACCTTTGATGAAATGAGGTCGTAGAAATCTTTTGAAATAAGCTACTCCTTCATAGGGATCCCTGAGTAATTCTCTATCCAATAGCCTCTTGTATTGTTGAGCATCTCCTTCCAGTCTGTTGCGCAATGCTGGACCACGTTTCTCTGGTTCTAACTCCGTAATGTCACACCAGTCATCAATTGCATCCTCAAAAGCAAAGAAGCTGGTTCGCCCATCATAGGCTGGAGCAACCTTTGTGGTCATCTGTTGCGTCATATGAATCTGTGTATGCTGGGGTGCTCTTCTCATTGCATAAGAGTCATATTGGTTCCATTCATTTGCATCGACAATGTCGAAGTCATCATCATCATAGCCATGGCTTGCCATTTCTTGGGCTCTACCTGGAGCTCACCCTCAATGAGGGATCACTGCTCCGCTACCACTTGAAGAGGGGCCCTAGCGTCTACTTCAAGATCAGCTAAGGCGTCTTCCCCAATGACAGCACTTGTTTTACTCAGCCTGTTGCCGGTCTGTGCTTGTCTACAGGGTTACTCTATATACCTCTTGAGCCTTGAAGGGCGCATATAAATGTGCTCAATACTCATGCATGTACCTATGTAGGTATTAGGTCGAAACAAAAACAAGGGGGGGGTGAACGAGGAACCGAAGCCCCCTTAAGGTACCTTAAGGGGGCTTCGAAGGCTTCGAAGGTATCTTAAGGGGGCTTCGAAGCCTTCGAAGGTACCTTAAGGGGGCTTCGACGAAGGTACCTTAAGGGGTCTTCGCCGAAGACTTCGAAGGTATCTTAAGCGGGCTTGGACGAATTCTTCGAAGCCCCCTTAAGGTGCCTTCGAAGCCTTCGAAGCTCCCTTAAGGTACCTTAAGGTGGCTTCGAGCGTTGAAGCCTTGGCTGAAGCCTTTGAAGGTACCTTAAGGGAGCTTCGAAGGCTTCGAAGGCACCTTAAGGGGGCTTCGAAGCCTTCCTCAACGGACCTTCAAATTCAATTTCTCAAGCTACCCCCTTAAGGTACCTTCCTGAAGGGCCTCTCACCGACTGCCTGGGGGCAGTCGTGTGGAAGGCAAGAGAATTAGATTTCAGATCATGGTATTGTGGAAGGCAAGGGGGGAAGTTTAAATAAAAGTTAGAATTTAGATCATGGCATTGTCGAAGGCAAGGAGGGGGAAGTTTAAATAAAGAGTTAGATTTTAGATCATGGCATTGTGGAAGGCAGGGGGATGAAATTGAAACAAAGAGTTGGAATTTAGATCATGGCATTGTGGAAGGCAAGCGGGGGGAAGTTTTAAGTTAGATTTTAGACCATGGCATGGTGGAAGGCAAGGGGGAAATTTAAATAAAGAGTTGGAATTTAGATCAGGCATTGTGGAAGGCAAGGGGGGAACTGAAGAGTTCGATTTTAGATCATGCCATTGTGGAAGGCAAGAGTGGAACTATAAACAAAGAGTTAGATTTTAGATCATGGCATTGTGGAAGGCAAGGGAGGGGAAAGTTCATAAAAAGTCAGATTTTAGATCAAAGTTTTAAAAACAAGAGTTGGATTTTAGACCATGGCATTGTGGAAGGCAAGAGGGCGAAGTGTAAATAAAGAGTTGGAATTTAGATCATGGCATTGTGGAAGGCAGGGGAGGAAGTGCAAATAAAGAGTTAGATTTTACTTCATGGCATTGTGGAAGGCAGGGGGGGAAGTTCAAATAAAGAGTTGGAATTTAGATCATGGCATTGTGGAAGGCAAGCGGGGGGAAGTTGAAATAAAGAGTTAGAATTTAGATCATGGCATTGTGGAAGGCAAGGAGGGAAGTTTAAATAAAGAGTTAGCTTTTAGATCATGGCATTGTGGAAGGCACGGGGATGAAATTTAAACAAAGAGTTGGAATTTAGATCATGGCATTGTGGAAGGCAAGCGGGGGGAAGTTTAAGTTAGATTTTAGACCATGGCATGGTGGAAGGCAGGGGGGAAATTTTGAAGAGTTCGATTTTAGATCATACCATTGTGGAAGGCAGGGGAGGAAGTGTAAATAAAGAGTTGGAATTTAGATCATGGCATTGTGGAAGGCAAGGGGAGAAGTTTAAATAAAGAGTTCGATTTTAGATCATGGCATTGTGGAAGGCAAGGGGGGGAAAATTTTAATAAAGAGTTAGAATTTAGATCATGGCACTGTGGAAGGCAAGAAGGGGGTGGAAGTTTAAATAAAGAGTTAGATTTTAGATCATGGCATTGTGGAAGGCAAGCGAATTAGATTTTAGATCATGCCTTCGACGAACGTACCTTAAGGCGGCTTCGAAGCCTTCGAAGGTACCTTAAGGGGTCTTCGCCGAAGACTTCGAAGGTACCTCAAGCCTTTGCCGAAGGGGGGACGGATGGGGAGGGGGGGGTGAACGAGGAACCGAAGCCCTTAAGCTACCCCTAGGATCCGGTTAGATTATAAATAGTCTTTTTAGGTTATCATCCATGATTTCTTGATGATAGTCTATATAGATTATTTTGAAAGCTTATCACGAAATCACGATAAGCTTGTGCAAGGTTAGTCCTTGTCCCTCTTTGGGGAAAAAAAGTAGACACACAAGATAATTTGTGAAAATCGGAGAAGGACATGGACACTGGAAACGGAAACGAGATGACGAAAAAACCAGTCTGATTCCAATGACGGAACTTTTTTTCACTCAATGCATGACACTGAAAGTGCAGATTTTCCTTTGAATTAGTGCTTTGAATTAAAGCGAACTTTAAATCGCAGTATTGCTGTGCATTTCAGTGTGCATTTAGTGTTTCCAAATCACTTGTGAGCGTCGATGCTTCACCAGAATCAGGTAACGAGCCAAAGTATGTGCTGACGTTGAATCCTTGGATTGCGTTGGAAGACAAATGTTTGAAATCTGACACATGGTAACTTGAATCCAAATGAGGCAAGTTACGCATCTCAGGAGGTACTGGATGTGGCGCTCAATACGTTGTAGATTCATGTGATTGGACAAGTACGACTGGATTTGCAGCGGGGTTGACCGTATTCGTTCTGGTCGACCATTGGAAGCTCCACCGCCTTGGCGGCGTTTGATTGGAATGCAAGTGGGAGGCTTCATCTCGAGTAAACGCTGCTTCAATGGCTGCAGACATGTGTGGTTTGAAAAAAGGACACCACATGGAATAAGGAGACTGGAAACAGAAACGGACACGGATCAGTGGCACGATTATCGAAACTGAAAGGGAAATTCCCATGGACCTTGAAACGGGAAACGGACATGTTTGACTTAACTGCGTTGCGTTTTTTTTTCCTGCAGAGTCAGCTGAGCTGGATGCACTTCACGTCTGAGCTGGGAAACCAGCTTTCCTTTAGATGATAATTAAAAGAGACTCCAACTGAGTTGCTTTGCAATCAAGTTGTTTTGGCCTTTTTGGCGATGGACTCAATGTACTCTCGAGCATCTTTGTGTGCTGCTCGACGGGTCTGCACGTCAGTGAATTCCGGTTGTTTGTACACTCGTGACGCAAAATTTTTTGCGGTCATGGTTAAACCTTTGGACTCACCATATGCACGGAATGCTTGCAAGGCTTCGTCTTTACTTGCTTTGTCGAGGAGTTTCCACCATGCTTTGGAACTAGACTGCTTTGGAGAGACATTCGTCACAGTGCGACGCACCAAGCGTTTCTCCGAAGCTTCCGATGTAGTAGGTGTCCGCAGTGTGGGAACGGATGCGATGAGAACTTTCTCGGCCATTTTCTTGGCGGAAGCGACTGCTTCTGCGAAGATATCATGGTCTGCACAAAATGCAGCTGCGTCTGCCTGGAGAAGGTGTTATTTTCTTGCAAGGACAGCAGAGCAGACCCAAAACTAGATGCTGCCAAGGAACGCTCAGAAAATCCAAAGAGGATTTGGCGGCGGGATCTCGCCACAGCACGATTGAGGAATCTTGGTGGTTCGATGGCGTGGCGACGGCCATGTTGTTGACTTCCGTTTGCCACGAGTTGGCCGAAGGATTTGACAACTGCTCTGAACTCAGAAACGAAGGTTGTAAGCAACGACACAGACGCGCAATCACCTCGTGCTGCTGTTGGGTCAATTTTTTGGCTAAAACTTCCCATCCACCGTTCACACTCACCAAGTCGCGAAGTTTTGCAACCATTTGTCTAAGCTTCATGAAGAAGAAAGTGATCGTTGCTTGGACGCTCACTTCTTGGCTCCACTCGAACTTGTGCTCTGCGCTATAGGCATAGAAAGCAGATAGCAACATGGCATCCGGTACAAGACCATTTTTGCACACTTCCAACAACGGTCTGAGGAGTGGTTCCAGCTGCACGTAAGCTGCCGCATGCTTGGATGCTGCTGTTTTCCAATTCATTCCTTCTAGAAGTGGCAAAAAGACCAAAAGGCTTCTGTGTCCGATAGTCTTGAAGCCCTTGTCCAAAGCATTCTGCAAAGCATGAACAGACACGCCGGGCAAGACCTTAAGTCTTTCTTGCATCGCCATTGTCCTATATCAACTGACTGTCAAATGCTGCAGGGAATGTGGAAGAAAAAACATGGAAACAATGTTTTCGTCTCGCAAGACAAACAGAAACGGAAAGACAGACACGGAAAAGGACAGAAACACTGAAACTACGATGTTTTGCTCACTTCAACTGCCAAGACTCTGCAAGGTCCATAGACAAAGCAATATTGTAACGCTCGATGAATTTGTGCAACGAACTCAACATTCCACGACCTTTCAAGCACGCTTGCATCAAAACTTTGCAGGACGACATAAAAGATTCTCCCGAATAACACCAGGTCCAGCGTGGGTTGATGTACTGCGCCAATTCAGCCGAGTGAAGCATCCAGTGGCCCTTGAAAGTGTCAGCTTGAAAGAGTTTTCGATTTTCTTGATTCCAGTAATGGTTCTGCAAGGCGACCATACAAACAGAATACGTTTTGGTACATGTCATGAAATCCGAGTGTACCTCGGGTGTCAACTTCCATTCTGCACTGTGCCTTTTCAAGATTATATCCATATCCGCTGAAGCTTGCAAAGAGAGTTTGATCCAAACGTGTGCTTTGTTGGTATGATCCATCTTCTGTTGCCAAAGATGTAAGAAAGCCACTATGCACGCAACGGATTCGGCAGCTTTCACCTTGAGCTTCGGATACTTCTTCCGGCACTGTTTATCATTCACGTCACAGAACATTCCCAATGTCAAGTTATTCAAGCCGCTGCGACTTTGCGTTGCAGACCAGAAAGCCTAAGACAAAGAAACGAAGCGAAAGATAAAAACAGAAACCAGCATTGCTGTAACCAGTTTCTTGCTTGCAGCCAAGGCACCTTTGCTTCATGCAAGAGTGTTTGCAATCGATGCTCCAAACTTTCTGTGCTTGGGAGCTCAAAGATCATCATCCACACCACGCTTCCAAGCAGACGCAAGTCACAACCGAGATGTTTGGTGTGCATATAATCTGGCGCAATACTTTGCGGACTCATCAAAGATTGAAACAGTGGACATGGATGACTCCTAGGTAGACTCCAATCATCTGCTTGCAACGCCAAAGTCTCAAACGGCGGCACGTGTTGCAAAGCCTCCTTGGGCACAGAACACAGACAACACGGCCGCGATGCATTCCAACGAGCCACATGATGAAAATCACTGAAATATTCCAAATCACCGGTGGTCCAGATAACTACTGGAAAAAAGCCTCCAGTGGTTTGACAGTCCATCAAGGCTTCAAACGAGCGTGCGATACGTCGGAAGATGGCTTTTGACGTATTGAACCTTCCTTTGCTGCAGGCCATTGTCCACACCGCCGCCATCAAGAAATGGATACTAGCGGTGGCCACCAAGCTGCGAAATGATAGAAACAAACAACTCTTGGAGTTAGATCCTATGTGCATGGTGACGGCCGCCCCGTCGCCATGCAAAACCACAGGAACCGCTCTCTTTGCGTAGTTTTGGATGGTCTTCACCGGATGATTGAGCAAAGCCGGATGTTGACCACAAGCACTCCAAAAGGACGGTAATGTTCGAGCATCTTCCAGAATGTATTTTTGGAAATGTTTGGATTTCCATAGAGAAAACCAAATGGTCTCCGGCATGATCATGGGTAATCTCGCAGGAACAGTTCGACTAGGCACACCCTTTGTTGTAGCAATTTGTAAGGGCACCGTGTGCTGACAGAGTGCAAACCTTTCCTTTGGCAATTTTCGCAACAAATCACGGTGAACATTGTTGGTATGTTCTCCAGCACTGCCTAATTTTGCGAGAGTCAGCCATGCATTTATTTTTAAATTGTAAGCCTTGTCCAGATCATGCACAGCAGCTTGGGCCACCTCTTGTACAAAAGTAGCTGGAATGTGACCCCAGCGCCATCGATCCAGTAACAGTTTGCTCAATTCCGATGCGTGATTACGCGATGCAAAATAATTGGCTTCAAATTGTGCAGCTGTTTGCTGTCCACCACGGGTTCGCTTAGCGAACTCACGTAACTCATTCATGGCGTAACTTCTGTGCTTTATTGCAAATGGTATTTGGTATGCTACATGATTATCGTCTTTCCTGAATGTCAATTCGATGGAATGTATCGTGCCATTGTATTACCTTGATTTTTGTGCAACACGTGGAAGTATGCAAAAAAAGGCTTTCCATCTATACTAATGCTTTGTCTTTTGCAAACCGCGCATGTGGGCTCAATAAAGACTTTATATCGACACAGAAACTGAACACAGAAACACTACTGGACACAGAAAGATGGACACAGATAGATGGACACAGAAACTGAAAAAGTCTTTGCTATATCACGACTTCCATCAGCTGCATATGAAAATGAAACTGAAACGAAAGGGAAACGGACACGGAAACCCAACGTCACCTTTTTTTGTCTATTGCCATATCGTCTGGAGGCTTCAGCTACTTGACGATCTGCACCTGGTAGGCCTGCCATTGGACCATGCTAAAGTAACCAAGCAACTATGGAAAGAAAGATCTCGTGAGGAGATATGGTATCTAACCAACATGTTTTATCATATATCTATAAATATAAAAGAATTTTTTTAGTACAAATTTAGACAAATATTACATAAATCGAAACAGTGAATTTAAAGTTTGTTCAAAGTTTGGTTCAAACTTTAAAGTTAAGATTTAAAGTTTATAATAAACTTTGAAGTTTCACCTTCAAAGTTTATAATTTAACATTAGAAACTTTGAAGGTATCATTTGAAGTTTAGTATGAAAAATATAAAACTTTGAACGGTAACTTGTTAAGTCTTAAATTACTAATTTGAAACTTTGAATTTATAAATCAAATTTTGAATATATCTTCCAAGTTTAAAATGTTTGCTTTAAAAACTTGGAATTTCCAAGTCAAAGTTTTAAAATGTTTCTATTCAAAGTCTATTCAAAGTTTGAATTTAGTATTCAAAGTTTACTTAAAACTTTGAATATGAGATTTTAAAGTTTGATTTAAACTTTGAATCTAGTCTTTTAAAGTTTGAAACAAACTTTAATCAAACTTTAAATGCAACCAAACATTTTTTTTAACTTATTGATGCAAAAATAATGATTTTTTCAAGAAAAGTGAATCTACTTATTTCTTTGCACTCATGTTTGCAGAGTGATAACTAATTAAAATGATAAAACATATATTTTAATTTATCTGCAGAGACTGTTGGTTGAAAAAAAATCCAATTTGATCCAGCCTGCTGCGCAACATCGTCTCTGCAGTAGACAACGCTCTTCTGGCCACTTCGAGCTCACCCTGAATGTCGCGAAGCCACTCTTCATGACATTCTTTCCTGAAGATCTGGAATATTGAACTCGAATGGAAGTGATATCAATGACAATGGAAATGGGAAAGAGTAAGTGAGACGGACATGGAAACGGAAACGAATATGTCTGGCCTGGTCCTCTGTGTCTTTTGCTTTTTCTCCTTCTTTGCCTTCTTGTTCACATATGGCCTGTCGAACGCGAAGCAGCATTATATTGTTGAGACATGACAGATTTCCAACCTGATGGATGCTTGGCTTGGAGAGCGCGCACGTGATCTGGTACGACTTGCCCGGGTCCTACAAAAGAAAACAGGAAGGTCAGATCGAACGATGAAGGACAGCATAGAAACTGATCTCCTGTCATGGTCTGCGGGATCTCCAGGGCGCTTCGTTTGAGGCAGCTCCTGTCAAGAACCGAAATCATTAGGAAGCTCATGGACATGCTATCGATCGTACGGTCCTGGGGATAGCAATGCAGCTCGCAGGGCCTCATCCACATTAGGGACACCATCGTCAGCACGTCGAGGGGGACCCGCTGGTTCAGCAGGTCGAAGAGTGGACACACTAGATGTTCCTGGGCCGGAGTGCTAGGTGGAATTTCATCCAGAGAGACACCAAGACTTTGTCGGAGTTGTTCTGCGAGTTGTTCCAGAGCTGCTTGATTGTAGGCGCAGTGTTGAGGCCGCTGGACAACTACAATTGCACCAGCCGACTCCTGAATTGTCAAAACTCAGGAACATGAAGGGACCTTGCAGTAACGAACACGGACAAGAAATCAAACACTTGACACGGAAACGGACACACGCTAAGCCTTGCAGGGTCCAGGTCTTTTGCCCGTATAGATGCCAATGATTTTCAGCCAATCGAACCGCCACCATGCATGCTCCAACTTCGTCGTCTTCAGCACTGCATAGCCTCCTGTCTGGAACCCTTTATTGACGACCTCCACGTCATAGTGTTTGACAAATTCATAGATTTGCTCGAATGTGCCAGAAGGAGTGTTTTTGCCTCCCATCCATACCTTAGCAAACCATGTAAGTAGACAGCATTTTCACAGCCTGACATTCCAAGTTGAAGGTGTAGGAGCCTTTGGAATCTTTCTGTACGGCTTGGTTTACCAACTGAGTCTTCTTCTCTCGGTTCAAATCCTTTCCTTAAAAGCTTTCTGCACCTGCCACACACAAAATGAAAAAAACGGGGAAATTATTGGAAAAAACTTGGAGGAAACAAGACACGGACAGAAATGATTGGGCCTCCTCCGGCAACTTGGAAAAGTTTCTGTGAAAGTAGCCGGCTTTAGCGTAGTCTTGAGTTTCTTTGGCTTTGTCCGCAGTCTCGGTGCTGGCTTCCACACCAGGGTCAGGTGTCTCTTCCTGCAGCTCTTCGATTTTAAGCTTCTGTGCCTCTCCTGGTCCTTCTTCTTAGCCTTGTTTGTGCTTTTATTCGTTTCCTCGTCGCCCTTGCTTGGTTCCACAGAAGGGCCTGCAACCTCTGTCGAGTCATTGTTTGAAGCTGGACGCTTCAGAGCCTTGGCTTGCTTGACCGTCTTACGTTGGTTCTCATCCCTGCGAGCTGCTGGGCGCTTGAGTGGAGTCTTCTCAGGTGTCCTGGTTTTGGAACTGCACTTTGGGCTGGCCTTTGGCGCCCCCGCAAGTCTTTCAGCGTCAGCTAAAGCCTGCTTCTCTGAAACTTTGGACGGTGTCTCGGCCGCCATGATCAGATTTATATCCTTTTTTCTGATCCTTGAACCAAAAACCCTAATATAACATACTATCCCAAAAGACATTTGGTAGATATTCTATTTACAATAGCCATATGCCCGCACATGTCTATTGAACAAGATCTCAAGAAACATTGTAAACCATGACCCGGCTTGAGAAAGACATGGAAACAATTAACACATTTTAAATATAAAACAACAGAAAGAGGAAATGGAACGAAATGGAAACGGACACTGGAGATTCCAATGACGAAAATTGAAACGGAAACTGAATGTTCAGCACTTTTTCTGCCACCTCATGTCACGCTGCTTAGTCCAAGTCTAAATTGTCGAATTCCAACGACATTCGTGCGCCTTCCAACACGCGATACGCTTCTATGCGCTCCACCGCCTTGCCATCAGTCATCTTGGCCAGCAAATCCTTCACCATGTCCACCACGGGGTTAAGCTCTCTTGGAATTTGGTTCTTTTTCTCATCTACCTCTAACTTCTGCAAAGCGTCCGTGAGAGCACTGATCATCTTGTTTTTCCATTTTTCGATTTTGGTAGGAGACTTCGCTTGACCTTCTTCGCTTGACGACTCATCACTCAAGAAATCTTCCAACAACATCGGAACCGGTTGAGTCTGGACGCGGTCAGCAGCTGATTCATCTATCATCAGACTCCCGTCAGGTGCCACAGATGCTGAAACTCCGTAGAACAGCTGGTTCGAACTTTGGGCAGCCATGACGTGAACAGAAACTTTTTGGCCGATCTTTTTCGATCGATAATCGAAAATTTACAAAATAATTTGAACCGAGCCGCGGACACGCAACAAGAAAACCAAGTTTTATGAAACGGAAACTGGAAACAAGGACATCGCAATTGCAAAAATAACAAGAAAAAACACGAAAACGAAACATGAGAACCACATGGGAACAATAAAAAATAATCATCCAATGTAACTGTTGACATTAAAAAACAAAACGTTCAATTATACGATATATATTGAAAATACTTCCAAAATTATCAACATATATGTTCTTCATTCCCTGATAATAGACTATCACCAAATCTGTGATAACCCCCGTAAAGACTATCATAAAATGATGATAACCTAGACTATATCCTGTCTATTAATAACCTAACCGGATCCTAGGGGTACCTTAAGGGGGCTTCGAAGGCTTCGAAGGTATCTTAAGGAGGCTTCGAAGCCTTCGAAGGTACCTTAAGGGTGCTTCACCTTAAGGAGGCTTCGACGAAGGTACCTTAAGGGGTCTTCGCCGAAGACTTCGAAGGTATCTTAAGCGGGCTTGGACGAATTCTTCGAAGCCCCCTTAAGGTGCCTTCGAAGCCTTCGAAGCTCCCTTAAGGTACCTTAAGGTGGCTTCGAGCGTTGAAGCCTTGGCTGAAGCCTTTGAAGGTACCTTAAGGGAGCTTCGAAGGCTTCGAAGCCTTCCTCAACGGACCTTCAAATTCAATTTCTCAAGCTCCCCCCTTAAGGTACCTTCCTGAAGGGCCTCTCACCGACTGCCTGAGTTTATCTTGGTGCTGCTGGTGTGTCTGTCCAGAGACGTGACAGGTGCACTGATATACAGTTCGTGTGAAAATTTGACATCTGTGGTGAGATGAATCCATTGGTCTTTTCTGCATTGGAAGAAGTGAATTTGGTTTTCATCTTGAGGATGAGCTCAACCGTGATGGTTGACATCGTATTTGCACGTTTCATGTTTTGCACGTTTTATTGGAGATGACGAAACCCAACAACGATATACTTTTCGTCTTCTTTGAGTACGTCGGTTGCACGGAGAACATTGTGAGGATTTGATTTTTTTTTTCCGTCCAACGCCGTATGGCTTCCGCCAGGTCGTTCAATTTGTGAGGATTTGAATTTGTATAGTGACATGGAAAATCAAACTATTTTCCATACCTTTTGCATTATTTGTCGACAGAATCATCGCAGAAGTGCACGAAGGAATCGTGAGAAGATCGTAGAATTCATTTTGGTGACTTCGGAAGAAGGAACTTTGTTTGACATTGATCGGAGAAGTTTAGGTTGTTTTGTCTCTCAATGATGATAGCGAGAGCAACGTTCTGAAAGGCATTCAGAACTGGAGTTGCTAACAGATCTGAGGGAGACATCATGAATCATGTTTTGGTGCTTGAAATGTTTCAACGTTTTTCAAACACTCAAACTTATTTAAACAAACAAACCATGTCTTGATGTAAAGACTTTTTGTGAGGACATGTGTTTTTGATCGCTTTTGTGAAGTTAGCAGAAAGATGCTGACTGGCGACTCCGCATCATTTTGTGTCAAGGCGTGACACACCAACAAGAACCATAGCGACATGAGCAAGACATGTTCCTGTTGCTTGTGTGTAAAAGTGGCTGAGCTCTGGGAGCGGTTGACTTGGTTGCGTGGACGGTCTTAGTGAGTTAAGGACGACGTCCTGGACGCTGACCCAAGTAGATTTCGAAGGCTGTCGGCCTTCTGCATGGTAGCGGAGCTGCCTGCTTGCTGTGCGTAAGTAGGAATGGATCCAGGTAGTGTGAGCCAAGGTGTGCAAGGTTGTCCTAGTCCTGGTATGGCTGAAAGAGGTGAAGGAAGTGGTACCGGAAATGGTGGTTGTAACCGTAGTGACGGATTGCCGCCAGTGCCAAGAACGCCTAGTCAGCAAGGTAGTGGATCTGGGATGGATGGACAAACACCTGAAGTAAGTAACATGCCCCAGCAGCAGCCACAGCAACAACAAGCAAATGTGTCACAGAACGTACAGGGATTGCGAGCACGACAAACCTGGATGCAGGTGGTCAGGTAGGTCCGGTGCAGGGATGTCAGCAAGGAAATATCCCCGGAATGCAGGGACTGGGACCAGCATGGTTTGGTGCGCAATGGATTCCCCAACAACAAACGTTTATGCAACAGAATTCGCAAGCGCGTGTGCCAAGTTATGGTTGTGCGAGGATGCCTGGTGGACCAAGGTCTGGAGATTTTCCAAACTTAGGAGTGAACCCAATGAGTTGCCAAGGAAACATGCCGAGTGGCCCGGTTGGAGCGAGCTTGGGAGGTTTGACGCCTCAGGCGGCGAAGATCCAAGAGGTCATGGCCATGTTAGGTAGCATGAGTGAGGGACAGCTACAGACAGTGCAGCAGCATATGCAAGATCGTTTTGTAACTATGCAACAGAGAAGAGGGGTTCCAGAAGTGTTTGGTGATGGTCTTGGTAGGGCAGCTGATTCGTCGTTTGTGACTCCGCAGCCATTTGATGTTTTGCCTGGTTTTGGTGTTCAACAATCAAATCATGGAAGTTCACAGCAATTGGATGTCTTCGCCAAAAGCGAAAAATGGTTGACACCGGCACCAACACCAGTAGGAACTTGGAAGACAAGAGAAGAAGAGGTGTTAGGTTGGGCTGGCTATCTGGATGAGTTGTCATCCTGGGCAGCTGGTGGAAGTTTAGAGTTTTCTGTAGAGATCCAGCATAGTAGCCGTTGGCCCGGTCCCATCAGATGGAGTGCTCTCAGTGGAGCACAACAGGCAAGGTCTCGAAGGCTTATGTCCATCTTAAAAGCTGCGTTTCACGACAACCCCAGGTGTGTGGCGTTGGTGAACGCTTTCAGTGAGGGTGTGGCATTACATGGAGTAGGATCTAGTGACAGAGTGGCAGTAGCAGTAAACCAGCAAGCAAACGGGTTTGAACTGCTTAGGCAACTTACTCTTGAATTTTCTCTGAGGTCAAGATCCGAAGCGCTCTCACTAAGGACGCAGATTGCAGGGAAGTCCTTTGTCCTGGCAGCGACACAGACATCGCCGAGTTCCTTGGTTAGTGATACTATCAGAAGAATTGACTATGAAGCTGCAAGGTTCTCAAGGTTGCTAGGAACTCTCCCTATGCAGGTGGACACCACAGGACTGAAACTGGCAGATTCTGACATGCTAGTTGTTCTGTTGAAAAGTTTGCCGGAGACAGTGAAGAATTATGTTCTCCATCACAGCGGCGCAGACAATTACGAGTCCTACAGGAACGCTGCGATGCGTTGGGAAGAGCAACAACGCCTGTTTAGCGATTTTGAAACGACAGGCCACAGCAAGAGATTGAGTTCCCTGGAGGGGAGTGTAGAACATCATTCTCTTGATGCCGAACTCGTAGATGCAGTGGAAGGCAGGTGTGGAAAGTGTGGCAGTCGGAAACACACTGCCTCAGGTTGTACCGCGGACATGAGCAAGATTCGGTGTTTTAGATGCGGTAACATGGGACACATCAGCTTCAACTGCCCGGAGAGCAAAGAAGGTAAAGGTTCCAAAGGAAAGGGTTCTACCTTTAGAAGCAAAGGCAGTAGCAAAGGAAAAGGAAAGAAAGGCAAGTTGAATGAAGTTTCAGAAGATTGGACCGACTGGACTGCAGAGAGTTGGGACGATGATGACTATTGGTGGCATGACCAATGGCCGGAGAGCTGTGATGGTCAATGGGGAGTTTCGCAGACATGGTGGGAGGATGGTTCTGGATGGTATTGCGACGGGTATGGGTATACCTGGCAACAGGGACCAGTCCAAAGTGCGGAACCGAGTGCAAGTCACGACAATAGGTCTGATGTCCAAAAGACTGGCAGTGTCGGCAGCATGATCATAAATCCTTTGTTGTTTGACATGACATGTGAAACCACTGGAGGTCTTAGGTTTGTGCATGAGCATGAGGTTGCTGACATGGAAACCGAGAATAGGCTTGTGGTTGATTGCAAAGACTTTGAAATTGAGTTGGCTGACACGGGTTGTGTGCTGGCAGGGAGCTGCGACAGCTGTACTCGTGAGTCAAAAGAAAGTGAACTGGCTGACACGGGTTGTGTGCTGGCAGGGAGCTGCGACAGCTGTACTCGTGAGTCAGGAGAGGAAGAAAATGAACTGGCTGACATGGGTTGTGTGCTGGCAGAAAGCTGCGACAGCTGTACTCATGAGTCAGAAGAGAAAGATGAACTGGCTGACACAGGTTGTGTGCTTGCAAGAGGTTGCGACAGCTGTACTTGTGAGTCAGAAGTAGTGAGAGGTGAACTGGCTGACACAGGTTGTGTGCTGGCAAGAGGTTGCGACAGCTGTACTTGTGAGTCAGAAGTAGTGAGAGGTGAACTGGCTGACATGGGTTGTGTGCTGGCAAAAGGTTGCGACAGCTGTACTCATGAGCCAGAGGAAGTTGAAGCGGCTGACATGGGTTGTGTGCTGGCAAGAGGTTGCGACAGCTGTACTCATGAGCCATGGTTTTGTGGTTTGAAGTGTGGAGATGAAGTTGGACTTGGTGACAGTTCCAACTTGGAAACATGTTTTGTTAATGACCCCAGCCGAGACTTGTGTGCCACTGTACCGATGAAAGTCGTTTTGGTGCGTGCACATGATTGGTTTGACGACCGCAGTGAGGTTTCAGTTGAACAGCAGATTGAACCTTACTTGAAGTTTTTGCGACCTTTGCTTTCACAGGTCGCTGACAACACCGATGCTTCTTGGTGGCTTCTTGACTCTGGTGCATCCACAAGTGTTTTGGCTGAATCGAACTTGTCAGCCTTCAGGTCAGTGCTGCAGGACAGTGAGGGGTTAGGTAGCTACAAAGCTGCCAATGGATCCTCAGTCAACATGTCAGGCACGGCTGAGATTGGAGTACAGATGCACATGTCAGGCACATCAGGTGATGATTGGTGTTGGAAGAAAGCACGTTTGAATGTTTTGGTGGGTTCCATCCGACACAACATTTTGTCAATCACTTCATTGGCAGATTCGGGATGGAGATTCACACAAGGTCCGAAAGGTTTTGATTTGTTTCATGAGAAGCTTGGAATGCATTGTCTTGATGTTGCTTATTTTGCCAATTGTCCTTGGGTTCGTTTGTATCCAGATGTTGGTAGTAGTAGTGCATACAGGTCTGACTTGACTGTGAGTAACACTCATGACTTTTCTGTCGCAGCTGTGTCTGGAGGAGACGACAGTGAACTGGCACGTCACCGGAGACAGGGACATATTCCATTCAATCCGAATTGCTTGGAGTGTGCCAAGGGTCGTTCTGTTTTTCAGCACAGAAGAGACAAAGGTGACAGGAAAGAAGTTTCTATTCAGGCCGATTTGCATTTCTCAAGACATCAGGCGAGATCGCCACAGACGAACTCCCAGGTTCGGTGAAGATCCTTGTGTTAACCGAGATGATGTCGAGGTGCATTGGCTATGTGGTGGTTGGAGAAGATGTCGAAGCAGCCAGGAGACAAATTGTTGTATGGCTTCAACATTTTGGGTTGACTTCGAAGGCAGTCTCCATTGACGTCCACACCGATAGCGAGAGGGCAGTGGGAGAGATCATTGGATCCTCCACTGGCCGATATACGTTCGCTATTCGGAGAGCCGCGCCACAACAACATCGATCAATTGGGTCGGCTGAGCGAGCAGTTAGGGAATTAAAGGAATCCTTTTCTGTACTAAGGGCTGATCTGAATGCACAAGGGTTGGATGTCACGTTTTCACATGAGAATTTGGTTGACGTTTTGACGTATTTGGCTTTGTGCAACAACCATTTTTCAACATCACGAGGTTCAGACAGAAGTCCATTGGAAATGGTTTCAGGAAGGAAGTTATCCAAACCAGTTTCGACTTTGTTTGGTGCTCAGGTTTTGGCAGAAATTCCTGATTCAATTCGGCAGCATTCACCACTTTCCACGAGAAATGTTGAGTGTACTTTCATTCACATGGGATTGGAACGAGGTCCAGTTGTGCAGGGTCTCATTCGTGTGGATGGCAAAGCTGAATTGATGCGTTTTGTAGCTAGGAACATCAGGGCTATTTCACCTTTGAGATGGGATTTGAATTCGGGACAGGGTGTTTTGACTCAATTTGACACTGGGACTGTAGGTAGTAGACCCCAAATTGTGAATGACAGTGGGACTGCACCAGCTGATATGAGTCAGCTACCTCCTGAAGAGTTGCGAAAGTTGAAAGGTCAGAGTTTGCCGGCACCTTCACAGCCCAAACTTGTCTTGCCAGAGTCCAGCAGTGTGAAGAAGAAATCTGGTGAGTTGCGTTTGGCGCCAGCAGTGCCATTGGCAAGATCGAACGTTGTCGTGACTCCACAGGAAGTTCCAGCAGAGCCGTCTCGAGTTTCTGTCACTCCATCTCCTACGTCACCAGCAGATACTGCAGATGTAGCCATTGGTAGTCCTGAGAGTTCTGAAAGAACTTCACCTGACGTATCACGTTTTGAACCGACTCGTCGATGTCCAGCATGTGAAAGTGGCATGGAAGCACCTGGTATTAGGCACAACAAGGAATGTAGAAAGCGTTTTGCTGAGTTTGAGGAACAACGGAGAAAAGAAAGACGTGTTGAACCTGCACTCTCTCAGGAGAGCCCTGTAGTTGTACCACAGGTTCAGGTGCCAGTAGAAGAGGTCGATGATGAAGAATTGGTACCAACACCTGAGTCCGCTCGGCGACAGCCGGAAACACAGGTTGAGTACACTAGAAGGTTTAAAAGGAAAGCTGAGACCGACCGAGAACAGTTGGAAAGAGAGATCCGTGAAGATTCTGAGGAATTGCTTCAAACAAACATGGATTTTGATTGGTTTTGGGTTGGTAGTGGTGAGCCTGTGTTGGTTGCGAGTTTAGGTACGCTTGAAGGTCCAGCGTCTTTTGCTCCGGCAACATCTCCTGAAATGTTTTCTGGTTCTCTTGATTCTGTTTGTTTCAATCGAGGCAATGAGCATGATTTTGTGAAGATGCGTCTTGGAGGTCAAGATGTCTTGGTTTGGAAACCTGACAGTATCATAGATGATCAGAGTTTGCAAGAGCTTGATTTGGAACAAGGTTTCAAAGGTATGCAAGAGGAGGTTAGGAACTTGGAACACTGCAAGACTGGCCGCATCATCACCCAGTCAGAACTGGACGACATGAAGAAGGCTGTTCCGAACCTTCGTTTGATCCAGTCGAGGTGGGTTGCAGCTTACAAGAGCAGTGAGAGGGTTCGAACCAGGATTGTTGCGAAAGATTTCAATCGTGGCTCCTCAGCTAGATCTTTGGGATTTAGCAGTCCGACTCCTTCAATCGAGAGTGTCCATTTGGTACTTGCGATGGCAGCGACACGGAAGATGCTTTTGCGTGCATTGGACGTGAGTCATGCCTTCATGCATAGTCCATTGGGAATTGGTGTACATGTTGTCTTGAAAATGCCGTTGTCGATTAGCTTTCCATCAGGTGAAGCGACCTACTATTTGCTTGAAAAGGCATTGAACGGGTTACGTGATGCTTCACTGGCATGGTTACAGCTTCTGACATTTACGGTTGAACATGTAGGCCTTTGGTCGGATTCGTTGGAACCATGTGTGTATGGTGGACAGATTGTGAAGGATGGTCATGAGATTGGGTTTTGTTTATGTGTTGTGTATGTTGATGACATCTTGTTGTTGTCGACCACTAAGGAAGCCGAAGAACATGTGGTTGCAACTTTGTCGTCTGTAGTGCCTGTGAAGACAACTGGAGAGATCGAAGAGGGAGGATCCCTGACCTTTATTGGTCGTGTTATCAAGAGAGAAAGAGATTCCTCTGAGATCACTCTGGGTGTCGACCCACATTATCTTGACTCTACGTTTCTGGATTATGGCGTTACCCGTGGGTCGGAGAATGTTCCTGACATTTCGGGACATCTTGAGAAGACACTCACGGATAGCAACTTTCAGAAACCTTTGTCAGATGAAGCATACTCACGCTTCAGAAAGGCGTTGGGAAAATTGCTTTGGTTGTCACAGGTGCGTCATGACTTGAAGACATGGATGTCTGTTCTTGGGACACAACAAGCGAAACCGATGCATGGAACTGAACAAGCATTGAAAGCAGTTTTGAGATTCTTGTATGTTGACATGCATGCATGCTTGTGTTTACCGAGCAGAGATGAGACCATCATGCGTCAGGTTGATGATACTCAACTGAGATCAATCCATCTTCACTCTTTCAGCGACGCTTCACATGCGCCGTACCGTTTCAACAACCGCAAAGGTGTTAGCGGTGGAGCTGTTTTCTTTGAGAGGTCCTTGGTAAGGTCTCTGAGCCGACAACAGCAAGCTTTGAGCTTGAGTTCATGTGAGGCAGAACTCTATGGTTTGCAATCAGTGTGTCAAGAAAGTGTTGCGTTTGGAAGACTGGTTCACCGTCTTCTGTTTGCACTTCATGAGATCGATGAGCCAGAAGAAGTTGTGATTTGGCTGGAGAGCGATTCAAGCTCTGCCTTGCAACTTGTGAGATCCATGGATGTGCCACGACGTTCACGACACATTGAAATAAGATTGCATTGGTTACGAGAGCAGATGAGAGAGGGTTTGTTGAAATTGAGACACAGGAGTGGTGTTGAAAATCCAGCAGATCTTTTCACTAAATGTTTGAGTGCCAAAGCTTTCTATAAGCATCGCTATGCTCTTGGGATTGTGGTTCCAGATGGTTTGACAGCTGAGTTGGCAGAACTTCGTGAGCTGAGTGTGTTGCAGCAAGTGTTGACTCAGGGTTCTTCAATTGCGATTGTGGAACTGTGTTGTTCGGAACATTCGAACTTGAGAAAGGTCTGTGAAGTTTCGAAGGTCCCATACATCGGTGTAGTTGCTAAGGTGCAGAGTTCTGGAACGTTGAGTCGTGTAGCTGTTTGCATTCGACAGTGGAAGAATTCGTCATGTCCACCTTGGGTGCATATTCATGCATCGACTCCTTGTGGAAGTGGAAGCCCGCTTCGCAATTTCAATCCGGACTCAGTCACTGAAAAGGACCAGGAATGGGATGAGATCATCAATGCGATTGGTGGTTACTTCAAACATGCAGACTCATGTTCGTTTGAGCTTCCAGAACGAAATACCATTTGGTCCCGGCCTGAGACAGTGAATCTTTTGCAGAGTTTTGACATGAGGCATGAGGCTTTGGTGAGGTTGTGCAAGACTGGATGTCAGAACAAGGATGGTATTCCGATTGGAAAGACATTGAAGTTTGTTTCCAATTCAGCTTGGTTTGCACTAAATCTTCACTCCAAACTTTCTACATGTACATGCCAGACTCATGCAGAACTTTATCAAATCAACTATACTGAAACAGCGTTTTACAACCGAAAGTTGGCAAGATATATTTTGATTGCGGTCAAACATGCTTCGAAGAAGAGTTGAATTTTCGTTTAAAAAGGGGACCCTGTGACAGAGAGAGAGAGACAGAAGTTGGATCCACGTTTCATTTCATTTCGTTTCATTTCTGTTTGCACGTTGTTTTCAAACAAACGTTGCCAAAGACAAACAGGAGTTTTCACGATGTTTCATCTTGTGCAGAGTTTTGTTGCGCGATGCTGTAAGATGCAGTGTGTGTGTGCGCAGCGCAGAACAATCTGAAAGGCCACTGATCCTATCACACTTGTGATGGCGGTTCGACACTTCGTTTCACGTTCTAGGTTAATTGCTCCTAAGAGTTTAGCCACAGTCTAGTGCTTTTTCACTACCGGACGCGGTTTGGTTTGTAGCCATGGCCAAGTCTGGATGGACAGATGAAGATGAGAAGGCTTTGCTTGCTCTTCTTCAGAAGAAGTGGAACAGTGGAAATTCAGGGTCAGGCTATGCAGCCGGATCCAGTGTTTTGACTCCTTTGGAGAGTCAAGGAGCAATGACAGACGGAAGCAAGCGACTTCGTGAGGCTCTGGATGATGATGAATTCGATGTGATTTCTTCGGCAGCTGAACCTTTGAATGCACAGTTGCCTGTCATGCCTATCCCAATCTTTCCTGGGATTGCCGACAAGGTCCTTGATCAGCTTACTGCTGATTTGGTGCCTGAAGGAATGAGTTTTCGAGATTGGAGCAGAACGAAGTTTGCGTTTGGGAAGTGTGCCAACGAAGGCAAGACATACCGAGAGGTATATGTCGATGAAGAGATGGCAGGATATTGCAAATGGAGTATGAATCACCTGGGAAACAAGAATACAAGTCCAATTGCAAAGGATTGGTATTCTTTTCTCTGCGCATGCAAGGTTGTGGAGGACTCTGGAAAGGTTGGAAAGCCAAAGGGTTGCTTCACTGGAACTTCAGTGCAGAGGCAGTTGGGTGATTGAGAATATCTTCATTGGTGCAAAGGCGAGGAAAGACTATGAGCTGGTTGTTCATTGGATGGTGGACAACGGGACAACTCGTACTATATGTATTGACCTGTCGAGTTTGAGCGATATGTGCTGAATTCTGGATGGGTTACAGCGTATACCTATGGAATGGAGTTCATCTCAAAAAGGGGTGTGAAAATTTGACATCTGTGGTGAGATGAATCCATTGGTCTTTTCTGCATTGGAAGAAGTGAATTTGGTTTTCATCTTGAGGATGAGCTCAACCGTGATGGTTGACATCGTATTTGCACGTTTCATGTTTTGCACGTTTTATTGGAGATGACGAAACCCAACAACGATATACTTTTCGTCTTCTTTGAGTACGTCGGTTGCACGGAGAACATTGTGAGGATTTGAATTTGTATAGTGACATGGAAAATCAAACTATTTTCCATACCTTTTGCATTATTTGTCGACAGAATCATCGCAGAAGTGCACGAAGGAATCGTGAGAAGATCGTAGAATTCATTTTGGTGACTTCGGAAGAAGGAACTTTGTTTGACATTGATCGGAGAAGTTTAGGTTGTTTTGTCTCTCAATGATGATAGCGAGAGCAACGTTCTGAAAGGCATTCAGAACTGGAGTTGCTAACAGATCTGAGGGAGACATCATGAATCATGTTTTGGTGCTTGAAATGTTTCAACGTTTTTCAAACACTCAAACTTATTTAAACAAACAAACCATGTCTTGATGTAAAGACTTTTTGTGAGGACATGTGTTTTTGATCGCTTTTGTGAAGTTAGCAGAAAGATGCTGACTGGCGACTCCGCATCATTTTGTGTCAAGGCGTGACACACCAACAAGAACCATAGCGACATGAGCAAGACATGTTCCTGTTGCTTGTGTGTAAAAGTGGCTGAGCTCTGGGAGCGGTTGACTTGGTTGCGTGGACGGTCTTAGTGAGTTAAGGACGACGTCCTGGACGCTGACCCAAGTAGATTTCGAAGGCTGTCGGCCTTCTGCAGTTCGGCTCTCAGCTTTTCCTTATTTTTCGTTGTGAGATCTAGCCTGATCTGTTAGCCCATTTTCCTACATCATCCTAGCCCCTCAGTAGAGAGCTTAGACCATACGAAGGCAGGCTACCAACGAGGGAGCCCGTTAACTTGGTAGGGACATAATCCGTGCTAGGTCTTAACAACCATAAATGGGTGACTAAACAGATGCTGTCGTGCGCACCCCTGGTCTGAAGATCAAAACAGTCCATCACCTCGTTTTTGAATTCGTTTGTTGTTTCCCAGGCAATTCCTTCTGACAGAGCTTGCTGCTCTATTACCTTGGCCGTGTGTTTGCCTTTCTTCTGTGTTGTTTTTGTGTCTGTTGCTGCCCCTACTTTGTGGAAGCCCCCCCTGCCCCCTCGGATAGCTCCCACTGGGCGTCTTGGTCCAGTTGTTGGTTACTGGTGCCTCCCTCCAGGTATCTGTTGCTCCTGGCGACGGCTTGGTTGCCTTGCCTTTGTGCTTGGGGTGTCGTGGTGCTTTGTTTCTCCTCTTCGTTGTGTCTCGTGGCAGCAAAGGCCTAGGGCCCTGTGTGGGGATTTATCCCTCTACACCACGTTGCATGCGCTGCTGGGGTTCTCTGTGCTCCGTCACTGAGGTATTCATCTGCGTATGATCCAGCCCCCTGTGGGACTCCGCTAAGGCACTCTTGTATCCCCTCTGGTACATTTGTGTCCTTCCTCTGTCTGTCCTCTGCTGCCTCCTAGCTCCTCTCCTTCTCTCTTCTTTGGTGTTTTCGCGTGTGTGTGCGTGTGTTTCTGCCCTGCCCCGCTATGCTTCTCCCCTGTACTGGCTTGTTTGGTTTGCTGGTTCGATTGTCACTAAGGATTCCGAAATACTATTTGCTTAGATGTGCTACTAAGATCGCCATGTGTCGGCTTGCTGTGACTAAGGATTTGCCTGCTTTACGGTGGCTTCTGGCTGCATCTTGTCCTCTACTTACTTGAATTCGGTTGGTACGGTTGTTGCTTTTGGTTTTTTGTCTGGCTTCTTCCTCGGGGTCTCTCTCTTTCTGGTGCGTTTCTGTTGTTTTTTCCGAGAGGGACGGTAGATACCCTGTTAGAGCCATGGACTGGGCTGCACTGCAGCGAGCTTTATTGGTGCTGTCCAGTGGAGCTCTCTGCAGTTCAGTCTTGAGCGCCCGCGAGCAGCAAAGTCTAACATGGTTCGGTGCGTTGATGGGACGTAGTGATTCTGCTAATGGCCCACTCTAGGGGAGAGTGGCCCTATGTGAGATGCACTGCGAACCTCTGGAACATCGCTGGTTTTTGCTGGGACGATGACACCTTGTGAATCCTGCTAGTGAATCTGGTGCTGGTACAGCGAACCTAGTCACCCTTTCAAGTTTGTTGCTTGAGCACGACTGCCATGCGAGAGCGGTGCAATTGTGTACAGGTCGCTAGTAGCAATCTTTCTTTGCTTGAGCCTACCCTCTGCACGAGTATATCTTATTCATCTGCAATGACCTTACGGAGAGAATTTTTGCGGAAATCGTGTACCATTGGCACCTTTCCAGGTCCTCTTGGTTTCCTATGGTATGACGGCATCTGTGATGAGTTACAGTTATAGTCTTGCATGACCTACAGGCTGTCAATACCTACCCCCCCTTGAGGGGGGTATTGAGTCACATTGCTATTGCGGCAGTATCTTACTCCAGAGACAGGATTCCAACTACGCTGACCATTACAGGATAACATTGACAATGAGAATGGCAATGGGCACCAGCTGTGCTATACAGCTACTTCTGCTTTGCCAAATTTTCTGAGAGCTTGCGTGACAGTCAAGGCGGTTTCTGGATGCTGACAGTTCTCGCACGTGGATGACGTTGGATGAACTGCCGCAATAGATAATTAGTTTGCATGTTTCTAAAAGTGATACTGTTGAATCGTTTCAGTATCACTTGGCAAATCTAAGTTGGGTGTTTTTTGTTGGGCCTTGCCCCGTTTTTGGTGTTGTTTCGCTGTGTTGTTTTGTGGCAACGCAAATCTGGCTGGGGGATTTGCGGGTCGCTTTGGTTTTTGGTGTGTCTTGTTCTTGGTTTGAACTGATTTGCCATTCTTACGGGCCATACGTGTCCATTTTTGTTTTGTTCTCAGATTTTCACTGCTTACGCAATTGTAAGGACCGAGCCTAGTGCAATATCGGCCACGCCAGAGGAAAAAAAAAAAGAAGTAAGCGGCCTTTACGGGCACTGGCGATACGGCTGTCCTGAGTCACCTTAGTGGGTCACAAGAGTGCTGTGTCAGTGTCTTTCCATTCAGTGTAGAAAACAACCAACCAAAAACCATCCAGAAACCAAAGTACGTACAGTCAAACAAATCTCCATTCATTGTGCCTGAGTGAGAGCAGGGGAGAATGAAACAAAACAGAGGAAGCAGAGGAAGCACGCAAGGTCCACCAGAGACACAGACAAACAAAAGGAAAGCCCAGCAAAGCACAACCGGACAAAAAGACCAAGCGGCAACCAGACAGGAGGGGGCGCCGGGCAGGCAGAGGAGGACAGGGCGGAGAAGGCTGCACCAATCACATTAGAATAGCAATAGTGTATGGAAATATATACACTCCCGTGCATATGGACTGCATGTGCTACGTTTCTGGATGTAACTTGCATGGTGGCTACAACATGATGTTGTCAATGGTTTATTTGGGCAGAACTCTGAAATTGATGCAGAATGGTTTGAGAACAACTGGAATTGGTTACAATACCGTGAAGATGCGTTTTATGTGCATGTGAATGTTTTTCGTCAACTTGATGAAGAAGAAGAATGTTTTTGGAACTGAAATTCATTTGCAACAAGGTTTTCTGGAGTGCAAATGAATTTGGAGATGATTTTGGTATCGACGACTTTTTGGACAAGCTCAACGTTGTTTTTCAAACACATGTGCATGCGTTTTCAACCACAACCTTGACTGGATTTGTTTTCTGCATGATGCGTTTTATTTTCGGAAGCTGCCAACTATTTTTGTCAACAGTTTGGATGTTTTTGGAATTTGTGCAAACAGTGCGTTTGAAGAGAAGATGGAAGTGAAGCTGATTTATTTTTGGAAAGATGGTGAATTCATCACCAATGAATTCACCAACATGATGATGATGTTTGTCTACCGCCGCCGTTGCATGTTGCAAAGGCAAAGCAGCTGAAACAGAAGAAGTCCAACTATAACATGCTGCATGTGCATGACAGACAATTTACTTTGCCTTCGTGTTTTCCTGTGTGGAAAAAGGATTTGAGAGTTTGCAGTGACAGCCGTCGTGTTTTTGGGGTTTAACTTGTTAAACGCTCGACGCGGAGTTAAGCCGACCCCTTGCGACGTTAGGAGCGCGACTAGTGGTTGTAATTAGGTTCTGTTGGATTTTCGCATGGTAGCGGAGCGGTTGTGCTCCACGCGTAGTGTAAGTAGACGCGATGATGCCAGGAAGTAACCAGGGACAAGGACCTAATGACCAAGGTAGTGCGCTAGGAATGAACTCACTGCATGTAGGGCCAGTAGGGTCGCCAACAATGAACAGAATGGAAAGAGGAGGTGAGCAAGGCGTAGAAAGAAACACAGGTGCTGCAGGTAATTCGCCCACAGGTACTGCGATGCAAGGCAACACGCAAGCAGCAGTAGGAACTGGGACAGCAGCGACACAAGCGGCTCCGGGCTTAGTTGGTCAAGCTGGAAGCTTAGTTGGAACTGGACAGATGCTACCTCCTGCAATGAGTACATTTGGGTCATATGGACCGATGCGTGGTGGTTTAATGGATCCACGGAATTATAGTCTGAATCAGGGTTTTCTGGGATGTCAAGGTCATGGATGTAGTGGTTGTACTGCATGTCAAGGGTATCCAGGTCAGGGTGTGCATGGACAAGGTCTGTTAGGACAAGGTCAGTTCGGACAAGGTCAAGGAGGACAAGGTCTGACAGGACAAGGTCAGGTAGGACAAGGTCTGCACGGACAAGGGATGCCAGGACAAGGTTGCATGGGAACTGCAGGTCAAAGTGCCCAAGCTAGCACAGGTAGAAGTCAAGAACCTGGACAGGGGAGTGCATGTTATGGAATGCCATGGATGTCAGGTCATTGCGGTGGTGCCCCAGGTCAAGGAGGACAAGGTCAGGTAGGACAAGGTCAAAATGGAGGCATGTGCATGGGACCGGACATTGGCGGAGTAACACCCCAGAATCAAAGGTTGCAAGATGTGCTGAGGCTGATGGGAGGTTTGGAACCGATGCAGTTAATGCAAGTCAGGCAGGTGATAGGTGAACAGGTTGGCCAGGCTAGAGGTGTACCTGAGATGTTTGGACAAAGGGCCACAAATGGGTTTCCTCAAAGTATGGATCCAATGCACGTACCAGGAACATCCGGGGAATACGTAGGTGACGTATTTGCTAAAAGTGAGAAATGGCTGGGAACGCCTCCAACACCGGATTGTGCAAAGTGGACCAGTAGAGAAGCAGAAATCCTAGGATGGCAAGCTTACATCTATGATTTAACAGCCTGGGCGATGCAAGCCAGCCTTGAGTTCGGAAGTGAGATCGAGCATGCCTGTAGATGGCCAGATCCGTTGCACAGGAATCAATTAGCTGTGCCGCAACGTGCGAGAAGCAGAAGGTTGCTTGCTATTTTGAGAAGTGCGTTTGGAAATCACCCGAGAACTTTGACGTTGATCAATGCATTCAGTGAAGGAATCAACTTGTGCAATGCGGATGTGGGTGTGAATGCAGAGTTGCAAGCTTCGAATGGCTTTGAGCTGGTGAGACAGCTGACCCTTGAGTACAGCATCAGGACGAGGAGTGAGGCACTTAGTTTTAGAACGGCATTGGCAGGAAAGTCTTTTGCACTGCATGGAAACGAAACGAGTGCAAGTACGATTGTGACAGATACAATCAGAAAGATAGACTTTGAAATGGCCAGGTATTCTAAGTTGCTGGGAACACTGTCAAGTAGAATTGATGCCACAGGGTTGCATGTAGCCGAAGCTGACTTGGTAGCTGTTTTGCTACGTAGTTTGCCTGAAGCAGTCAGGACGTTTTGTTTGCATCACACTGGAGGTGAGTCGTACCAAGCTTTTAGGGCCACAGCACTGAGATGGGAACAGCAGCAGCGTGCTTTCGCTGAGTTCCACCCCAAGAAAAATCTATACCAGGTCACCCAGGTGGAAGGTTCAGATGAATCCACTGTGCAATATGATATGTCTGCAAGTGATGGTGATGGAAACTGGAATTTAGATGCAGTAGGGGGTGTGCGATGTGGTACCTGTGGAAGTAGGAGACACAGTTCAAATGCATGTGATGTTGATTTGTCAAAACTGAAGTGTTTCAAATGCCAGAAATTTGGCCACATTTCTGCAAATTGCCCAGAGAGAAAGAAAGGAAAAGGAGTAATTAAGGGCAAAGGAAAGCAGAAAGGGAAGAAAGGCAAAGGCAAAGGTAAAGGTTTTGGCAAGAAAGGAAAAATGAACGAAGTAGGATACGATGAAGAATGGGACAGTGCGGACATGTGGTGGCATGACGATGGTTCTTGGTGGGAGGACCAGTCATGGTATGAAACTGCACAGGTCTGGAATGACAGTTGGAATGAATCTTGGGATTGCACGTGGCAAGAAGGACAGGAGAATTGGGACGAATCTTGGAGTTGGCCTGTGACGGATGAGCAGCAACCTAGTGCAAGTGCAGGTGGAACAACTCAAGGTGTCCAATCCTTAGTGCTGAGTCCCTTGATTTCCGAGATGTTTTCAGGTTTTTCGACAAGTTTGACACTTGAAACTGAAATTTCAGATGCTTTTGATGATGTTTGCAGTCATTTTTCAACCGATGAAATTGTTTTTCATGTCTCAATTGCAGGTTTGCAGTGTTTAGAGTCGAATCGACTTTTCTGCACGTGTCAAAACTGCATGACTATTAGTGATGATTTTGCAGCGAACTTAGAGTGCTGCCAGCTTCGAAACGTGAGACTGAAACTCTTTTTCAACAGGTTGCCACCAGCATGTTTTATTTCTGAGCCTGAGTTCTTCGATGGTGGAGAATTCGTTCCATTTTCAGACAGTGAATCTGCATGTTCAGTTGTCATGGACACCATGTTTGGAGACGAGTTTGATGACAGTGACAGTGAAACGGAAACAGAAACTGAAACGTGTCAACTTTGGAATTTAAACTTTGGATGGTTGCATGAAACAACACCACAGGTAGATTCCAACTTGCTGTGTGGCATGTTTTCAGCAGGAAACACCGACCTTTCAGGGACCACTGACAGTTCAGGGACGTTGCATGGAGCCCTACATCGTCCGGTGGCCTTTGATTATGGTTTGCAAGGTGTAGAGGCTGAAGGTGATGCTGAGGTTTCTCAAGACTTGATTTCTTCAAACTGTCATCGAATTCAGTTGCAAACAGTAGGAACTTCGACTTTTCTGAACGTGCAAGATACTGTTTCTCATGAGTTTGAACTGCATAGATATTCACCTGTTTTGCACCCATTGCTTTCGGAAATCATGATGGGTGATGAGAGCCAGCACTGGTGGTTACTGGACTCCGGTGCGGCTGCAACTGTTATGGCCACTTCGTCAAGAGTGACGTATGGTGCATGGGTTGTTAATTCACAAAGTGACCGCTTCCGAGCGGCAAATGGCAGTAAGGTGAACATAGATGGATCAACCACTGTTTCTGTTTGGGTTGGATTCAAAAAGAAAACCGATAATTTGGGAAGATTCCCAGTGTACCGACAGGCAAAGTTGAAGTGCTTAGTTGGTGGCATCAGCCACAACATCATTTCAACCAACACTCTCTGTGAGTGCGGATGGGAATTCAATCAGAATCCAGAAGGTGCCGAGGTTACTCATCTTGCGTCAGGTCTGAGACTTGACAACATTTGCAACTTTGGTGGATGTCCATGGGTTAAACTTGACCCTGCATGGATGTATAGTGATTCTGATGGATCTGCACGGCATGATGATGAATTCATCATGTCAGAGGGTTTGCATGCGGTGCATGGGAATTTGAATCCATTGAGCAGAGCGGCAGAAGCTGCGCTTGAAGCCCATAGGTTGCAGGGACATGTGCCTTATGATCCAAGGTGCACAATATGTGCACGAGGAAAATCAACCTTTCAGCATCGACGCCGTCGCGAAGGCGCGCTTGAGACTGAGTTACAAGCCGACTTTGGCTTTCTAACCACTCGTGGAGAATTGGTTGAGGACGAAGCAGACGGAACTATCAAGATTTTGGCTTTAACGGAATTGTCTACAAACTGTGTGGGCTATGTTGTTGTGGGACCAGAAGCAAGATCGGTGAAGAGTTTAATTCAAAAATGGTTAGACTACTTCGGTCTTGCATCATCGACTTCGTCGGTAGTCCTGCATACAGATGCTGAGCGTGCAGTCTCTGAATTGGTTGGAACCAGCTCTGACAAGTATACCTTCTTGGTTCGACGTGCACGACCTCAACAACACCAAAGCAATGGAGGAGCTGAACGAGCTGTGAGAAGACTTAAGGAATCCCTTGCTGTGTTGCGTGCTGAGATGAACCAGGGTGGTGCTGATGTCTGTTTTACTGCACGTGGACTGCAAGATGTTGCAACCTACATTGCATTGAGCCACAACCATTTTTCCAAAGCTCATGGAACTGACTTTTCTCCATTGGAATACTCCACACAACGGAAGTTGTCTCGACCTTCCTTTGCAATGTTTGGTCAAACTGTCCTTGCCGAATTGCCCAGCAGCATGCGAGCCCAATCACCGAATGAGACCAGAAGTATTGAAGCTGCATTTGTGCATTCAGGTTTGGATACTGGACCAGTTGTGCAAGGTGCTGTCAGAATTGATGGTGAATTAGTTCTGAAGCGCTTTGTTGCAAGGAATGTCAAGCCAATCACACCAATCGTGTGGAATCAAGTCATTGGTGATCAGTTGTTTTCTGAGATTGAAGGTGGACAAGTTCAAGGAGAACCATTGCCAGCACGCGAAGGAATTCGCATTGAGCCGGCTGCTCCGAATGTTGAAAGACCAAGATTGCCTGATGCCAATGTTGAGCAACCTATGCATGATGATGTTGTTGAGTACCCAGATGGTGCTCCAGGTGACTTAGTGCGAGAAATGAAAGAACCTGATCCAGGCTTCCGAGCCCCTATGCCAAAGAAGAGACCGGTGGGGTCAGCTCCATCTCAACCGAGAAAGCCAGGTGAATTGAAGATTGCCAGACAAGACCCAATTCGTGCATCTACTTCTGATGGACCTGCATTGCCTAAAGCGTCTCCGAAAGTGTCACCAAAGTCTCCGTCTCCGTCTCCAGATGTTGCTAGGTCAGATGTACGTGTTTTTCCAAAGACACCCCGGTGTCCTGCATGTGATTCTGGAATGGATGTACCTGGAATTAGGCATAATGCTGAGTGTAAGAGAAAACGTGCTGCGTTTGAGGCGAGTGAAACTCCCGTTGAGATGCCAGATGTTGTGCCTAATGTTGCAAGACCGAGACTTGAGGTGAGACATGAAGATATGGAAGTTGAAACTGAGAATGGCCCAACTCCGGTTGGCGCAGGTTCTGAGGAGGTTGGTCTAAGTATGGACACTGAAGGTTCAGGCAAGAGAGAAGCAGAACAGTCTGTGCAAGATCTAGAGGATGAGATGGCTGCTGAACGTGCAGCTGGAACTCAAGAACCCATGACTCTTGATCTTTTTCACATGGACAATGCATGTCATGCCTTAGGACCTGTTGCATGGTGTTTGGAACAAGGACCAGAGAATGCACGAGCTACGAGTCCTGAGTTGTTTGACGCTGAGCTTAATTCAATTAAGTTTGCACATGGGAAGATCACCAGTGTGTGAAGGTGAAACTTGGTGGTTCAGAAGTGCTGTTATGGAAACCAGATGAAGTGATTGATGACAGCTCACTCATGCAACTTGACGTGGACTTAGGTTTTGAGGGTATGAAAGAAGAAATTGGTAATTTAGAAAAATGTGGTGCTGGTAGAGTCATAGGACAGGCAGAGGTTGATGCATTGAAAAAGAAACACCCGCTCATGCGTGTGATTCCAAGTAGATGGGTTTCAGCATACAAAAGTGAATCACGAGTCAGAGTCCGGATAGTTGCAAAGGACCTGAACAAAGGAATTAGTGCACGAAAGCTGGGAATTTCGAGCCCAACACCAAGCATTGAGGGCCTGCATTTCGTTCTCACTCTTGCTGCCCAACGTGCTCTTCGACTGAAAGGACTTGATGTTTCCCACGCCTTCATGCATTCACCTCTTCCTCATGGACTTGTGATTGTGCTGAAACTGCCCCTCTCCGTCTCTATGCCTGATGGCTCACAAGCCTACTTGTTGCTCTACAAAGCCTTAAATGGTCTTCGAGATGCATCGCTGCACTGGCTGAATCTGCTGAGTGACAGCATCCGTGGGGTTGGGTTGACTTCTGATGAGGTCGAACCATGCATTTATCAAGGTGTCGTGAATGGAGAACTTGCACTGCTTGTCGCATATGTGGACGACCTACTCCTTTGTTGCCAATCTGAGAAAGCTGAGAAGATCGTGGAGAAAGCAATTGGCAAAGCCGTGCCCTTGAAGGAGACTGGAATCATCCTTTCTGCACGACATGGAGGTGGACGTTTAATTTTCATTGGCAGGCATGTGCATCGTGGAATTGATGACGACTCTTTGACAATTGGCGTGGATCCAAAGTTTTTGGATACGACCTTTACTGAATTCAACATCACGAAAGGATCTGCATCTGTGCCGGATGTGGCCGGCATTTTGGACAAGGCCATGGGCGACAAGAATCAATTGCAAGAACTCTCTCCCTCTGCGTACTCACGATTTCGCCGAGCACTTGGCAAGCTTCTGTGGATGGCGCAGTCTAGGCACGACCTGAAACTATATCTCAGTCTAATTGGAAGTCAGCAAGCAAAGCCAAACCAAGGCACTGAAGCTGCCATTCGTTCTTTGCTGCGATTTCTGTTTGAAGATGTGGGAACATGTTTGAGGTTACCATCCCCAGAATACGAGAATTTGATGATTGGGCCTGCAAGACATTCAATTTTGCATTCATTCTCTGATGCATCGTTTGCTCCATACAGATTCAATGGTAGAAAAGGAATTTCTGGTGGAGTTGTGTTTTGTGAAGGTGCATTGGTTAGGTCATTGGCTAGGCAACAGCAGTCTGTGTCATTGTCCTCTTGTGAAGCAGAATTGTATGCATTGCAAATGGTTGCCCAAGAATCTGTTGCGTTTAGCAATTTTTGCCATCGTGTTTACACAGGGATTGGTGAAATGAGAGAGAGAGATGTGCCACAAATCTTGCTGGAGTCTGATAGCTCTTCAGCCTTGCAATTGTTGGTCGGACAGGATATACCCAAACGAAGTAGACATGTTGAAATTCGTATGGCCTGGATGAAAGCTAAAATTAGCTCAAATGAACTTTTGGTTGAACACAGGGCCGGAACGGACAATGTGGCAGATTTGTTTACCAAGTGTTTGGGGACCAAAGATTTCCTGAGACACCGCACAAGCTTAGGGTTTGAGACTCCCGAAGTGCCTATGCAAGACCTGCACAGAGTTCGTGATGTCATGCTCATCAACAGTAGGGTTGATCACAAGCAAGATGTTGCGTTTGTGGAAGTTTGTTGTGGGACTAATTCAGCTTTGAGAGAAGCCTGCAAAGTTGCACGCATGCCCTATATCGGTATAGTCAAACGAATGGAAACTCCGGACATGTTTCAAAAGGTGAAAGAGTTTGTTGAGGTTCACCAACAGTTAGGCTACCGTTGGGTGCATGTGCACGCTTCTACTCCTTGTAGCTCAGGGTCGCCACTCAAGAATTTTTCTGCAACGATCGAATCAGAGGCAGACAGGTCATGGAAAGGTATCATGGAGAACGTCTCTAAGTATTTGTTGCTTGGGAATTCGAGGTCTTTCGAACTGCCCCGAAACAACAACATTGGAAACGCGAAGAGACCAAACGAGTTTTGAAACAATGTGGTTTGCAGTTTGATGCTGAGGTGTTTTTGTGTCAAACCGGTATGCAAGCACCAAATGGACTGCCTATCGGTAAAGTGCTTATCTTTTGTAGTGCGTCAGCTGGTTTTTGCAATTTGCTCACAAGGCGTTTTGGTTGGTGCGAGTGTGAGAAACATGCAGGGATGTACGATGTCAACTGGACAGCAACCGGTGTGTATAACAAAGAACTGGCAAAGGCCATTTTGGCCGCAGTTCGTGCTGGAAGGAAGGACCCCTGAGCATGTTCATTTTTGTTTTCGCATGTCGCATGAAACAACCAAAACCCAAACAAACGTTTTTGTTTTGTGTTTTTGACCTGCATGATGCATGATTTTCTTGAAGAAATGTGCGTGGCAGGTGGAACTGTTTTGTTTTGTTTTTGCACGTCTCCGGACGTCGCCAGTTTAAAAGGGGGACGCGTGATGTGTGAAGGAAAGTTTTTGGCATGTGAGAACCAAAGATGTTTTGCATGTCTTATTTCAAACAAATTTGAAACCAAATGACAGTGATGTGGAACACAGCAGTCATGTGAAGCACAGTTGTTTTCTTTTTGCGAAGCACTGGCGTACGCGAAACACAGTTTTTGATGTGAGAGACAGTTGTTGTCAAAGAACTGCATTGATGTAGAAACACAGTGATTTTTTGCATGTTCAGTCATGTCTGCATGTTCAGTTGATTTTGCATTGGACGGATGTGGACAGGGTTGGACAGAAGTTTGTTTTCGTTTGCAACGTTTTGGATACAGAATGCAAGTCAGAACACTGCCTGGAGAACTAAGGATGTCAGGTTTCAGAATTCACTCACACGCCCAACTCAGCAGTTGCGGACACTTAGGAACCCCTGAAACGGCTAAACTGCTGCACTCGACTCCTGCGTGTGTGTGTGTGTGTAACATCTGAACAGATGTAAAACTTCCTTGACTCTTATCGTTTTACATTTGCAGGGAACCTTTATATTTGCAGGGGGCCAGCGCATGGCATCACGACGCTGGCCAACGAAGCTAGTGATGTCATGGGAAGCAGTTGGAGACGTCCAACTGTGTACCTGCAGAAATCAAGTTGAACTGTTGAACACGCTGTCTTGTTGCTGCGCTGTTGTCGCAATCTGGAATCAATTTTGAGATTTACATGCATCAGAACCTTCCTCAGATTTTCGCCGAAACCATATCGCCGACAGTATTATGATTTTTGACATATTTTCGCCGAGATCATGTCGCCGATGAATTTTGGGTCATTTTGGGAAATCGTCGCCGAAACATTATTTTGGATTTTCAACATGCTGGTCAAAACTCTATGGAATCTGGTTAAGACTACGTTTGACAATATTGGATACCCTACATCGTTTTCGAGAAGTACCTCATGTGGCTCCTTCATTAATCTAACGATCTAGGCTGGTTTGCATGTTTCAGGATTCAGTTCCTGCCGGATCATATAATGATCCATTCTTGTCTAGTGTGATTTCCATGGTGGCTCCGACATGGTGCCATGGAGCCATTTGAGGCAACCCTTTTCAGGGTGAGTGTTGACAGTCTTGAATTCTGAATTCACACATTTTAATTTGGTAATTCATCTAAGTAAGTCGCAACAGCTGGCCTTACCGTTTTGCACTTTTGACGTAGTCCTGCGGCTCCTGTGGTCCCAGGGATTCCTCGCCACACTGCCTGTCTACCAGAGCGAAGCCGTTCGGAACATTCAGAAACCTCCGTTTTTGCAGCAACTATTGCAGCGTCATATTGCATTATTTCACGACTTATGATCAGGCAGGCACACGACTTTCAGGTGTGGTATTCCTTCCTTTTGGTTCTCTGGTGAGGTGAAACATATTGTGCATTTAATTCGCTGGAACTTGAAAGCTGTTTTATGCCATTGCGGCATGACCTGACCACGGTCCCGGTGCAGGGAATAATTGCAAGACATTTTAGGCATTTAGGGACTGAATCCTGTATGTGATTGTTCACTTTTGTTTTGGTCTACTGAAGCGATGCATCCGTGGAACACTCCGCCAACGTCATGGCCTGCTCCACCGCAGCCTGCGAACCCATCTTCGACGTGGCAGCAATCATCGCCGAATGCACATCTATTTGGACATCCCTCGGCCTTGCATCCTACATGGTCATCCTCAGCTTCGCTCATGCCGTCTACATCAAACCCAACATCGTTGCCGTTCACCTCATTGACTTCGGCTTCTCATGCAGTACCAGGCCCACAGCTCGTACCCACCATGCCTTCGCCTTTGGGCCCTGAATCTACTATGGTGCACACCGCTCCGTCGACTTTTCCATCTCCTATGGCACCCACCGCTCCACCTACGTGGCCTTCCCCTCCGGCTCCATCCCCTACATCGACTATGACACCGACACCTTTGCCCAGTTCTCCATACCCACCTCACCACATTCAACCTCCATTACAGATGGACGCATCGACGGTCCCTCCAAATGAGCCTTCACCACGGGCCTCAGCAGTTAAGGCAGCTCCCAGGCTTCGCTCTGACAAAAGACCGGATCGACCGCGCAGGCCAGCTCCGAAAGCCCCTCCTCATGCTACACCACCGGCACCTACGACAGCACCGACTTCATCCGTGTCACCTGAACTTGCATCCCTGGGTTCCACTGCACAGCAACTGGCGGAATCGGTTCGACTCATTCAAGCTCAGCAACAGTGGATCATGGATTCTCAACGAGCACAAGAACAACGTCAACTCCTTCTCCAACAAGATGGACCTTCACCGAATCCTACACCAACGACACCACCACCTACAACTACACCACCACTGATCGCCACGCCTCCACCTGCACCGAAAGCCAGACCCACCGAACCGGACGTTCCGGACCTTCGCATTGTCCAAGCTCCAGCCATCGCTCCTCCTCACCAACCACAAGTTCCACCATCACCAACACACCGACCACGATCCAGGACTCCAAGATCACGTTCCCATCGACCTTCTGTACGTTCCCATCACCATCGCTACTCTCCTCAACGTGCAGCTCGACCTCGTTCTCCTCTTCCTCGTTATCGATCATCCACGAAACACGCCAAGGACCGCCGAACCCCATCCCCATACAGACGAAGATCACCGCCAAGACGCCGCTCTCCCGTGGTTCCTCGACGTCATCGATCTCACCCACGCCCACGTTCCGCGACACCACGTCACCGATCCAGAGGCCGTGAAGTCGTACTTCGACCTGCTGCAAACCCACCCAATCCGAACTACATCCTCGCTCCCGACGCTGATGACACCTGGGGTACATGGAACGACAGCCACTACACCGACAACTACCATCATCACAATGCTCGACCCAATTCTCCTGCCGATCCACCACCACCGGAACCACCAACCAACCCACCAACTCACACTTCAGCACCACTCGGCGCTGTGTCCTTCCGACTCCCTGACGGCGACAGTGAAAATTCTGAAGTTGCAGATACCATTTCGATCACCAAGTTCGACACGAATGACATCGACCTCAGTGAAATGGTTGAAGCGGCCAATGATCCTCTTAGGGTCCGTTGCTTGACTGAGCTTGGCCCCGATCATGTTGTCCCCCTACGCCAATCCTTGACCCCGGCCGTCTCGCAGCTCTTCAACCAATTCGTGGACGCGATGTTCGAACAGTTGGCTCAACCATACCGCACCGTCAACAACCATCGTATTTATATTAAAGCAAGCCAAGCCACCGTCAGGAACATTGCCAGGGCCTTTGCACAATCCAACTTACTGGACATCGAGCTCGCGAGGCAAACACAAGCCTTCTACATCGAGCCAGAGAGCTTGCTGACCATCACGGTTCCCACAGGATTGCCAAAGAAACCAATCTACCGTGGCGAACACATGGGCACCTACCTGATCTACCACAAAACGAGTTGGGAAACAGTTGCCAAAATTCTCGCGGAAGACTGCATTCGCCCGGCAACTTGGACAAAAAACGAAGCCGGCATGCCAACTCAATACCCGTGTTACGGGTTCTTCGGAATGTCCTCTGAGATCGCAGACATCGACAACCTACCCGGCTATGCTGTCAAGATCTGTACCTCTCAGCTCTACAAAATTGGCAAAGGACAAAACCCATCAGGCCTGCTGGCCATTTGCCGCTCACCCAAATGCATCCGTGCACTAGCTGGAGGAAATGACCAAATCCAACGCTTGTGCAACCTTGCGGGCATCGCCAAGGGCAAAGACAATGCAACGGCTATGAACTCAAGCGCCGCATCCATATGCTACGTATCCTCCACTCACTCGGTTTTCCCGGGCTTGATCACACACCGGACGGCGGAGACCAATGCACCTTCGGAACCTCCTGATGATCATGCACGTCCAGTACGACCTGACCCTCCTGCCGACGCCCCAGAACCTTCGGAGCCACCTCCAAACGACTCTCGAGATACACCTCGCCACCGCGAGACCGCTGCGTCTGGCTCTCGGGACCATGCTCGCCGATCTTGGCACGACAATGCTTCTTGGGACAATTCAACCTACAGCCGCCGAGATCGCCGCTCCTCATATCATGAAGGCCACTCTCGCGACCAGCACCATGAAGGCCGACCTCGTTCTCGACATTCGACCTACCACTCCAGATCTCGTTGGTGAACTCTTTACCTTTGAGGAGCACCGGAACAAGTATCGAATATTCTACGTCAGCGATACAGTGAGCCTAGTGGCCCTGCCCGATCATTTTGGAGTAACAATGCTTCTCCCGACATTCGGTATTGACGCCACTTCTTCCTCAAAAGGTTTGTGTACTGCTGCTTGCTCATGTTTTTTGATCCTTTCGCCCGATTCGTTTTCACTTTACGTTTCCCTGAGGGTCCAGGGATTGAATTTTTTCAATCCGATTGATCTTTTCAATAATTATTGAACTTTTTTCAATCCGGATTGAAAATCAAAAATTATTGAAAAAAATTTCAATATCAGTTTCAATCTGGATTGAAAAATATTTTCAATAATTATTGAAAAAGATCTGGAAAAAAATCAATAATTCTTGAAAATTTTCAATCCAGAAATTTAATAATTATAGTTGCTGCTGCAGGAAAGCATATGCACATCTTTTTCCTCATAATGCAAGGACTGGTGACACAGAGGAAACAAGACATATATCAAAGCATGGCCTTTTTGCAGGCCTCCAGCTTGCCTTTGGCCTTGTGCTGGGGCCTTTGACATATCTTGCCTGGCTTTGTTTCAAGCACCTGGCTGGCCCAAGGTCATGCATTAGCTTTGGTTGAGCCTGAGCTGCAGGCCTAGCAAATACTTTTCACAAAAGCTCTCGGACAGCTTTGTGTTTTTGGTTCCATGGCTGCAAGAATGAGCCACTGTTGCCATGCTGCCTACCCAAGATTCTTGCCTGTATGTCCAGAAAGTCTTGGGATTCTGGTATTTGCACATCTGAGCTAGATGGTATGCCCAGTGAAATTTGGGTACCAGCTGGAACAAGCAGTCCTGTGCGACATGAGCTTGCAGCCAAACATAATGCTGCAAGCATCTCTGCATGGCATGCAGAGCTGCATCAGACTGATCCTCTGTCATGAAAAAGTCTGCATTTGCAACGATGTCATAGAACATGGCCAAGTGATGAAGACATTCTGCTATATGGCTTTCTTTCAAGCCTCCTGTCTCTTTGGCCTTATCCCAGGCCACTGATGCCAGCACAGGCACCAAGTGTCTGATTTCTGCTGCCTTCACAAAGTCAAGTTTGTGAAGGCAAAATTCTTCACAAAGTCAAGTTTGTGAAGGATTCTGCCTTCACAAAGTCAAGTTTGTGAAGAATTCTGCCTTCACAAAGTCAAGTTTGTGAAGGATTCTGCCTTCACAAAGTCCAAGTTTGTGAAGAATTCTGCCTTCACAAAGTCAAGTTTGTGAAGTGAAGTTTGTGAAGATTCTGCCTTCACAAAGTCAAGTTTGTGAAGGATTCTTCACAAAGTCAGTTTGTGAAGGATTCTGCCTTCACAAAGTCAAGTTTGTGAAGAATTCTGCCTTCACAAAGTCCAGTTTGTGAAGGATTCTGCCTTCACAAAGTCAAGTTTGTGAAGAATTCTGCCTTCACAAAGTCAAGTTTGTGAAGAATTCTGCCTTCACAAAGTCAAGTTTGTGAAAGATTCTGCCTTCACAAAGTCAAGTTTGTGAAGAATTCTGCCTTCACAAAGTCAAGTTGTGAAGAATTCTGCCTTCACAAAGTCAAGTTTGTGAAGAATTCTGCCTTCACAAAGTCAAGTTTGTGAAGAATTCTGCCTTCACAAAGTCAAGTTTGTGAAGGATTCTTCCTTCACAAAGTCCAGTTTGTGAAGAATTCTGCCTTCACAAAGTCAAGTTTGTGAAGGAATTCTGCCTTCACAAAGTCAAGTTTGTGAAGGATTCTGCCTTCACAAAGTCCAGTTTGTGAAGGATTCTGCCTTCACAAAGTCAAGTTTGTGAAGAATTCTGCCTTCACAAAGTCAAGTTTGTGAAGAATTCTGCCTTCACAAAGTCAAGTTTGTGAAGAATTCTGCCTTCACAAAGTCAAGTTTGTGAAGAATTCTGCCTTCACAAAGTCTAGTTTGTGAAGAATTCTGCCTTCACAAAGTCCAGTTTGTGAAGGATTCTGCCTTCACAAAGTCAAGTGTGTGAAGAATTCTGCCTTCACAAAGTCAAGTTTGTGAAGAATTCTGCCTTCACAAAGTCTAGTTTGTGAAGGATTCTGCCTTCACAAAGTCAAGTTTGTGAAGAATTCTGCCTTCACAAAGTCAAGTTTGTGAAGAATTCTGCCTTCACAAAGTCAAGTTTGTGAAGAATTCTGCCTTCACAAAGTCCAGTTTGTGAAGAATTCTGCCTTCACAAAGTCAAGTTTGTGAAGGATTCTGCCTTCACAAAGTCAAGTTTGTGAAGGATTCTGCCTTCACAAAGTTAAGTTTGTGAAGAATTCTGCCTTCACAAAGTCCAGTTTGTGAAGAATTCTGCCTTCACAAAGTCAGGTTTGTGAAGGCAAAATTCTTCACAAAGTCAAGTTGTGAAGGAGTCTGCCTTCACAAAGTCAAGTTTGTGAAGAATTCTGCCTTCACAAAGTCTAGTTTGTGAAGGATTCTGCCTTCACAAAGTCAAGTTTGTGAAGAATTCTGCCTTCACAAAGTCAAGTTTGTGAAGAATTCTGCCTTCACAAAGTCAAGTTTGTGAAGAATTCTGCCTTCACAAAGTCAAGTTTGTGAAGAATTCTGCCTTCACAAAGTCCAGTTTGTGAAGAATTCTGCCTTCACAAAGTCAAGTTTGTGAAGAATTCTGCCTTCACAAAGTCAAGAATTCTGCCTTGTTTGAAGAATTCTGCCTTCACAAAGTCAAGTTTGTGAAGAATTCTGCCTTCACAAAGTCCAGTTTGTGAAGAATTCTGCCTTCACAAAGTCCAGTTTGTGAAGGATTCTGCCTTCACAAAGTCCAGTTTGTGAAGAATTCTGCCTTCACAAAGTCCAGTTTGTGAAGGATTTTGCTTCACAAAGTCAAGTTTGTGAAGAATTCTGCCTTCACAAAGTCAAGTTTGTGAAGGATTCTGCCTTCACAAAGTCAAGTTTGTGAAGGCAAAATTCTTCACAAAGTCAAGTTTGTGAAGGAATTCTGCCTTCACAAAGTCCAGTTTGTGAAGGATTCTGCCTTCACAAAGTCAGGTTTGTGAAGAATTCTGCCTTCACAAAGTCAAGTTTGTGAAGAATTCTGCCTTCACAAAGTCAAGTTTGTGAAGAATTCTGCCTTCACAAAGTCAAGTTTGTGAAGGATTCTGCCTTCACAAAGTCAAGTTTGTGAAGGATTCTGCCGCCTTCACAAAGTCAAGTTCAAAATTCTTCACAAAGTCAAGTTTGTGAAGGATTCTGCCTTCACAAAGTCAAGTTTGTGAAGAATTCTGCCTTCACAAAGTCAAGTTTGTGAAGGAGTCTGCCTTCACAAAGTCAAGTTTGTGAAGAATTCTGCCTTCACAAAGTCCAGTTTGTGAAGAATTCTGCCTTCACAAAGTCCAGTTTGTGAAGAATTCTGCCTTCACAAAGTCAAGTTTGTGAAGAATTCTGCCTTCACAAAGTCAAGTTTGTGAAGAATTCTGCCTTCACAAAGTCAAGTTTGTGAAGGCATCTTTCTTCACAAAGTCAAGTTTGTGAAGGATTCTGCCTTCACAAAGTCCAGTTTGTGAAGAATTCTGCCTTCACAAAGTCAAGTTTGTGAAGGATTCTGCCTTCACAAAGTCCAGTTTGTGAAGGAGTCTGCCTTCACAAAGTCAAGTTTGTGAAGGATTCTGCCTTCACAAAGTCAAGTTTGTGAAGAATTCTGCCTTCGCAAAGTCTAGTTTGTGAAGGATTCTGCCTTCACAAAGTCCAGTTTGTGAACATTTTTGCCTTCACAAAGTGCAGTTTGTGAAGGATTCTGCTTCGCAAAGTCTAGTTTGTGAAGAATTCTGCCTTCACAAAGTCCAGTTTGTGAAGATTTCTGCCTTCACAAAGTCAAGTTTGTGAAGGATTCTGCCTTCACAAAGTCCAGTTTGTGAAGGATTCTGCCTTCACAAAGTCCAGTTTGTGGAGGGTTCTGCCTTCACAAAGTCCAGTTTGTGAAGGAGTTTGCCTTCACAAAGTCAAGTTTGTGAAGAATTCTGCCTTCACAACGTCCAGTTTGTGAAGAATTCTGCCTTCACAACGTCAAGTTTGTGAAGGATTCTGCCTTCACAAAGTCAAGTTTGTGAAGGATTCTGCCTTCACAAAGTCAAGTTTGTGAAGGATTCTGCCTTCACAAAGTCAAGTTTGTGAAGGATCCTGCCTTCACAAAGTCCAGTTTGTGAAGGGATGCGGGCTTCACCCAGTCCAGTTTGTGAGAATTCTGCCTTCACAAAGGCAGTGGTGAGGATCCTGCCTTCACAAGTCAAGTTTGTGAAGGAACAAAGTCCTGCCTTCACAAAGTCCAGTTTGTGAAGGATTCTGCCTTCACAAAGTCAAGTTTGTGAAGGATTCTGCCTTCACAAAGTCCAGTTTGTGAAGGATTATGCCTTCACAAAGTCAAGTTTGTGAAGGGTTCTGCCTTCGCAAAGTCTAGTTTGTGAAGGATTCTGCCTTCACAAAGTCCAGTTTGTGAACATTTTTGCCTTCACAAAGTGCAGTTTGTGAAGGATTCTGCATTCGCAAAGTCTAGTTTGTGAAGGATTCTGCCTTCACAAAGTCCAGTTTGTGAAGATTTCTGCCTTCACAAAGTCAAGTTTGTGAAGGATTCTGCCTTCACAAAGTCCAGTTTGTGAAGGATTCTGCCTTCACAAAGTCCAGTTTGTGGAGGGTTCTGCATTCGCAAAGTCTAGTCTGTGAAGGATTCTGCCTTCACAAAGTCCAGTTTGTGAAGATTTCTGCCTTCACAAAGTCAAGTTTGTGAAGGATTCTGCCTTCACAAAGTCCAGTTTGTGAAGAATTCTGCCTTCACAAAGTCCAGTTTGTGGAGGGTTCTGCCTTCACAAAGTCCAGTTTGTGAAGGAGTTTGCCTTCACAAAGTCAAGTTTGTGAAGAATTCTGCCTTCACAACGTCCAGTTTGTGAAGAATTCTGCCTTCACAAAGTCAAGTTTGTGAAGGATTCTGCCTTCACAAAGTCAAGTTTGTGAAGGAATTCTGCCTTCACAAAGTCAAGTTTGTGAAGGAATTTGCCTTCACAAAGTCAAGTTTATGAAGGATTCTGCCTTCACAAAGTCAAGTTGTGTGAAGAATTCTGCCTTCACAAAGTCCAGTTTGTGAAGAATTCTGCCTTCACAAAGTCCAGTTTGTGAAGGATTCTGCCTTCACAAAGTCTAGTTTGTGAAGAATTCTGCCTTCACAAAGTCCAGTTTGTGAAGGAATTCTGCCTTCACAAAGTCCAGTTTGTGAAGGATTCTGCCTTCACAAAGTCCAGTTTGTGAAGAATTCTGCCTTCACAAAGTCTAGTTTGTGAAGAATTCTGCCTTCACAAAGTCCAGTTTGTGAAGAATTCTGCCTTCACAAAGTCAAGTTTGTGAAGGATTCTGCCTTCACAAAGTCCAGTTTGTGAAGGATTCTGCCTTCACAAAGTCCAGTTTGTGGAGGGTTCTGCCTTCACAAAGTCCAGTTTGTGAAGGAGTTTGCCTTCACAAAGTGAAGTTTGTGAAGAAATTCTGCCTTCACAAGTCTAGTTTGTGAAGGATTCTGCCTTCACAAAGTCAAGTTTGTGAAGGATTCTGCCTTCACAAAGTCAAGTTTGTGAAGGATTCTGCCTTCACAAAGTCAAGTTTGTGAAGGATTCTGCCTTCACAAAGTCAAGTTTGTGAAGGATCCTGCCTTCACAAAGTCCAGTTTGTGAAGGATTCTGGCTTCACAAAGTCCAGTTTGTGAAGAATTCTGCCTTCACAAAGGCAAGTTTGTGAAGGATCCTGCCTTCACAAAGTCAAGTTTGTGAAGGATCCTGCCTTCACAAAGTCCAGTTTGTGAAGGGTTCTGCCTTCACAAAGTGCAGTTTGTGAAGAATTCTGCCTTCACAAAGTCCAGTTTGTGAAGGATTATGCCTTCACAAAGTCAAGTTTGTGAAGGAGTCTGCCTTCACAAAGTCAAGTTTGTGAAGAATTCTGCCTTCACACAGTCCAGTTTGTGAAGAATTCTGCCTTCACAAAGTCAAGTTTGTGAAGGATTCTGCCTTCACAAAGTCCAGTTTGTGAAGAATTATGCCTTCACAAAGTCCAGTTTGTGACGGGTTCTGTCTTCACAAAGTCAAGTTTGTGAAGGATCCTGCCTTCACAAAGTCAAGTTTGTGAAGAATTCTGCCTTCACAAAGTCCAGTTTGTGAAAGATTCTGCCTTCACAAAGTCAAGTTTGTGAAGGATTCTGCCCTCACAAAGTGAAGTTTGTGAAGGATTTTGCCTTCATAAAGTCCAGTTTGTGAAGGACCCTGCCTTCACAAAGTCCAGTTTGTGAAGGATTCTGCCTTCACAAAGTCAAAATGGATTCTGTGAAGGGAGCTGCCTTCACAAAATGGATTCTGTGAAGGGAGCTGCCATCAAAAAATGGATTCTGTGAAGGGAGCTGCCTTCACAAAATGGATTCTGTGAAGGGAGCTGCCTTCACAAAATGGATTCTGTGAAGGGAGCTGCCTTCACAAAAGGGATTCTGTGAAGGAGCAAAGGGATTCTGTGAAGGGAGCCGCCTTCACAAAAGGGATTGTGTGAAGGGAGTTGTGAAGAAACATGCAATCAGACAGCGGGCAGTGTATTAGTTAAAGCACATACTAGCTCTGCCTTAAAATTTGTTAATCATCCCTTAGCCCTTGGTGATAAAAGAATGGCCCCCAACTTTTTTCCGAAGAGCCTCGCGGTTGCACCCTCCACACTGTACATAGGGCAACTCTTTTGAAGGGCTGCCTTGGTTCTCTTCCAAGCCATGCTATGGCATCCACTGGCCTTCTTTCAGGCCACCCTGCCCATGTTGCATGATTGCGAGCCCCCATGCTGAGCCATGCCCTTTGTAGCTGGCTTTTTTCAAGCCCCATGCTATGTGAGCTTTCTTTCAATCTCTTCCAGCTCGATAGAATGGCTCTCGCAGGATCTCTTCTAGCTCTGACAGATCTTGCTCTTCCTCTACCGAGATCTCTTCTAGCTCTGAGAGATCTTGCTCTTCCTGCTCTGTTGGCCTTGTACCAGGCCCTCCATACCACAGAGCTCTTGTTGATCCTGGCCTTGGGTGAGGAGAGGCTTTTCCATGGCCTTTTTCCAGGCCTCCCTTGCCATGGCCTTTTTCCAAGCCACCTTTGCCATTGCCTTTTTCCAGGCCCCCCTTGCCATGGCCTTTTTCCAAGCCACCTTTGCCATTGCCTTTTTCCAGGCCCCCCTTGCCATGGCCTTTTTCCAAGCCACCTTTGCCATGGCCTTTTTCCAGGCCTCCCTTGCCATGGCCTTTTTCCAAGCCACCTTTGCCATTGCCTTTTTCCAGGCCCCCCTTGTCATGCCCTTTTTCCAAGCCACCTTTGCCATGGCCTTTTTCCAGGCCTCTATCCAGCTCTAGGCTTCCTTTCCTGTGGCCTTTTTCCAGGCCCCCCTTGTTCCTACTGAGTCCCTAGACCTGCTTCTGTGGTACATTTTTGTTTACATGCACACTGGTTTTTTGAGCTTAAAAAAGGCTGCAGAATTCGTGTAACATGCCTGCTTCAGGTTGGTGTGTTTGTGTGTGTGTGTGCATGTGCTGAAAGCTAGAGATGCTTGAGGCTTCAGATGCAGGCTGGCCTTTTCCAAACTGGCTTCCATGGTCTTTCTAGCTAGTTCTACTCTGTTTTTCCCCACCTGCCAGGTGAGGGTTGTTAGATTTTATCTAAGTTGCCTGGTCCTCCTCCTCCTCCTGCCGCCTCCTCCTCCTCCTCTCGTTGTCCTCCTCGTCCTCCTGCTCAACTGCGACTCGCGATCCACAGTGTTCTCTGTCGGACCTCAACCACGACCATCCACGCCCAGTGTTCCCTGCCGGACCTCAACCACGACCATCCACGCCAGTGTGCCCTGCCGGACCTCAACCACGACCATCACCGCCCAGTGTTCCCTGCCGGACCTCAACCGCGAGTATCCACGCCCAGTGTTCCCTGCCGGACCTCAACCACGACCATCCACGCCCAGTGTTCCCTGCCGGACCTCAACCACGACCATCCACGCCCAGTGTTCCCTGCCGGACCTCAACCGCGAGTATCCATGCCAAGTGTTCCCTGCCGGACCTCAACCGCGAGTATCCACGCCAAAAGATATGCCACATAGAGTGCCAGAAGATATGCCAGATAGAATGTTAGAAGATATGCCAGATAGAATGCCAGAAGGTATGCCAGATAGAATGCCAGATAGAATGTCAGCTAGAATGCCAGAAGATATACCAGATAAAGTGCCAGAATGTTTGCCAGATAGAATGCCAGCAGATTTGCCAGATAATATGCCAGAAGATATGCTAGATAGAATGCCAGATGGAATGCCAGAAGATTTGCCAGATAATATGCCAGATCGAATGCCAGATGGAATGCCAGAAGATATGCCAGAGCATATGCCAGAAGATATGCCAGAAGATATGCCAGGACATCTGCCAGGAGATATGCCAGAACATCTGCCAGAAGATATGCCAGCTAGAATGCCAGAAGATATGCCAGATAGAATGCCAGATCGAATGCCAGAAAATATGTCAGATAGAATGCCAGAAGATTTGCCAGTAACAAAATGTATAAATGTCATGGTGGGGATCACACGAAGTAAAGTATTTTTTTTTTTAATGGCCTTGTTTCAAGCCCCTCCTGCTCCCTTTCTGGCTTTCTCTCAAGCCTCTCATGTAGAGGCTGTAGGCCTTCTTTCAGGCCTCCTCTCCTTCAAGCCTCTTTGGGGCCTTGGCAGCCACTGGCTTTGTGCCAAGGCAGGTCTTCCTCATCAAGTTCCTTGTCTTCCTCCTCTTCCTCCTCCTGCAACTCAGGCCTTTTTCCAGACCTCGAGGTGGCCTTGTTCCAGGCCTCGAGCTTCCTTTTCTGGAGATACTTCTTGTCCTGGAAATCTTTTTGATTCCTGTAAAGCTCTCTCTTCTCCTGCAGATTTTTCTCTGCGAGGGCATTGATTTTGTTCCACCTTGGGAGCCCTCTCTCATCCTTTCTGGAGCTGGCCTTGTTTCAGGCCTCTGCCCCTGGAGGTATGCCTGCCTTCTGGCATGGACTGCAGGATCTGAATTTCTCAGATCTTTCCTGGCCCACTTGCTGGCTCGACCTCGGCTTTCCTGCCAGCCAAGTTTCAAACCAGAGGCCATCGCCTCCTGGATCCTGGCATGATGAGCCTGTCTTTGTGGATCCATGTCCTGGCTTTGTTTCAAGCCACTCTTGCCATGGCCTTTTTCCCGGCCACCTTTGCCATGGCCTTGTCCCGTGTTCCTACTGGAGTCCCCAGACCTGCTTCTGTGGTCCACTTTTGTTTACATGCACACAGGTTTTTTGAGCTTAAAAAAGGCTGCAGAATTCGTGTAACATGCCTGCTTCAGGTTGGTGTGTTTGTGTGTGTGTGCATGTGCTGAAAGCTAGAGATGCTTGAGGCTTCAGATGCAGGCTGGCCTTTTTCCAAAGTCAAGTTTGTGAAGGATTCTGCCTTCACAAAGTCCAGTTTGTGAAGAATTATGCCTTCACAAAGTCCAGTTTGTGAAGGATTCTGGCTTCACAAAGTCAAGTTTGTGAAGGATCCTGCCTTCACAAAGTCAAGTTTGTGAAGAATTCTGCCTTCACAAAGTCCAGTTTGTGAAGGATTCTGCCTTCACAAAGCCAAGTTTGTGAAGGATTCTGCCTTCACAAAGTCAAGTTTGTGAAAGATTCTGCCTTTTTGTGCGGTACTACTGGAAGCATCTGTGCTACCTTGCATGGTAGCGGACCCCTCGGTTCTGCAACCAGGGCTCAAGCTGGTCGCGCGGTTGCAAGGAGCGGCCTGCCAGAGGAGTGCTCTGCGTGCGACGAACGCACAAAGGCAAACAGGCCAGCTGCTGCCAAGTTTGCCCTACAGCGTTTGGGCCAGAGGAAACAGAGGTTCAAGCCAGTGAAGTCGCACCTGACAGCCTTTATCAGACGGTTCCACGACCTAAGAAAGAAGAACGAAACAAGGCCTTTCCCAAAGGTCAAGCCAGAGGAAGTAGACGCACAAGAGGACGAAGAAGAAGAAGAAGAAGAAGAAGCCGACCCAGGTAGCGATGTCGACTTCAGCGGGGACGACCCCAGTTCCGGGGGGGACCTGGAGGGTCAGCCTCAGCAACAGCAGTTGTTGCGTGAGTTGGCTCAAGCAAGAGCGGCAATTCAGACCTTGGCTGGGCAGGTTGAAGCTCAGCAAACGCAACTCAACCAAATGAGTCAGGCCAGAAGAGATTCAAGACTGTCGGACTTGAGCGGGATGATCCCCGCAAATGAGTGGCTGAGGGTGTCAAACCAGGGTGCATCCTCATCCTTCAACCCCATCGTGGACACCCGAACTTTGGGGAAACCAGAGATCTTCAAGAGCGACCCGTCCGAGTACTGTGATTGGAGCTTTGTCCTGAAGAGCTACTTGGCGTGCATCTCGCCTGACTACATAGATCTTTTGGACAGGATCGCTGGTGATAGGAAGCTGTCAACTCAGCTGTGCTACATCCTGGTGATGTTGGTGAAAGGCAGGGCCCTGGACGTAGTTCAGAACACAGGTCCTGGTGAAGGTGCTGAGTCCATGAGACGGGAAGAAATGTTTCACCTCCGTGTAGCCAGTCGGTTCGTGGGCACACTCAGCCTAAACCTCAGCACCAGATTTTCTGGTGACGATCCCGAAGCAGAATTGGAAGCCTTCGAGAAAACCATCCGGAGATATGAAGAAGAAAGCAGCAAAAGCATTGATGACGAGATGCTGATGGGAATCATCATCAACTCATCAACGGCATCCAGGACAACAACATTCGAGACCACGTCATCAGGAATGCCGTGCCGCGGAAAAGCAAAAAGGTCGATGATGAGCCAGAACCCTTATCAGCAGCCGTGGATGGCACTTTGCCAGATCTGATAGCTGCACTCAGCGGTTCCTGCAAACACGTTTTGGTTGACACTGGAGCCGGGTCCCCTTTGTTTGAAAAGAATTTTGACCCAAACGCCACTACCAAAACCAAGGGCTCAAGTAGTGGCATGGTCACTGTAACAGGGGAAACTGTGGACACCGGTTTCAAGAAGAAAAGTGTGATTGCAGTGAACAATGGTACGAAGTTTTCGGTTGAATACTGTGAATCAGACAAGATCAATTTCAGCGTTTTGTCAGCTGGTCAAGCTGCGCGATGTGGAGTTTGGACAGTCATTGTCCTGAGTTTCACGCACTTGTTCAAGACAACAACGCAAGGGATTTGAAAAACATCCTGGATAGGACCCCGTCAATTCCATTCAAGAAAAGCCGGGGCGTGTTTTGGTTACCCATCAAACCCCTAAAGCGCACCAACACGAATGCGGGTAGCACCGCTGGTCATGATGTGGGAAGCTCCACTCATGATGTTCGCGCCGCTGTGAGGCCAGCAGCCAAAACAGTGCCTGCTGAAGCCTACACTGAGGAAGGCGCGCCATCAGGTGAGGGTGGCGTAGAAGTGGTAGTTGAGGACCCCAACCACAGGAAGTAGTTGAAGGGCCTCTCCCGCCAGTAGGTGAACCCCCTGAAGAAGTTTCAGAAGATACAAGAAAACCCAAGCAAAGAAAATCCCAGATCACGTTTCAAAGGCAGAGTTCCACATTCACATGCTGACACACCTTCCGGCACGTACGTGGTGTGACTTTTGCATGAAAGCCAAGGTCAGAGAGGATGGTCACTTCAAACGTCCTGAAGGAGTAAACCCATCCGAAGTCCCACGAGTCAGCATGGATGATTGCTTTTTGGGTAGGTATATCAGCAACCCCCCTGGGGAAGCGACAGAGACAGTGGCTGAATTGAAACAGGCTCAAGATGATGAAGAAGGAGCGCTGCCAGTACTTGTCATCACAGATGAAAAGTCAGGCTGCTTCTTTGCAGGTGTGGTCAACAAAGGTGTTGACAAGTACGCCGTACATCTGGTCACTGAGGGGCTGAGGAGCACAGGACACCAGAAAATGATTTTGATGACGGACGCTGAGCCTTCGATCAGGGCATTGGCCGAAGCTGCAGGCAAAGAATGGGGCAAGGAGTGCCAGATCCAAGTGGCTCCTCGAGAGTCACATGCTTCGAATGGTGCAGCGCGGAAAGGGCTATCCTTGAGTTGGCGAGGAACTGGAAACCCTCGCCCTCCTAGTGGAGTTCAAACCTGGGAGGCTTGCCTGAATGGCAGACAGGTTGCCGACAGGTTGTCGCCTTCACAGACAGTGGGGCCGTTCGTGGGGCCTTCCTGAAAAGTTTCTCTGGAAACGGCAGCTGCAGCGAAGTGCCCCCGCCGACCCAATGTCCAGGTCGTGGAAAGTCTCCGGGGGCTTCAGCGTACCAGATGCGAGGTGCATCACCTTTGGCAATCACGTCCAGTCTTCAAGGGGTGGCATCGCGAACGTGACTTAAAACCCCAGTGTCAAAAAAGAGCTGGTGCAGTTTGATGGGTATCAGTAATGAAAGGCAAGTCAGGTAATGAGGTAGACGAGGATGTCTTGTGGACATGTGTGCACGTTGGGTTCAAGAAAGATAAGACACGACTCATGGAACATGATAGGGTATTATTTCGGAGAAACCAACAGAGTGCATCTTGGTGAACGGTGCAACGCATGTCTTGACGATTTGCATCAATTGAGAAAATTTTCTTCTGAACGTTGAGGTGAAGGAACGATATTGAAGATTAGCATGGCAAGTAAACTTTGTGGAATGGAACAGGCGCGTGATCATGGTGACTTTGTCGGTGATATTTTTGTTTCGTAGCTGGCGTCAAGTGACTCAGCAAAACACATGTCACTGAGGACTTTCAGGGTTTTGTTTGCACAACCATGTTGAGGATCAGATCCCAGGTTGTGACATGTGTTAAACAAAGTCATCAATTTTCTTTTTGTGTCAATTTTTCATCCCTACCGGTTTTCACCCCCACCCTCATCAAACACACATGCCTCCAATCTAAGGGCAAATTAGAGCAAGTGCTCTCCATTTCAACCCTTCTCAGTGATTGTAACTTGATTCTATGTTCAACTCCGCTTTTCTCAGTTGATTCCGGTTGTAATTTTGCACTTTGCGTATCAATTCGTGCCATGTCAGACCTGTCAGACCACGATGTCATCCAAGATGAAGTCAGCTTGCAGGAGTTGCTGGCACCTCTGATTCCCACAGATACCCACATTGCCCGCATCAATGATATGTGTTGGATGTTAAAATCCATGGCTGAGTCATTAGAGCAAGATCATCGTCGGGCAAGTGACCAGTTACGTGTAGCAGCTTGCAGTCTTCAGAGTACAATCGAATATTTTGAAGCTACCGGATGGCATCAGTTGCTGCAAATCCGCATTAGCCTTCAAAATTCTGTCCGCCGATACGGAAGATTCCTTGCTCTTGACATCTACGGACATTGCGGCGGTTGACATGACAGCGCATTTATTTGTCAAACTTCCGACTGGGTCGCGACAATCACTGTCGTGTAGCCTACCCCCAGCCGTTTGGCATCGCGAACGTGACTTAAAACCACAGCGTCCAAAAAAGAGCTGCTGCAGTTTGATGCGTATCAGTAATGAAAGGCAAGTCAGGTAATGAGGTAAAGGAAGATGTCTTGTGGACATGTGTGCACATTGTGTTCAAGAAAATCAGGTGGTTGTAAGAAGATCTTGTCAAGATCCAATTGCAAGTGAAATCCTCCAAGAGGGCCTTGCATGATCTTGTACAGGTCCTTGTGAGAACTCTCAGATCTGCAAAAGAGCCTTGTGCCAAGATCGTGTAGAGGTCCCTGTAAGAAGATCTTGCAGAGATCCTTATGAAATCCCCTAACAGGTCCTTGTAAGAAGATCTTGTGGAGACCCAAGTGAAATCCTGGTCAGTAGGACATAATGTTGCTCCTTGTGACAGAAGAAATTCCTGCTGCCTCAGTTACGAAAATATCAAGTTTGATCTACGGCATCCGTATAGGTACTGTTGCTTGTATCTCCTACATTGATATCTTATCCACCACACTGTTTGGGGTCTCTTGCTGGTGTAATCTCTTTTTGCAGGGGCTTGGGCATGTTTGGACATGTCCAACGGGAAAACAAACAACATTACACACGTTCAACATGCATCATTCCTGTCGCCGTCACATCACCGTCACATCATCGTCTCCTTGCCCAGGACGTCCAGGAAGTTCATAAACACACCCGTGATCCTCTGAATTTGGAGTCGGTGATGGTTTTGCAGATGTCGGAGCCAGAGAAATCAGGCGTGCGGAAGGTGGCTAGGCTTCTGACGCACTGCAGCCCGAAAAAGTACTTGAATTTCAAGGTGAAGATGTTTGATACGAAAGATTTGGATTATGTGGGAGGAGAGCTTGGAAGTGCACCACGCAACAACAACCACTTGAGCCTTTTGTCGACCAAACTCAGCTCCATGGTGATGCAGACGGATACCGAGTTCCAGGCAAAGCTTGGGATGCAAAAAACGTTCGACCTGAAACTCAACCAGCTGGTGTTGCCGGATCCCACATGGAACTTTCCAAATTGTTTTAAAATTCTAAGATGTTTTATGGTGTGGGAGAATGGTTTCGGAGTTGCACTGATGGAAACAAGTGGAAAGACCTCAATTTCCAAAAGGCCAACAGGATCATACTGCCGGATTTGCTTAGTGGCTTAGTGATCCGGGATATTCGAGGGTGGCAGCGGCAGCGAGATTTGTAGTGCTAGAGTCAGGAGTCAGCAGGATGATGGTTTGGAAAATTTTAGCAAAAAGGCAAGAAATACTTTCCTATGACGCAAAAAGGATCAACAAATTTGAGCTATAATTCAGAAATCTGTAAATAGGAACGCAGATCCAAAACAGAAGTGAACAGTAACAGTTGCAAGTCGAGGACTAGAACGGAGTTTTTTGGTATCCTGACCATCACTGACATGTTCTTCCACTGGTTGGTATCTTAGTATCAGTATTGCTTAGATTTTCATGACGTATGGGCAACATGACAGCAGGTTGCTTTAAGTCAGGAGAATGTCCTTGACAACTGACAGGTTGGCAGCTGGGCTTCATTGGGTGGCAGTGAGGCTGCAGCAGACTTCTTGAAGTTGAAGCAAGAGGCTGGAATGGTTTTGCTCGGCACCGAGACGACCCAGACCTGCACGGAAGCCAAAGAGCAAGAAGCGGACACCTGGAACGCCATTGGCATGGGATTGAATACGTCTAAGTGTGGAAAATTTGTAGAGGCCCTTCAAACTCCACAATCTGAACCTGTCAAATTGTCAAAGGGAACTCTTCTCAGACCCCTAACCCTCCAACGTAATGTCTGATGTGTCAAGTCTATGTTTAAGTCATGTTTGGATTCTCTGACAGGCCAGCCGCACAGGGAAAATCAGCGAATGAGAACCCGATAATCACATCTTGTTGTGATCTCCAGTGACCCACTGGATTCAAGTCGTCCAAGGAGAAGATTTGTGCCAAACACCTCCCGAAAGATGACGATCACGCAGAAGTTTTCAGCGACTGCGTCTACGATGTCTGCCGTGGAGGTGGAGAAGAAGATGCCCTGAGTGCCGCTGCATTGATCTCTGCCTAGGTCTGACCTCATGTCAGATGGGCCGTTTCAACTCTGTTTTGAATTCCGTCTTGAAAACAGAGCTAGCTAGGCCAGTCAGAGTTTTGATGTTGCTTTCAACGCTGCCCCGTGGGCTTGTATTATATCATGTTCCAGATTGATCAGATTGCGAGCACACGCCTCCAAAAGCGGAGTCGTCCGCCAGCTGCATCACACCGTCGTTTGTGCAGGGTCGCTGACCATACTCGAAACACTTCTAGTATAAAACATAGTAGAACCATGTAGAACCATCAGTTGAGAGGAGAGTTGAGCAGTGTCACACCCTCATGCCTTTTTCGTTTTTCTTTCGTCCGGTCCTTTCCGATGTTGTTCGCTATTGTCCATGAACCGGGTATGTGGGCGTCACCACTCTGGATTCCTGTGTCCGAGATCTTGCCTCAAGTGATCTGTGGGTTTCCGCTTTCCAGACTTTGGCCACTCAAGGACGGCACTCATAGCAAACGAGCATTGGCAATCGACCAAGCCTGCTACCTTCAACAGGCGATCCGTCCCAGTGATATGTGCAGGAAGATACGGTATACAAGCATCAGGCGTTGAACTAGACCCAAGTTCACCTTGACTTGCCTTGCTTCAGTGCTTATGTTCAAGAATCTGTGTCAGTTGACGGCACTAGACTTTTCTGCACGTTGCTCGTTGGATCGGATGCCCTCCGACATATGACGGGTCGTAAGCAGCCCACCACGATCCGTTTTGATTGCAGAGACCGGATTTCTTGCACCTTTCATGTATCCGGCCCTGCTTACGAACCTTGGCTGTGGACCCCAACTCAGGTCACATCTGAAAGGGTTCTGGATTCGGGAACAGCTGTTCCTTGAAATTCCTTCCCTACATTTGTTTAGCTTAGACAACCAATGCGAATTCATCCATTCCGGTTCTCAATTCTTTCTTAAGAGGTGTCCGGGTTTCTGCACGTGGTGGTGTCCGGCTCTCCGGATGTCTCAACATTCATTTGTCTCCCAGTCTGACTGGCTGGTGGTGCCCGGCTGTTTGTCTTCACTTGTCTCCCTACATTTGTTTCCCAATCTGGCTCATGGTGTCCGGCTCTCCGGATGTCTCTCTTTACTCTTTTCCCTTTAATTAATTATTTTTCTCCCGGAATGCCTAGTGCTGCCCCGGTCTTCGGATGTCTCTCTCTCCTTGTCTCCCATCATTTAACTCCCTCTCTGGCTAGTGTTGTCCGGGTCTCCGGATGTTTCTCTTCACTTGTCTCCCTTCATTTGTCTCCCGCTCTGTCTAGTGGTATCCGGCTCGTCTTCGGATGTCTTTTCTTTGCTTTCACTTCTCTCTCATCAGGTGTCTCTTTCCATGTGTCTCCCAACTTGTTTGTCTCCCAATTAATTTGTCTCCAATCACGGGTCTGCCTTTGTGGTGTCTGGCTTTATCGCCTTGTCATTTGTCTCTCACCATCTGTCTCCTACTTCATTTGTCTCGGATCATATGTCTGCCTTAGTGGCAGTGTCCTGTTCTAGTTTCATCATGATTTCGTTCGTGCTTCGGGTTTGTCTCTGTTCTTTACTCCCTTTGTGTCTTCCTGTTGCCTCAAGATAAAATCATGCTTCACCATATTTTTCTTTGTGTTTTACCCACTGGTCTCCCATTTGTCTCCTACCTTGTCTCCCCTTCATAGTCTCAGACACAAATGGCGTGGCAACAAATCGAAACAATGTGGCATCAGAAAATGTTGCCTGTGATTCATGCTGTTCTCAAATGACATGGATCAACAATTGCCAGCACCAGGAGCTAGTATAACCATGTATAACCATAAACATGCACACAGACGCTGCAAATCGCTGCAATGGGTTTTTTAGGGGGAAATCGTTGGTTGTGGAAGGACAAAGCCATGGTTCGGGGGCATCCTTTGGTCGTGGGACACCCACTGAACATGGCTGCTTTCAGTGGGAAACGCCAATGGCATAGCAACATCTTTTGGAAATACCCGCATTTGCAGAGCGGGGTATCATTCTGTTTTCGTTGACTTGGCGGATGGAAGCTGTTTTGCCTCAAGGAAAACTGGCCAATAGGAGGTAGCAGACGTTCTCGTCGTATTCTTCAATGGCAACCATAATGGCAGCTCTTGCAATGATCATGATGATGCTGCAGATGCATCTGGTGTCCTCTCAGGACCCCAGTTTTTCTATGGTCCAAGCAAAACAACCGACAATGATTGAATGAGGTCAAACTCTCAGGATATTATGAAGTCGATAGGTCCAAGAATTTCTGGGTCTGTCCGCAGAAAGTTCTTTTTTTTGGGGCAACTGAAACACCTAAAACGCAATCCTTCAGTGACGAAAGAGATTCTTTGTTCATCCTGACCCAAGAAATTTCGGATGATTCCTCACGAAAAGGGGGCCCTGAAATCCACTAATTTTTGGCTTTGGACCCAAGTCTGTGAACCTATGGTAAGAAGCCACCAGAGCCTATTTGGGAAATCAACCACTATGGATTTGGGCACTGGGAAAAAATGGGGAAACAGGGATTGTAAGACAGTTTTGGTTGATTGTTGGTTGTTATGTTTTCATGTTGACTATAAACATTTTTATCGTGGTTGTTTCGTTTTTTGTTGTGGGTATTTTAGGACAATTTTAGTCAAAACGTTTCATCCTTACCTTGTTGATTATTTTGTTGGGTGATTATTCATTGGTTCAGGTTTGGTTGAGGTTGTTAGGGTTCTTCTTCTGGGTCTGGTTTTGTCAACTTGCTTTATAAGTGAATAATAGTCTTTTCTTCTGTATGAGGTACTCCATCATTGTGTTTAAAAAGTCTTCGTTAAATATCACTTTTGATTTCAACAAATGTTTTCTTTCTAATATTAACAATTTCAATATTTCTACAAACAATCGGTCATAGGCAAGGAATGTATCATCATCAACTTCTCCAGGTTCGTTAGTTTTAAATGGTCTGAACGGTTTGAAGCATAGCTGTTAGTATTTATATTTTAGATAGTTGTAGTTCTGTTTTCTTTCAATGTTAAGTTCTTCATATTCGGGTTCATTCATCATTTTTCGTCTCAGGTCTTGAAGTCTAGGAAAGTGGTGAAGAATGGTGAATAAACCGATGTTGTCATCCATTTGCGTTGAGTTTTCAGGTTTTGGGCGGTTGATTGACATATCAATCCAAACATTGAGTTTCAAACACTTTTTACAAGAAATGAAGTCTGGACTGTTTCTTAATATCCCTTGTTCTTTTCTATTTCGTTCTCTTTCTTCCTTTGTTGTTTTTTGACATTCCTTACATCTTTTCATTTCTTCAAAGATTTCATTTTGTAAGCACCTCATATTTTCTCTTACTATATATAGGTAATTTTTCTTTAAGTTTTTTTTGGGGTCTCTTTCAGTTTTCAGGGGTCGGGTTAGTTTTTCAAATTTCAATCAGAATGGTTCTTGTGTATCCACATAATCGGTTCAAATTCGCTACTATTTTCCCAATCGTCATTGTCATTGTCAAACTCAATGCTTGAATTATCGTCTTCATCTTTAAAGTTCATAAAAAAAATTCCATTCGTTGCCTTTCCATTTCTAAAAGTTTGTTTTCCATATATTGGAATTTCATTTGTTTCTTACCACACTTACCGCATACATTAACAAAGGTTTGTAACAAATAATTCCAATTAGGTCTCTTGTAGTCACCACTATTCAAGTTGATACCTTCTGACATTATACGACATCCACAAGCAAATTTAGTCATCTTATTTTCTCTTGCTATATATTGGGACTATTTCTTTAAGCATATTTTTAACTTTTCATAATTATTTAAACTCTAATACTTTAATATAATGGCAAGAAGATTAACACAAGACCAAGTTATCAGCAATGTATATTACGACTTGGAAAGAGGCTTCGGTTCAATCCAAGAGACATATAAGAAAGCGAAGGCACAAGACATAGAAATAATACTAGACGATGTACGAAAGTTTATGAGTAAGCAACCCAACAAACAGATTAAGGGTTACAAAGGGACTACTGTAATTCTTACACTGCTCCATTTACAAGGTTTGAATATTAAATTGACATAATGTTTATGACACCATTAGCATCAAAGCCCAAGCCAGAGGTAGATATAAAAGTTAAAAAAGGAGAGCCGAGACAAGCCTTAGTTGTCATTGACATTTTTAGTATATACGCTGATGTCATACCATTAGAAGAACTCAACAGCGAAAGCGTCCTAAAAGCGTTGAAACAAGCATTCAAGAAAATTTGCTTTCCAATGTCAATATACTCAGACAACGACATCAACTTTCAATCGTCGGTAAAGCAGTTCTTTGAAAATGAAGGGATTAAACACATCATCATTACACAAACTCACGCCAACGTAGCGGAACGCTTTATCAGGACGATGAATAATATGATACCTGACAGGGTGATATTTAACAAGGCGGGTTGGACTTCAATGCTGACACCTACACTCAACAAATACAGCACTACAGTCCATTCATCAACGAAGATGACACCCAAACAAGCACACAAGGACGAGAACAATTCAACAGTAAGGGTTAATCCTACATTGAGAGAAAACAACAGGAGAAAATATCCAGAGATAAAAGAAGGAGACACGGTAAAATACTTTCACAAGAAGAAGGACAAGTACATCAACAGAAAAGAAACTATATAACAGGCGTTGGTCGGAAAAAGGCCTACAAAGTTGAAAAAATCAAATTAGACATTATGGGAAACAGAACCTATCAGTTGGAAGGTCTTTCAAAATCCTTCATAAACGGTTGTTTCTTCAATAGCCCTGTTTGTGGCTTTTCAATGAACCAAACCCTCGGTTTGAAACAATCAATTATTTCCAAGGTTTTCAACACTATTTGATTTGCTTCCTCAATCTTTCTTTCCCCAACGGTTTTTGCCACTGAATACTCGGTGCAGGGAGGCGATGCCCAGATAAAATCAAAATGCCCTGATGGTATTTATTTGTAGTCCCAATCCATTATATCACAATTTATGTCACATTCCAGTGAAGTTTTTTAGCGACTGCTCCAACACTACCCGTTCCTCTAAATAATTCTAACAATTTCATAATAATATTATTGCAGAAAATTATTATTTATTATGAAATTCACTTCAAAGCATCCACCATAAGCTCATAGTTTCCGTCAAAATCTTTCACAATTTTGTAGTATTCAAGTGTTTTAGGTTTGGGCTCCTTGATTTTGCCACCCCTCAGCATTCTTAATTATTGCTTCTGTTTGTCTGCATACTCCCCTTTTGGTTTCTCAACCCCTTTCGTTTTAAAAATCTCACTTAGCTTCTCCGTCTCCTCCTGTGATGTTGTTGCAGGTTTCATTGTGTCGCGAAGCCTGGCGAGGTCTTCTACCGAAGCGTCAATTTTCTCTTCCCAAGTCTTTACCATCTCAATCAAAAATTTGATGTTTTTGATTGCTGTGTTTTTGCTGGTTCATTTCTTCTTCAGTTCCAGACATTTCACCAATATAATATTATTTAGAAAATTTTGAAAATATTTCTAAATACTTTTTGAAAATAAAAAAATAAATCTTTAAGGCTAAATCCACGTTAAATATAATTAGATAATACATTCATAAAATCTAATTATATCAGGACAGGGACAATGGGAGATATGGAGGGATGATAGCCAAAAGTGTCAAACTAATTAGCTACTCATGAGGATTGATGTTTCTGCCTACGGGTTGAAAACCGAACCAGCGTTTTTCATGTTTCTATGTTTTTCATGGGGTTAACGGGGTGGGGTGGGGTGGGGTGGGGTAAGAACGTTCATTTGCAGTGCCTGACATACATGATGCTACGCTGCTGTACGTCTTTTTGCACTTCCTCACATGCATGATGCTACGCTGCTGTACGTCTTTTTGCACTTCCTCACATGCATGATGCTACGCTGCTGTACGTCTTCTTGCACCTCCTCACATACATGATGCTACGCTAGTGTACGTCGTCTTGCACTTCTTCACATACATCCCGCCGGGGGGAAAACCGCGCCAGTGTTTTGAGCGTTTTGAAAAAACATGTTGTTTTCGCCATAGCGAAACTGGTGATTCATTCCCCAAAATGGTCTTAAAAATCCCCGGGATTTTGAAGTGGTTTTTTAACGATGACCTGTAATTTACAGGGAATTTGTGCCTGAAAACTCGCGCGATTTTTTTTTCCACTCACATTGCCATACGATTCTTCAAGGCTTGACCTGTGACCTCCATCAGACCTTTGGTCGTGGAGTTCATCCAACGCCACTGCCACACCCGGATGCTTCGCATCAACTTTGGGTTAACATGGCCGTTGGATCTGGTCGGGGGACTATGGCAGACTTAGATAGTCGCAAGTTAACATGAACGTTAACATCCCCACCCCCCCCAACCCAGTGACGCAACGTGAGATGTGCATGTTCTGAATGAAATATGTGTGTTTTCAAAAACGGCCAAAACGCTGGCGCGGTTTTCCCCCCGCTGGCTTAAACTAGATTAGGTAGATTAGATTAGATTAGATAGAGTAGATTATAGGTTAGATTAGATAGATTAGGTAGATTTTGGGTTTCGGGTTTCGTCGTTTGAAACCAACTCTGCAGATCTCTCTCCGGATCACGTCTCAATTTTATTTCTAAATATTATTAATGAAAGATTTATTACCTCCAAAAATTGAGCCCATCAATGTAAAACAGTATGAATTCAAACAGTCGCCATATCCTCAGGCTGATAAGTTGCCTTTTAGAAGCATCATTGTTTCGGCATCTCAGGGTGGTAAGGGTGTCCTTATACAAAATTTATATAGTGCTGAAATTTTATAGAGACTGCTTTGAACGTATATACATTGTCAGTCCAACAGCCCATCACATTGATGAAGCCTACAAGGAAGTAGTGAAATACATTGAGAAAGATTTGAAAGTAGATAATAAAAAAGAACAATACCTTTTTGATGAATACAATCCTGAAGCATTAGCACACATCATAGATACACAGCACAAAGTCATAGAGTATCAAAAGAAAAACAAGATGAACAAATTATATAGTTGCCTTCTTATAATTGACGATTTCGCAGAAAACAAGACATTTATGAGATACTCAAACATTTTACATGGACTATACACAAAATCAAGATATTTTGTTTTGTCAGTCATAACCGCTTCTCAAAAATACAATGCACTGGCTCCTACAGTAAGATTAAACACATCATCACTATACATTTTCAAATTGAAAAATATGGCAGAAGTTGATGCTTTCGTCCAAGAGCAGTCGGCACTGGTTGATAAAAAAAACCGTTTATGACATCTACAAAATTGCTACTGAAGACCAACCCTATTCATTTTCTTTGTGAAATTAAGGGATGCTGATGTGAATAAAATATTTATGATTAGATTTGAGCGCGCTATACATATTAATGATTAATTCTAATAGGGTGAAATTAGAATAATTTTCCCATAGATTTATATTGTATTGAAATAATGTTAATCTACCATAATCTATCTATTATTTCAAGATAATATTATTAAATTAGAAGAGGCGGTAATTACATAAATCTATTTTTGGCATAGCATAAAAAAGTTTTGTTTGCTTTTCTTTTTCTAATTTATCCAGTCTTTTATTCATTTCTTTTATTGCTTTTATTTGAAGTCTGTCTATATTACTGATGTCTAGCTCGTCTTCGTTGATATTGCTGAATCCTTCTATGCAATCATTTTTAACTGTCGTGGATTTTTTATTTCCCATTTATATTATTTTTATACATGTTAATTTTCTGGTTTTGCTTTTGCTTTTGCCTTGGTTTTAGGTTTAGGTTTTACATAGTCGCGAGAGCCTCGCGAGGCTTCTGCCGAAGCGTCCTTGATGAAATTTTCAACCTCAAATAAACGAGCTTCTAAATGTTCTATTTTACTTTGCTGTTCTCTACATACACCCCATAATATAGAGTTCATCTTCACATAGTTTAACTTTTTAACACTCGAGCTATCAACAATAATATTCTGCCATTCATTAGCTATTTCATCTAATAAATCATTTGTTTAATAATGCCTCTTTCTTTTTCTTCTATCATTTTGAATGTTTTAGGTTTAATTGATTTTATTATATATCAGTAAAATTAATTTCAACATCTTTAATATAATATTTTTTAGTTTTATCAGATGTATCAAGGAGTTCTCCAGTTAAACTTTTACCTGTTTCAATTGTAGCATTAGAAACAATATTAGGTTCTGCTTCGTGATGTTTGTATTCCATATATTTAACTCGTCCATTATCTGTTGCATTACTTCCATAAAATAGAGTATCTTTATTATAATTTCTATTGCCAAGTTCATTAGCATAACATTATTTTGCTGATATACAAACCGTATCATCAAATAAAGCAAATGGTTCAGCACCGATTGTTGTTAATTTAAAATATTCAACTCAATTTCTTTGAAATACTACATCATTATCTCCATTACTGTTAAAAACAATACATTTTATATGTTGATTAAATACTACATCACTTGCTCCAACAAGAATAACATTATTACCAAGAATGACGGTGTTTTGTGAATAAACAATTAGATAAAGAATATCACCAGCATCGGCATTACTACCGTCATAACTGTCACTATGTCTTCCATATGCAAAGGGTATAAATCTTTGATTACTTGTATCTGCAATTACTAAATTGTGTGGTGTGTTCTTGAATGTCGCAAGACCATTAACAGTTAAACCTTTGCTAAAATCAATTACATCATTAGCACCATCTAATTTCATAAATTCAACTGAATTTCTTTGTCATGCTAAATCATTATTGCCTGTTGTATTGATTGTATCTGATTTAGCACTGTTTGAATATAATGTTATACCACTATTAAGTTCAACCTGACCGTTTCTTAAATAAAAGAAATCAGTAGTGTTTCTTCTAAATTTAACATCAGCATTGCCTATACTATCATAAGTGTTAGATTTGGCGCCTTTTGTCATTTCTACTGATTGTAATGTCCCTTCCAGTTTCATATATTCAACTCCGTTTCTTTGTAAAACTAAGTCATTATTGCCTACGGTATTGATTGTATCTAATTTAGCACTGTTTGAATACAATGTTATACCACTGTTGAGTTCAACATGATTATTTTTTAAATAAAAGAAATCAGTAGTATTTCTTCTAAATTTAACATCTGCATTACCTATACTATCATAGGTGTTAGATAAAACACCTTTTGTCATCTCTACTGCTTGTAGTGTCCCTTCTAATTTTAATATATTCAACTCCGTCTCTTTGTAATATTAAATCACTGATGCCATTGCTGTTTAGTGTATTGGTGTTAAGAGTGCCACCTACATAACATTACCTGCTATTGTTTGTGATGTTTCCCCTGTTAATTTTGCACGGTTTGAAAGGTCAGGAGTTATCACTAAATTTGTAGGTTGATTAAACTGTATTTCACCATCTGCTAAAGTTATGAAATCAACACCATTTCTTTTAAAAGCCATATCATTATCACCTGTTGTATTGATTGTATCTAGCTTAGCACTACTTGACTGTAATGTTATACCGCTATTAAGTTCAACCTGATTCTTTCTCAAATAAAAGAAGTCAGTAGTATTTCTTCTAAATTTAACATCAGCATTGCCTATACTATCATAAGTGTTAGATTTGACACCTTTTATGATTTCTACTGATTGCAATATTCCTTCCAGTTTCATATATTCAATACAGATTCTTTGTAAAATTAAATCACTGTTGCCATCGCTGTTTAATGTATTGGAACGCAGTTCCCCACTTGCAATAACATTGCCTCCTATTGTTTGTGATGTTTCCCCTGTTAATTTTACACAATTAGAAAAGGTCAGGAGTTATCACTAAATTTGTAGGTTGATTGAATTGTATTTCGCCATCTGCTAAAGTTATGAAATCAACAACATTTCTTTTTATTACTATACTAATCTAAATTTGCTATTGCGTCTATTTCTTGTGTTTTAAGATTGCCTCCACATTGGATTAATTTTCTTGCTATGATTTTAAATGCTGAAACATCATTCTGTATGTAAGTGTCACAGTTGCTTTGAAAAAATATATCATTTACATTTAGAGCGTTGAATGTGTTTGTTTGGATATTTGAACCTTTGATATAACCGCTACTATCTAATGATGCTACTGAAAGATTTCCGTTTATTTTTGCGTCGCCACTGACATAAAACTCTCTATCACTGCTTACCGCATTCAATACAATTTTGGATGTTCCTAATACGTGACCTATTCTTAAAGTGCCCAATATATCCTGTGGTTTATTAACATTCAATTTAGTATCTAATAATGTATTAGCTTCTGTTTCAGTAAAGTAATTTGTAAATAGATTATCTACTAGTGTTTTGGTATAATAGGGAGTAAATAACCCTTCTGTTTCTGTTTTGGTATGGTAATTGGTCAAGTCAGTCGTGCCTGTTCCTCCACCTCCACCTAATGCAACTTGTTCTAATACATAGCTTTCGGTTGCAAGGTTTGAAGACCCAGTGGCTAGTAGTTTGATAATTTCAGTTCTTATAATAGTATTGCCACCATCCAATTGTAAAGAACCCATTAATATAAATATTATATATAGGTTATAGTTTATATCATTTTTTTTTACTTTTACTTGAAATCATATTCATATATAAATCATTGTATCTTTCTTGCTTTTGTTTTATGAATTGTTGTTGGAGGAGTGCGTAATGGTTGAGGCAGTTGTTTCTTTCTTATGAATGGTTGTTGTGGGGCTTCTTCTTCTTCTTCATCACTGTAGTATATTTCAGGGGGAGGTTTAGGCACTGGTTTGGGCTTGGGTGCTTGCTTTGCTTTGGGTTTGGTGTGAGGTTTGACTGGTTTATTTTCTAAACTTCCTTTACAATTTTGTTCGTGACTGTATCAAAAACTTTTCAACTTCATACTCTTGTTACATTTAGGACAAGTAACTATCTTCTCCGGTGCTCTTACAGGTTGCTCCGGTAGCAAGCGCTGGGAAACAGGGTTTCCCACCGGTTTCTTCACTTCTTCACTCACTTCTTTCACTACTTCTTCATTATCGTTATTCTCTTCAACAACTTCATTAATAACAGCACTATCAAGTACTTTGTTTTCTTCTTCAATGGCTGGTTGCTCCTCCTCAACTGCTTCATTTTATAAATCTACTACTTTGACACTCATTATACATTAGTCTATGGAAAATCTTTCATTATTCTATATATTAATTTGTGTGGAAAATATATAGAATGATGATTTAGTTTTTATTATTGCTCTTGGGGGTTGCTTTGATTTAATAATAACGGTGAGGAGAACAACAATGTGAATTCTATCGGGATGTCGTAAACTTCATTGTCTTGCTTTCTTCATTTGTAATTCTAAAGCTCAGCCGCCTTGAATCTTACCGCCAACATCTATAAAGTCTTCACCAAAGGCTCCACCGTGGTCGTCATTCACAACGCCCCCTAATTGCTGGTTTATTAAAAGCTTGCGGACTATGGATGATGAATATGAATTAGGGGCTGAATAGTGATGGTCTGTAAGTTCAGGTGAGTTAATATAAACCGCCCTAAATGGCACCCAATTAAGATAAGACGAAGTCCAAACCAACAATGGAGAAGTAGCAACATAATTACTCAATGAATAGTTAATAGATACTGGACTGCTATTATCATAATTGGCTTGTGTTGTGTTCCAAGTGTTATTAACATAGTTGGCTAATTCTTCATCAGTAGTAATTCAAACCTTCTTTTATAGAAAATGCCACTGTTCTGGTTGCCTCATCATAAGCATAATAAACAAATATCCCACCTGCTGTTAAATCTGTTGTATTGCTGTTTAACCCCTCATTGATGTCAAAACATAACTGACTGGCAAAATATATTTTATTCCCTAAATATACCCTGAAGTTCTTTACAAAAGTATCGGTATTGTCATAAATCATCACATACAAATACTCATAAAATCCAACCTGGTTGTCTTAAATGAAGTAGGCAAGGATACTTCTGTAATCCACATGTTTCTACCTTGTGGCATTACCATATTTTCCTGTAGTTCAACGACAAAATCCGCTTATGACCTTGACTGAGGTAATCACATACACTTTTTTGCAAGTTAATTTGTTACTCATCATATTTAGTATATTATTAGTTTAGATTTTATATTATATTATATGATAAAGAATGATAGGAGTTACTGTATTACCGGTGTAGCAAGAACAGCATTGGCACAGGTGGCAAGACAATTTGGTAGATAAGCAATGGAAAGAACAATGGCAGGTGAAGCAATAGAAAGCGTCTTGTCAAGAGAGCAAATGAGAGAACTGGCAAAGAAGACAGGTAGAGTAGCATTTAATGAATTAATGAAACAGGGCAAAGATGCCATAATGGAAGATTACAACAAAAAAAACGCAGACTGGAACGCAAGAATGAACGACTTCACAAGAAATTTAGATGATGAGTTTAGAAAGAATACAACGCTCTATAAAGAAGTAAGAAACATACAGAACAAAAACCAGATTGAAGACCGCATAGGGTTGTGGAATGCTTATGATAGTCCAGCAGGTTTATATAAATCTGGTTCTACTTTATACTTTATACATTAGTGGCACAGGTGGCAAGGACGGTTCATTGACAAGGGACATAATGGATGACTTCTTATTAGCCCCAACCAGAAATGTCAAGCACAGCGAAAAATACCAAGACGTTATGAAATACCTGCCAGGAAACCCTGATGTAAAGCGCCTTGTATCACACAGTTTAGCATCAGCGGTAGTCAATAAAATTAATCAGGAAATGCCTGACAAATACGCTGCTACCACCTATGCCACACCAACCATAAAAAGAAGAAGAAACGGGAAACAAGACCCAAGACACAAGGATTACCGTAATCCAGCCGACGTTGTATGTATATATATTTGATGGCAATGCTGAAACAAGCAATTCAAAAGAATAAAACCCTATAATGGCACATAGTTACATCAACTTCGCCCACAATGGCTTATGGCATCTTCATCCAACAACAGAGATTAGCAATGGGTTTAATCCAAATTCATCTATTAAAATATAAACTATATTAATAATGTTTTCAAAGGTGGATTATAAAAGTCGCGAATGCCTCGCGAGGACTTCGTGTCCGAAGCGTCAACCAAAAACCAATTGTGCTAACAAAGGGGCAATCAAGCTATAACAAGCTACAAAAAGAAATGAATGAAGCACCAAAATAATATGATGCCATTAAAAAAATAGTAGAAAATAATGAAAATAGTATAGAAACAATAGCAATAATATTCAATCTAAAAAGGTTAAGTTAATTCCACATCAAAAGAAAAGATAGAATCTTTTTAGTTTAGATTTTCAAAAAAAATAGACTAAAAATATAGGTTAATGGATAATATTACAGCTGAAAGCACTGATGTAATGATTAATCAACTTAACTTTGGATTGCCAGAGACAGCACAATACATCACAGACCGCAGTTTTGTCAATTACTTTCCCTCAGGGTCTAATGTCTATGCTCCCAATGCTGGCAATAAGCTTTTACATTAGCGGAGATGCTAACCAATATTTGGATTTATCAAGTGTCCGTCTCTTCGCTACTTTACAAAACACAGATGGCACAAGGGCAAAGTTTTTACGACCATTAGGTGGCTTGCATAGTTTTTTCAAAAAAAGGGCTACTGTAGGAGGACAAATGGTTCAAGACATTACCGAATACAATAGACATTGTGAATTATTCAAGTCATTTAAGGCAAAAGATGTTAATGATATGGATGACATTGAGAGTTCTGCCAACCCTTCTTATGATGATAATTATCATATGTATGCCAATGGTTTGAATAACTTTGTTGATGTAGTGACTGTTGCTGAACCAGGAACAGTCAATACATACAATGGAGACCATAATGAATGGGGTAAAATTGATGTGAGACCTACGCGTCATTCATTATGGGGTATTCCCGGTGCTAATGGAAAAGTGCGGTCAGGTCATAAAATGTGTTGTGGGTTGATGGAAAGTAATTATTATTTACCTTTACGCTTTGCACCATTAGAATTAGAATTTACAATTGTAAGTGATGGCAATGAACCTATTGTAGTTCCACAAGGTGATGCTGGTGCTAATCCTAACACTGAAACCGATAAGCAAGGTTATTATTTTCAAGCTGGTAATACATCTGTAAGTTGGGAGATTAAACATGTTATTCTCCGCGCCGAAGTAATAACTTTGGATAATACTGTTGGTAATAACATATAAAACATTTATTAGAGGGTCAAAGTTTAAAACTTATTGCTCCACAGTATCATACTATCACTCAAACCTTCAACGCTGGCGGTGGGGAAATCAACATGAATATTGTAAAATCCGCTTCTAAGCTATCTAATGCCTTGATGCCGCTTTTATAGAAGTCCAAGAGGTGGAAGCATTTACGGTCAATACTTGCCAGACAATTACATCTATAAGAGATGGAACCATTTTTACAATCCTATGATTAACGGACAGATTAATGACGGTCCATTAGCAGAAACATTACCATTACAAGAGGGTAAAGGGTTTGCTGACAGTAGCAGGGCATTATCTTGGCAATTACAAGTAGCAAACAAAAAGTGGCCTGAATTTGAATGCCAGAGTTTGAGTGAAACCTTTTACTTTTTGCGCCGAACCTTACATTACCACAACTACGACCAAAACTCGCCAAACATCAGTTATAAACAATACAGAGAGAACAAGTTTGTTATCGATGTTAGTTTTGAAAAGATGGCAGATGTCAATTTCACATCAATCAACACGAAAATGGGCTCCTTGATTACTTTCAAAATCAAAGGAACCCTAGGAACATTGGCAAAAACGGAACAAATCAAAGAAATCTTCACTACCTTAGTTAGTGAGAGCGTGGTTGAATTGACTGAAAGCGGAGCGATTGTTTACGATTAGCTTTGCTCATCCTAAAGAACTGCTAAGCAGTTGCTTATAACTAAATTTATTTTTTTTAAAAACTATTGTAATGTTCCAAGCATACAGGAAGAAACAAACCACAACTAATTTTAGAGAGAAGATGAATAAATCTTCAACAGGGAAACAACTATTGTATATTCAATCATCAAGACACGACTCGTTATATGAAATACTTAAAAAACAAACTGGATAGAAGAGAAACAATGGATAAACTTACGTATATCAGTAAGAAATGATAAAATTGAAGCAAACAAGAGAGTAAATTACAGAAACCAAATTTTCAGGATGAATAATTAAATACAAAGAAATAATTTAAATCATAACACTTTAGAGCATCTACAACGTCAAATAAATCAGTTTAGAAATTTAACATATTTAATTGAAAAATAGTATAATATTATTTCTACATTATATTATATTATGATACGAATTTGAAATGACTTTGTGATATCAAATAGTCTATTATATAGTTATGTTTTCTCAAAATAATTATATAATGACAACATCAGTTATAGATACTAACAAAATGAGTAAGCTAGGTTTAAGAAGAAAGCCAACATATGATGAGATTATCGGGATGATTGATGATAGTGACAAAAAAACAGGAAAGCTACCAAATAGGGATGCTACATTTTTTAAAAGTAGCCCTGAAGGAAGTTTTTTTGATGGTGCGGATGCTATGGAACAATTAAGGGAAGAGCAAGGAAAACTATTGTTGAGACAAATGAATGACATGTTATTAAGACAAAATGTAAGAACAGCAGGAAGAACATTTCATACTGAAAGACTACAACAACTACCTACAACATCCCCAGTAATAGCCCAGCCGTCCCAAGCAATGGATGTTGATGAAGAAACACCAGCACAAATAGCAGAGCCGACCCCAACAGTGCCATCATCTTCAACACAACAGGCATCACAGTTAAATGCTGAACTGACACAAAGAGGAAACAGAGCAATGAAGAGAAGGGAAGAAACTGCAGTCAATCACAGAGGAGAAGCAATTAAACAATCTAAACCAACTTTAGCACAGCAAATATTGAATATTCAACCCCCAAGAGTTATACCAGAACGCATACCTATTTTTTCTTCAGGTGATGAAGCATTACAACCGACAAAGGTTAAAGGAAAAAACCTTAATGCTACAGTCTCAGCGTCTTCAAACCAAGCACCAATGGACGCGAGTAACGAGCCTCGCGTGCTACTCGACTTGTCCAGCAAACCTAAAAGAGGCGACCCAGAAACAATAGTAGAACCAAGAGGCAAAGCAGGACGCCCAAAAAGGTATAAAGAAGGAACTGACAGGGCAGATGGAACTAAGAGAGATGGAGAAGAACCACAAGATACAACCAACAGAAAAAAGAGCAAGAGAACAAACAAAAACAAGGAAAAGGTTCAAAAGAGATTGGAAGCGAAGATGGCAAAAGAAACAGTCAATATTGAAGGAGAGGACGCAGATGATGAAGATACAAGAAAGGGAAGCAGGGTTAGAAACACAATTGAAAAGCCCAAACCACCAAGCAGAGAAAATATGACAATCATATATTAAACCTTAACCAATGCAAAGAACAAGAACATCATTACAGCAGAAGAATACAATTAATTTGATGACGGCTTCCAACAGTTCAAGAAAGCAAAAGGTAAGGAACAATCCGCACAGACAGCAAGGGCAAAAACAATCTATTCAAAATTATATCCAAAGTTGAAGAAAAAAGATGATAGTGAATTTTGAGTAAAATGATACTTACAGAGAACAATAATTATAACAATGATGACAATTATTTAATCAATTAACTAATTGATTAAGTAATTATTGCATCTTCACCCACGCAATGAAAAATGACTGTATGGCACACTCTCAGTATCGTTCAACCAATACCTTTTGTTGTCATAAGATGTTAAACCGACCTTGCTTTGGTTTATACTGTAGATTTGGTGGTTCTTACTCCTTATGGCTTTGAAATTTACATTCTTCGGTATGTGTTCGTGGAGTGTTGCTTCGTAGTCTTTCATATCTAAATCCTTTTTCACCTTCAGTTTTGGAACTCCCTTCGCTTCCTTTTCTGCCTTCTTTTCGTTGAAGACTTTTAGACAATACATTTTAGGTCTCAACGCTATGAAGTTTGTGATGATTTTACCGTCCATCTCATCCTTGAACTTTCCCAGAACCTTTTTGTTAGTAGCATCGTAGCACTGATGGTTTTTATCATAACCGCTGAAGTCCATATAATCCTTTATTTCTTTCCAATCTTCATAGATGTCATCGGTGAAGGTTTGGATTACATAACTGTCAGTGTCGGTGTAGATTAATCTTATGTCATTGTGATACTTTTCTTTCAAAACATCATAGTAGAAACTATACACATGAACTTTTGATAAATCCAAAAATGAGATTCCTAAATAGATTGGTTTGTCTAGCTTCAATACAGTATTTGTCTTCTCCACTCCTGCCAGTTCTTCATTTATGATATGACATCCTTTGTAATTAGGACTATGAACACATTTCTGTATCCTCTCGTGTGTTGATACCAATTCAAAGTCAATATGATTTCTAACATTCTCCATAGTCTTACCATAAACAGCGTTATTCATCAGCTTAAACATATCTTTCTCAAAATCGCTCTTTGCTTGCTTTCGCTTTTCAGTGTTAAAATCAATCCACGGTTTCAACCAGCACCTCTGCTGAAACTTTAGCCCCTCTATGGACTTTCTTTAACTTCATCCCCTTCTTCATATAAAACTGTAATGCCTTGATATGGACTACATACTTGAGTTTGTCCTGTTGGTTTAAAATCAGCTTTGGTTGCTTTTCATCCTTTGCTTCCTTTCCATTGTAGTAATGTCTATACAAGTCCCTCTGGTGGTTTGACAACAGTTTTTCTTCAACCTTCATATTTTCAGGTGCTAATGGATAATCTGCCTGATGGTCGTGTATCTCCTTTGGGTATTCCAAATCAACTTCTAAGATATAAGCGTTGTCATCATTCTTATTCCAGTCCAGTCCATTATCATTTGTTCTGTCAATATTTTTTTTATCCATTTAGTTTTCCTATGGGTAGTTTCATTGACATTGCCAGTCCATAGAGATTATTAGCATCTAAATAGTTGATGTAGTTGGACGGTCTATTTTCATCATATTCACCTTCCATATTCATTGTTTGCCTTTGCCTCCCTTATGACTGACCTGACACATTCCACCCCTCAAACCCTTTTCAATCATTTCATACATCTCTTGGTCGGTCAAAGGGTCTATTTCAACACCAGTTTTTAGAAGCATAGCGTCCCAAGCAAAGTTAGGAAGGGTGAAATAATGTGCTGGGTCTAAACCGTAGTATTCCAAACAAAAGTCTATAAAATTTTCAAAGACATTGGTTAATAACAAAACATCGGTTCTCAAATACAAATCCTGATATTGACCCAAGTTTCTTATACCAAAGTGTTCCCATATCTTAAGTGCTTTTTCATATTCATCATCCTCAATGTTACTTTCGGTAAGATTACTGTAAAATGCCTCTTTTGGGGGTAATTGTTTTTCCCTAAATTTAACAAAGGAAGTAAAGTAATCATAAGGATAAACACCTTTATCAGTCAGTAAATCTAAATCCTCATCATTACTGACGTAGGGGTTTCTTTTACTGAATTTAAAATTGTTCTGCCACTGTTCCTTTTTCTCACCATCCTCATATTTACTCAACTTGACTAACTTATCCAATGAAGACGATAAGAAACTGAAACTGTCCTTACCACACATATTCTTGAAAGCGAAGGTTATGAACTTCTCGCTGTTGAGGACAATTACATCAATCTTCGCTCTTTCACTCAATTCATTTGCTCTTTCAATGATTAAATGACTGTCATAGTTTTTCAGGTTATGAAGGAACACTGGAACCTTGTAATATCTCGTAGCAAACTGTAAATTACAGTCATCGTGGGCGCATCCCCTATACTTACCTGTAAAATGGCAATGGTCTCCAACCTTTTTGTCCACTTCTTTAAAGTCTTTACCGCAAATGAAACACTTGGTAGCAGTCTTAAAATCTCTCCAATCATTAGACCTCATAATAATATATCCTTGTTTTCTCTCATCCTATTCATTATCTTGTCCTTAACTTCAATCGTCTTCTTAACAAATACATCCATACAATCCTCACCCCTGTATAAGAAGGGTTTGGCTGAACCATCAATGGAACTAACAACATTAATCATAAAACCACACAGTCTATGATGTTGGTATTTGTCAGTTTTTACTTCTTTAGTGCTAACAGTTCCTGTTCTTGTAGTCAAACATTCAAAGTCAGCGTAAATGACGAAGGGAGCTTTCAATTTCTTATAGTGGTTTTTGAATACCATTGTCTGGTCTTCTTTTGGCATTTCCACTTTCTGTCCTTCAACCGCCATACACCCTTTTTCATTGTGCTCTTCTAACAGTTCTTTCGTTAAAAAAAACGTGGTTACAATGAAAACAATGACGTTTTTTAGCTTTCATCTTGTTGGTTTGGCTTCCCATCAATCTATCGTAATCTTTAATACAAATATAATGGTAGTCATCTCCACCTTCTAATTTCAAGAAACTTATTTGGTGAGTTGCTCGTTCGACCTTGAACTTTCTATATAACAATATTGATTGCCTACCTTCTTCAGGGTCTAAGAAGTATATACCCTCTGGTTATTTAACATAGCCATGGAAAATGGCCCATTTATAGATGATTTTCCCATTAAAACCTCCATTTATAAGGGATTTTCCATGGCTATGTTAAATAACCAGATGGTATATTCAAAGCCAATTTACCTTTGTTGTTCTCTTCAAATGTATCTATATCAACGTTTGATGAAGGAAACCTTACATTAGTCCAATTCAGTTCATCGGTCAGTTTGTTGTAGTGACTAACCCTTTCGGGATGGTCTTTTTCATAATCCTTGTAGATGCCACACTGGACGGAATACATAAAACATCTATCATCTTTGAATGTGGATATACGCTTTCTTCGTTGAGACCCATTTAGGAAGTGCTATGAATTTACCCCCACGGGTTGGATTGTATTTGTCATAATTAAACTTGAGTTTCTCAATCTGTTTGACTACTAAACCACTCTCTGACAGTTCCATTTTGTCCATTTGTAATTCTACGTCTGTAGCCATCTGGTTTAACACTTCTGGTATTTCGTCTTCGTTTGTTATTTCATATCTTCTACTTCTAACAGTGTGCCTAAGCTCTTCGTCCGTTTTCTTGCTCTTGAAGGTGTTGAAGGTCTCCATAAAGACTTTCATACCCTTATATTTTCTCAGGTATTCCTTGAGCTTGACGTCTTGGTATTTGATGTATTGGAGCGCTTTGATGCCCTGGACTTTGAATTGGCGTAGTTTTTGAATGCTGATTGTTGGTCGGTGACGGTTGCTTTGAAGTGTTTTTGTATTCCGGTTAGTGTTTTGTTTTTGTCTAAATTGATCCATCTTAAACCTCTCTTCTCTTTCAGTTCAAACTTTTTATAGTCAATGGTCTGCCTGATTTTGTTGAATTTGGTTTTCAATCTTTGTGTCAAAGGTTTGTTTCGTTCAAATTTGTATGCCTTCTCTCCTATTTTCAGTTTCTTATTGTTAATGACACCCTGTTCGGTTGACAAGAGGTAGTCCATCACATTCCTGTCTAAGCGTTCCATTAGAGTATAATCTATATATTATTAGTTTGTGTGTCTTTAAGTGTGTTTTCTGGGACGGGATTTCTTTATGTGTGCGTTGGGGTAGAGGTTGTTCTCGTCCCCTGTTGGAATTTCTGGGTGCGTTGAAGTCCAACCGTTTGACTTGATAAATTGTTTTAAAGAAATGGTAATTTATGGTATATATATATATAGGTATGAATAGGTATGAAAATGGTAAGATTTACAAAATAGTTGATGTAGGATATAACAAATGCTATATTGGAAGCACTTGTGAAAGCTTGAGTAAAAGAATGGAAAGGCATAGAAAACAATATAAGGAATACAGCAAAGGGAAAACAAGAAAAAAGACAACAGCGGTAGATATATTTAACGAGTTTGGTATTGAGAATTGTAAGATTGAATTGATTGAGACTTAGCCCTGTAATAGTAAAGAAGAACTCGATAAAAGAGAAGGACGCTATATAAAAACAACAGAATGTGTAAATAGGATAGTCGCAGGTAGGACGAAAGAAGAATGGAAACAAGACAATCCAGAGAAAGCAAAAGAAAATGCCAGAGCGTATTACTATCAACATAAAGACACTATTTTAGAAAAACACCTTGAAAAGGTTGAGTGTCCTGTTTGTGGGCGTGTTATGGTGTTATGTCTAATTACTATGTTAAAATCCATCAGGGGTCAAAAAACTGTGTGAAAGAAAACCCTGACAATAACCAGTGAAACCTTCTTATTGATAATTAATCACTATTAATAGCAAGGTTTTTCATCAGTGGCGTCTGTTGCTGATACAAACTTGGGTTTGACGGTGTTTTGATAAGTTTGATTTAGTGCTCATGGTTTGTCCGCAGTCAGGGCAGTTGAAAGGGGTTGCTAATTTCTTTTGGTAGTATTTGGTGAAGTAGTCGGGGTCTAAGGGCTTTTTGTTGTATGAACCGTCGGGTTTATAACGACTTCTTGAAGTCGTTAAGATAGCCTCTGGCTGTTTCCATCGTGTGGAAGTAGGGCTTGGTGGATTGTGGAGGTTGCTGGATTGGTGTAGTGTTTCCGTCATTTCGTCAAAAAGGTCTTCGTCTATTTCTTGTCTCTTTCCGTCTATAAACAAAATTTTATCATAGAAATGCCAAAATAAAATGCCAGAATGCCAGAATTATATTGTCAAAAAAGTCCCGCCCACCCAATCCAAACCACACCAACAGCATCGGCGGCATCCGTCATATATATTATATAATGTATTCATCATCGTCATCAATAAAGGAGGGGGTAATAAAGATATAGGAAGTGTCAAGGTATTGGTCTGCTTTTGGGTCAATGCCACATCGCTACGTTAACTCGCCAGCGGGGTTACCGCGCTAGGCACCCGGTTGCAGCAGCCGCACGTCCCAGCCCTTTTTCCTGAGGCCAAGAAGTCTTGAGCCAAACCAAAGAAGTCTTGAGCCAAACCAACGTATCAATGACACGTCGGTCGACCCACTGTTTTTTTTTGGGATTGTGGGTTTCTTTCAACCCTATGGTTTTTAAGAGCTTTTCAGCTCAGTGCTGGGTGAACCTTTAAGAACTTTACAGCCCTATACATCCTCCACCCTGTACATCATGAATTTGATCACACGTGCTCCCCCTCACACCTTGATCGTGTGAGTCTGTGTGATCACAAGTTTTCCCACTGGTCCTGGGTCAGTGGGTTTTCAAAAGTCGCCCGCCTTTTGCGGAAAAAACATGTGTAGCCGCGCCAATCCTCTTTGAGGTATGGCATATACGTCGGCCACGGCGCTCCTGGAGACTCATGAACTTGTAGCCATCGGTGAACCACGCGACAGTCAAAGTCCCCCACGTCCACCGGTCGTCCATCTCGAAGTACAACTCATCACGGGTGGAGTCAAAGAACTGGCGCCTCCACTCCCGGTGCATGTAGTAGGCCACGTCCAAGTCCCCAGAGACATCGTCACTGTACTCCCATCCATAGAAGTCATCATACCCAGCTCCCGGCTTGTAGTTGATCTTCAGGATGAGCTCGTCAGGTAGCACCATTCTCATCGTCTCATTGAGTGCTCGCCTGCGCGTGTCGACCATGAGGTCCTGCAAGGACACATCATCGCGGCAGGTCCACATCTCCCCACCGAAGACGATGCCCTCCTCCCTTTCGACCATGATCACCTGTCTAGGATCGGGTTCCACCGGAGCGTCCAGCTCACGAACTCCCTCTTCTTCACTTCCCTCCTCCCAGATGGCTTCCAATCCATCATCCTCATCATGCGGAGGATCGAAGTTGGGAAACTCCGGCCCTTCAGTCTCTGCAACCTCCTCCTTTGGAGCCTCATCGCCTCCACGGGTGACCACAGCAGAGCTCACTGCTTTGGTGTCCGAGCCCCCACCAGCCCCTGTTTTGGTAGCGGAGCTTCGTCAGCTACCCCAGGTTCTCCTGTGGCACTTGGCTCATCCTCCTCCTCTTTCTTTGTGACCGCCTTTTTGGGTCGATACACAAACCTCTTCCTCGTTGATCCACCTCCTTTAGGCCTAGCTGGCCCTTTAGCAGCAGGTTTGACCACCACTGCTGCCGCCTCACTGGAAGGCTTAGACTCTCCAGCTGTTTCTGGTACTGGAGCTGCTTCCTCTTCTGACTTTGGCTTTGACGGCTTTGGCATTGGCACTGCCTCCATCCGAAGTGCTGAAGGAGGTTTGATGGAAGGCTTTTTCACTCGTGGCCTCCATCCTGGTTCCCCCTCCTTTGGTCTTGACCTCCATGGCGGGTTGAACCCGTGGACGTGGTCACTCGAGGAATACTCTCGGCCTTCTGCCGTCGCATCTCCTCCCCATCCATCGGTCTTTCCGCCTCCGATGTTCCCCTTCTTTCAGGCCTTCCTTTTCTCCATCCTTTTGATTCCAGCAACGCTTCGAGCTGGTTTCCTGTCTTTCCAGCCCCCTTCGCTTCTGCCGCTTGATCCTCCTCCATAGCCCTCTGTTCCAAAGAACTGGCTTCAATCCCCCTCCTTTCTCCATGAGTGTAAACTTTCAGATTCGTCCTCCCAACAACCACTTCCCCTGGAGTCACAGCAGGTTCTGCCGCTGGTGTGTTTTCAGCAGCCTCCTCCTTGACACCCGGGTCTGCTGATGGTGTGGCCTCAGCAGCTTCTTGATTGGTAGTGGAGCCTGTTGTCGCAATAGCCCCCGGGTCAGAGGGTGCTTCATTTTGGTAGTCGGAGCCTCCTCCACCGCCGCAACAACTCCAGCTTCTAAGGATGCTGCACTCACAGCTGGGGCTTCCTCCACCGGCTCTCGCCTCCCTTTTCACTGTCGATGATGCCGCCCCCAATGATGCTGGTTCCTCCTCCCTTTTTCTTTCATGTCTACGTCGCCTACGTCGATGCGATCTCTCCCTTTCTTCAGGCTTTTCTTCCTGAATCCTTTTGATTCTCTGTCGGTGCCTTTCCAAAAGGCTGACCTCCTCCCTCGGTGGTGAAGTGAGAAGCCCCCGCTTGTCCAGCTGACCGGCGGCCTTCAATCCCCTTAAGACTTCCAGCCTTCTTGAGAGTTCCTCCGCCTTCTCCCGGTCGCTGGAGAAGATTGACCCTTGGCAGGTCTCAATCCTCCTCCTAAGGTACTCCTCATCGGAGAGCAAGTAAGTCTTTTGTGCGTATTTCACCAACACCCCAACATCTCTCACCTCCACCTCCGTGGCTGCGGTTAGATCCGCAGATACACCTTTCCCCGTGGTTGTAGTTGGAGCCACGGGTGTGTCCTCCTCCGCAGGTGGGGCTGCCTGTGTTTCCTCCACTGTGGCTGTGGCTGTAGGTGTCTCCTCCACCACTACCGTCTCGGTTGATTCTTCAAATGGCGCCACATCCACCCTCGAAGTAGTTCCACCGCCATTCCTCCCCCGGTTTCACCTCCACGATCTTCCAAGTTCTTCCACCCGAGGCTCTTTGGGTTCCTGTTCTGAACCCTCTACTCCAGCCTCAATGGCTGGCCGCTTTCGGTTCCTTAATTTCTTCACCCGGCATTTCTTCATCGGGTGCCCCTCCTCCTTCGACCACCTCCGATGCTGATGCTGGACCTCTTGTTGCTGATTCGGGTCTAGGGTCTTCCTTTTTCTCCCCCTCCCTTGGAACTCTGAAAACCTTCAACTTTATGCCTCCATTTTCCAAACCAGCACCTTTATCCCCACCAGTCACCGCTGTCAGTGTTGAAGGGCAGTTTTTTTCTTCCACCACTCGGCATTCCCTGTTGTTTCTTCCACCTCCCCCAACTCCCCAATCTCCAGGATGGAAATGAGCTCCTCCGCGACCTCCATGGATACAGTAGGACACCCCAATTCCAATTCCACCTCCGCAACCTTTCCACATGGGTACTTCATCTCAAACCCACTAGCATCCCATTTCACCAGGAACCCACGTTGGACAAGTTGCCCTAAAGGTAGAATCACCTGAGCTTGAGTGTTGGTGATTACCGTTGCTTTGTTGACCCTCTTCAGGATCACCTTCTCCGTGGCCGTCTCTATACCCGAACAGCCCTTCCGCCTGCATATTCCTCCTCCGGCACCGCAGGCCGAAGAATGCAAGTGGCTCCACCGTCGAGCAAGGCCCTACACGAACTCTTCCTCTTTTGCTCCTCCACTTTCAGCACTTTTGCTGACAACCGAAAAGACCTCATCGCATGAGTCCCTTTGCAGAGAACACCATTGGCATCGGCTTCCTCCTCTGAAGCCTCCGATGCAGAGCCAGACTCCCCCTTCACCTCTGTCGTGTTTTCAGGATCCACCTCCGTGTTCTCCACCTCCGACTCCGATGCAACCTCTATGCATGGCCGCTCTCATCTTTGGATTTCCTTGATGTGCTCCATTTGCAGGGCAGTTCACTTTCAGGTGCTTGGTCGATCCACAGTTCCAACATCGACCGCGCCCATTGTCACTCCCCCATTTTTGGCGATAGTCGCACGAACCACCTTTTTTACATCCATACCCCCCCAGGAAGTATTTGCACACTGGCATCACGGTTCTTTCATTGTCCGTTCCACCACCTCCACTTTCCTCACTCGGTGTGGCATCAAGCTCTTCACTCCCCGAACCTCCGCCGTTACTTTGAGATCCATCCACGCCTCCATTGGCAGGATCACTGCGCGGCGTGAGCTTCTCGTTGCCGATTCACCTCCACGGTTTTCACTATCTGTTTTTCCTCTTCTACCATCGGAGTTGCCGTTGTCAATGTCCAGAGCTCTAACCTTCGCCTCGATATTTGCTCCCCGACACACCATGTGACGTGCAGCTTCACCTTCTGCCAGCAGCACTTGGGTGAATCTTTCAACTCCCTGCATCGTTGGGACTAGGTTCACCTGCAGCGCAGCCCTCCCCACTTGTAGTCTGAAGGCAACCTCCATCGACGTTTTCGCCAGCACCACCGCGAACTTGTCCAGGGACGCCACAAGCAGGACTGGATCGGGCACCTGGATGTTTAACTCTCCCAGACGCTCCTCCAGTTTCAAAGGGCTGTGATCCATTCTCCCACCCGATTCGGCACCTTGAATTCTGCCAAGTTCTCTCTCCCAACCCCCAGGAAAGATGCGGAAGACTGCAGCAAATAAGATTGCAATCGATCCCGTGGACCTCGTCGCCACGGACCTGATGCTTTCAGGTAGAGCCTTCATGAGAGCGAGAGCCACCCTTCGTTCGATCCTGGCCCACGGCCCTTGCTCGAACTCATATGGCACTTCCGGTTCCACCGCCAGTCTTTCCATCGGCGGTGCCATCAGCCACCTTTCATATGCTTGAGTGCCCCTCAGAAAGGCCCCCCTCCACCAGGCAGCAGATTGGACAATCCAGTCACCGATGACCAGAGGTCCATCGCCCTCCTCCGTCAGCAGTGGCAACTCAACTCACCTGATGGTCTCTGCCCACCGTGGGCCACGGGTTTTCTTCAGCCCCATTTGGCTGACCACCCGGCCCACCCGGTCCTCCAGGTCCATTTTCCCCCTGGTTGTGTCCACCTCCATAGGTATGGATTCCACCCTCCGCCAGGCCCATTTCCACCTGGTGATGGGGTTCCCCAACCTCCGATGAGGTCCACCAGGTAGGATTTCCTCCACCCTGTCCCTGTATGGGATGTCCACCTCCTCCCCAGTCGGGAAGCCCTTGGCCAGCAGGTAGTCCAGCACCTTGTTGCCAGATTCCACCTCCACCGGCTGATTTATTTTGACCGCTTCCAATCAAAGCCAATGATCCACCACATTAATTGCTGTTGACATCCATGCCCAGCACCATGATGTTGACCACCGCCAAAAGCCGACAGGCTACCAGCTCTGGTAACCTGTTTGTACCGAGCGGTCGACAAAGAGAAAATGTAAGGCCTTCCAACGAGGTGGCAACCATAGCTTCGGGAAAGGTGGCGGTGTCTAGTAGCCCTTCTTACCAGGTGTATCCAAAAAGATGGATGGGGGGAAGGTGAACCATGGGTGACTCATGCTGTCCTCGGAGGTGGAATGTTTGGCTGCACTGGTGGTGACAAAACAGCAAGCATTGCGCTGACTTCGTGGGGAGGAGGGAAAGAGACGATGGGTGGAGGACAACAAGGAGCTGGTAGCCTGTTGTCGTCTATTGGTGGTGGTCGAGAGGGTCACTACTGTGGTCAACACCATGGTGCTGGACAGGAAGGTCAACAGCATTGTGGAGGACCTGGTGCTGCCGAAATCGCAGCAATGATGAATGTGGTGATGTCCTCCACCTGTCAATCCATTTCCACCTCCATATGGAATCGGCATACCCACCGGTTGTCCACCGCCGCCGAGAATTCCACCTCCAACACCAGGGGTCACGTCCGTCCTTTTTCCTGACTGCGCCACCTTCCCCGATATTGAAGACATCATTCCACCACAGAGTTGTAGAAGGCCTACTTCTTGTTTGCCTTCCCCAAAAGGTAGACTTGAACCAGCGGGCAGTCCAGCACCAAACTGCGGGATTCCACCACCGCTGCACAAAGATCCATCGCCAGCTGATAGTCCAGCTCCACACTGAATTTCGCCACCGCTAGGACCAATTGGATGTACTCCTTGAGAGACACCACCTTTTTTATTACTTGAATCGTTTCCCCCTCCACCAGCCATCATCTCCCCGGTCACCACCTCCGTCAGACCATGATGATACCCTACGCCTACCTCTTGTAGACCAAATCCACTGGACGAAGTTCGAGTAGCATAGTCCACCATGCTTGAGATGAACTCCCGTTGATGACTTTGGACAGAGGGTAATCCACGGGCTGCCAGATAGTCTCCCCCGTTGACGGTTCCGCATCCAGGAAATTGCCGTGTCCGTTACTGACGATTCCGAAGTTTTGGATTCACCTTCAAACAGGCTAACTAAATCCTTGACACTAGCTTGTTGCCCCTGAAGTCCTTCTCCATGACCCCTCAACATCTCGCGTTCTTGCCGAAGACGTTGATTCTCCAGGATCATCATCTGGAGCATTTTTCTACAGATGCTTTCCGGCCTACCCTTTCCATCAGACCCAGCACCCCGAAGCGGACTTACTAGCTCATCGCCACCCTCCACGGGCAGAAAAGAGGGTCTGACAGTTCTCAGAGCCACTTCGTCCTCCACCTTGTCACTCCAGAAGGGATTCACTTCTTCCACAACCGTTGAAGTTGTAGGCGCGTACGCCTTAACCTGTCCAGCAGGAACCATCTCTAAGTTAGATCCTCCACCCTGGTGTACTTGTCCACGATGTAGTGGCCCACCTCCTCCAGCAGCAGATACCACCTCCAGTCCACCTCCCCCCTCAGGGGATCCTGGCACTACAGGTAGTCCATGAACTCTGCCCTCCGAGGACGGTGTCTCCATCGAGCTGCTATGCCCTCGCCAGCAGGGTTACCGCGCTAGGCACCCGCGGGCAGCAGCCACACGTCCCAGCCCTTTTTCCTGAGGCCAAGAAGTCTTGAGCCAAACCAACGTATCAATCACACGTCGGTCGACCCACTGTTTTTTTTTGGGATTGTGGGTTTCTTTCAACCCTATGGTTTTTAAGAGCTTTTCAGCTCAGTGCTGGGTGAACCTTTAAGAACTTTACAGCCCTATACATCCTCCACCCTGTACATCATGAAATTGATCACGCGTGGTTAATACCCTGACACCCCCTTCTATAATATTTGAAAAATAAATGCATATATACAAATATATACATATATATATCCCAACCGACCCTCCACCATCCTCCAAACCACTAACCACCAGTGCGAAACGATGTTGAGAATGAAGCCCTCCCTTCTGACAAACAGGATGATACAAAATGTGAATGTAAATGTGTATGTTAATGTGTATGCGTATGTCATAGTATGTGAATGTGTATGTAGATGTGTATTGCTTATATATTTTGAATGTCAGTGTTTGTCATTCTGACGTTTAGGTTTTGAAGACTGTTAGGCAGTGTCATTCGTGTCAGTCTCTAATTGAAGTTCTCACTGAAGGTTTCAGGCTTTGAAGACTGTTTGGCAACATCACCTCATCAAAATTTCTCTTGAACCCTGTCCCGATTGGAGAATAGTCCTTTCCTAGGTTCGGGCTCAACGGGCCCGACGGGCCCGACGGGCCCAACGGGCCCAACGGGCCTGCTTCACGGGCTCAACGGGCCCGACGGGCCCAACGGGCCCAACGGGCTCGACGGGCTCGACGGGCTCGAGAGGCCGTGGCGCTGAATGAACCCATCATCCCTTCTGGTGCTGGCGGTACACTTTACATTCAATTGGGAAGATCAACAACGGTACTGGGAATATAGATTCCCACCCTAGGCTAACTTAATATTCAATGGGGAAAATCAACAAAGGTATTAGGAATTTAGAATCACATCTCTGTTCAACTTTACATTCAAGCAGGCAAATCAACAAGGGTAATTATTTGGCATATAAGTTCCCCGCCTGTGAATTTTACATTCAATTGGGAAGATCACCGATAGGTATTTGGAATAAAAGCTCCCTTAGAAACATAATTGCCCACCCTGCTTGAACTTTTAGATTCAAGTGGGAAGATCACCACAGGTATTAGGAATATAAAAAATCCCACTCTCGTTTGCTTTTGCTTTCGGCTGGAAAGATCAACAAGGGATGATGATGATAATGATGATGATGATGATGGTGATGATGATGACGCTTCGTTGCCCATCGCCGTTGCCCTGCCAGGCTAAACACAGGCATTAGCCGTATTTCAACATATGTATATATATATACATAAATGTATGCATCTTGTATCTTTCTAATGCGAATACACACATAAATATTTATTTATTGAGTGATTGTTCTTTATGTATATCTTATACCTAATTACATCTGGTTGCAGATGAAAAAATGTATGATCCCAGCACGCCATTGGGATCATGTTTCCAATTTTCGTCGCTTTCCTGCTTCAGTCATCCATGGCTAAATAAAACTAATGCACATGCTTTCTGTTCTTCATTTGGTTACAGATATTATTCCACCAGATGTTGATTAGTTCGGCACCAGCTGTTGACGACCAACCGGTGAAAAAAATCCTTCGGATCCACTCGGGGTATGATTTGTCAAGCGGTGCCGTTTGCAGATTCTGCGATTCTTTCCTAGACAGCGGCCACAAAAAAAATCCCGTGCTTCGCTTCATCCTTTTGTGACGGCTTTATCTCACATATCCGCGTCAGCGCTGCCGGAACCAGCAAGTGAGCAGTATTCCTATATTACCCTAGACATCGAGGATTATCATTATCCATCTGTAAAAATCAGCCCATGAAAAGGGATTAGCTAAAGCTTTCCAGCCCTGCCCAAATGAATATGGGATGGTATGGGTCAAACATTTTTAGATGTCCTGCTCCCCATGGGAAACATGATGTGTTGTGCTAGTGGGCCAAATGGCGCATGTTCTTTGACCCACACCAAACCGTCGCAAGGTGAAACCCTTGAAATCATAGCTTGGCAAAAAGGCCCTAACAGCGTTGAGGAAAATATCTGTGAACAAAAACTCCAGGACCTCAAGCCAGGACCTCAATGAGAATTTCATACAGTCGTCAAAGAAGGACCTGATAGAGGGGATCTGACAAGATCTTTGTACAAGAACCTCTTGAAGGCTTCCCTTGCAAACTTTCATACAAGCACCTTCTAGATCTTCGCACAAATATCTTTTAGAGGATTCCAGCAGGATGTGCGCAAGATCTCCGCACAAACACCTCTACAACGAAGGATTTCACTAGGATATCCACAAGATCTCCTCGCAAGGACTTCTACAAAATCAGGAATCTTCGAGGATCTCGACAGGATCCCTACAAGATCCCCTTCCAAGAACCTCATACAGCAGGACTGCCCGACTGCCCCAAATTGTCGTCGCCCAATGGGCCCGTCGGGCCCCAACGGGTCCGACGGGCCCCGCCTGACGGGCCCGACGGGCCCGACGGGCCCAACGGGCCCAACCCAGCAGAAGACCATGGCCCCCGATTGAGCGCCCGAAACGGAATGTTGAAATGTTGCACCTCCGCACGGCAGGGTTGAGCAACAGAAATGAAACATCCACAATGCTGAAAACTGAAAACAAGAAAGAACTCACTGCGAAGAAAACAAGTAGATGAAGTGGAGTTGGCAATGTCTATTCAAACTCACACGGTTGAAGCCGTCATTTGTTTTCACCGACGTGGTGTTGTCCGACGTGGATGTTCCCCCCGTTTCTCCCTCTTCCCTCTGTCTCCATTGACCGACACGGTTTCAATGGCAAAGCGTCCAGCCACCGACTGAAAGAGTTGAATTTCTTGACATGATGATGAGTATTTCAAAACTGAATGGTTGAGATTTTCCCATTGGATGGTTGGAATTTCTGGACTGAATGGTAGGGATTTCCGGTCTTGACGGTTGAAGTTGGAAATGGACACCGCAAAGAATGGAAACAATACTAAAAAATACTTTACTTCGAGTGATCGCCACCATGACATTTATCATTTTGCTACTGGCAAATCTTCTGGCATTCTATCTAACATATCTTCTGGCATTCGATCTGGCATTCTATCTGGCATATCTTCTGGCATTCTACCTGGCATATCTTCTGGCATATGTTCTGGCACTCTATCTGGCATATCTTCTGGCAAATCTTCGGACATTCTATCTGGCAAATCTTCTGGCGTTCTATCTGGCAAACATTCTGGCACTTTATCTGGCATACCTTCTGGCATTCTACCTGGCATATCTTCTGGCAAATGTTCTGGCATTCTATCTGGCATATCTTCTGGCATTCTATCTGGCATATCTTTTGGCATTTTATCTGGCATATCTTCTGGCATTCTATCTGACATTCTATCTGGCGTTCTATCTGGCATATCTTCTGGCATTCTATCTGGCCGTTGAGGTCCAGCGGTGCCCACTGGGCTCGGCAGGTCCCTGGCTGAGGTCCAGCGGTGCCCACTGCGCTCGGAACCTGGCAGTTGAGGTCCAGGAGTGCCCACTGCGCGCAGGAGGTGGCGAAGAGATTGGCGAAGAGTTGGCAAGGCGGAAGTGGACATGAAAGTGGCGGAAGTGGACATGGAAGTGGATGCAGAGGTAGTGGAGGAGAAGGAGGAGAAGGAGGAAGAGAAGGAGAAGAACAACTGTGATAAAATCTAACAACCCTCACCTGGCAGGTGGGGAATGAAAGGAAATGGGACGATTTCCAAGCCTGACAATTGGAATTTCTGGTGCGGATGATGGATATTTCCCCTTCAGTCCTTTACAGCGGTCGGATTGGATGCTCTCACTCCTTAGCCGTCTCATCCGCCTTGGCAGGAGGTGGTTTCATCTGACGATTGCGCAAGGCGTTCGTCAAGGTTTCACCAAACATCATCCAAGACAAACTGCCCGAAGCATCACCATACTGCGACATAATCAACAAGAAACTCCTTTGCCTTGCAACACTGCCAATCAATCTCCTCCAAGGGACGCGTGATTTCGTCAAAGATAATCTCCGATGCCTTTTTCACTCGCTCGTAGGGCTTGGTGGAAGATGCCACAGACGTGTGCCTGAAGCTTCATAATCACATTGTCAGACAACTGGCTGACTACATTGAACAAAGCATCATCTGGATTGGTGCTAGTGCTCGTGGCGTTCTTCATCTTCAAGCCCATCTCCACAATCTGTTTGATACTGTCCGTGGAAAAACCCATAGCATTGAAGCGAAGGCAGGCTTGGTCGATCTCGTTGGCAACCTCCTTCATCGCAATCTCCTTGGACTTGACATCCACTCCTGACGAACGGGAACGTTTGGACGCACCTGCACCTCCCAAACCACGCTCCATCAACTTGACCGATGCTCCGTCTTGAAGTTTCCAGCCAGTGTTGCATGTCTTTCCATTTCCCAGTTCTCTGCGTGGTCGCTCCGACAAATCACTGTCACCACTCATCCAGCGAAGGCGCTTCAACATTTTCTTTGTGAAGACGCCGGGGTAGAGGGCATACAACAGGTCTCTCAAAGCCTTCTGGATGTATCAACAATCTTCACTGGGTAGTTCTTGTTGTTCCAAACCGCATTGATGGTGATGAGTGTTGGCTCCGAAGGCATTGCCTCCGACTTTACCAACGCATCCTGTGCCTTTTTGGCTTCATTCTTCTCAAACCTCTCAACTTTGCGAAGCGCATAGCCCACCTCAACACCCATCTTGTGAAAGTAAGAGGCGCGACGGTCACAATTCGTTCTCAAGTTCCTCAAGTACTGAAGGCTCAGAGTATCCAATGTGCCGTTCTTCTGTGCCATCTTCACCTCCTCCAAGAAGAGCTCATCGGGGTCAGTGAAGGACTCCATAAGTCAAAGCCACCGAAGACGAGGCGTCAGGGTCTTTCGGGCTTCCATCTCCACCAGTCGTGTCATCACCTCCATCACGGGACTTGTTCGACTTGGTGTCAATCTCATCTTCCCCTGCTTCACTCTCTGAACCTGTGCTTTGACCGTCCGATGAACTTTCAACCACATCTTCTCCACCCAACTGTGTGGCAGTCAGGACAGCATCAATGGGGGAACTGTCTGGATAAGCACCCTCACTTGGTTGCTCACCAGTGGCTTCAATCATCTTCTCCGGCGACATCGTGAGAAGCACCGTGCGAATTGGATGAACGTGAGAGTTCAAAATGCTTGGGCCAGCAATGCTAGGTGTCTGTCAAGTCTGGCATTCGTTCAAACAAATCAACAAGGGAAATCTCTGCTTAACCTGACACTTCCGTCAATCACCTTTCCCTCCCACTCCACTGGAAGGCGCACTGATTGGTGATGTCGTCGTTGAAGACAAAAGCGTTGCAGCGGAATATGATGAAGTAAGAAAACTAAATGATGATGATGATGATGATGGTGATGATGATGATGATGATGATTAGTTCATTATAGCATACATCTTCTCAAAATATATTTATTATCAAGTAATCACTCACCCAAGACACCATAAAATCACAACGGCCCCGACAAAACCAAACCCAATCAATGATATACCCTAAAATAACCAACAAGGTAAGGATGAAACATGTTTACCAAAAATGTCCTAAAATCACCTTCACAAAAAATGAAACAACCACATGTTTATAGCCAACGTAAAAACATAACAACCAACAATCAACCAAAACTGTCTTACAATCCCTGTTTCCCCATTCTGGGGCGGAAGGCCTTTGAAGGGGCCCCTGAAATCCACTAATTTTTAACTTTGGACCCAAATTTGTGACCCATGATAAGAAGTGAAGCCATCAGAGCCTACTCGGGGCCCTGGGGCCGAAAAGGCTTCAAGTTGAGCTTTGCAACGGGTAGCTGTGCAGTTGCTCCAGGACACACCTGACAGTTCCACGGATGGCTCGGGCAGTTGCTCAGATGCTGAGGAAATCTCAGCCCTTCAGGTTAAGCAAACACCTTATCCCCAATGCACATGGCGACTCACGCGTCCAGGTATGGCCTGGGCTTGGGTGTACTTGCTGTGCCATGTGAATTTTCCAAATACCCGGTCGTGTTGACCCTGAACTGCAGACGGTCCATTCCAAATCCATTCCAGTGTTCATCATCGGTTCGGTTTGTGGTTTCTGAGTTCTGTAATCATCTAGACGCATTTTATTGGAGTTTTTTTTTTCGGGATTTTGTGTTTTTGTTTTGGTTTTCCAGCCTGGCTTTGTGGCTTTTGTGGCTTCTGTGGCTTCTGTGGCTCGTGTGGGTGTGTGGCTTTTGTGGCTTTACCATGCTTTACCATGCTTTACCATGCTTTACCATGCTTTACCATGCTTTACCTATCTATCAACCAATATAACCTAATCTAATCTTATCTGATTTTATCTTGTTTTTATCTTGTTTTATCTTACCTATCTAATCTATATATCTAACCTATCCAACCTATCAAATCTATCTAATCTATTTAATCTACCAAATCTATCAAATCTATGTAATCTAATCCATCTAATATAATCTATCTCACCTGTCTATTAATCTATCTATCTAATCTATCCATCTAATCTATCCATCTAATCTATCCATCTAATCTACCTAACTAATCAATCTATTTTAGTCTATCTATTTAATCTCTCTATTTGATATGTCTATTTAATCTGTCTATCTAATCACGAAAGCCACCCGCTATGCTAGGCGAAGTTCCTTTTGCGAACAAAGTGAGTTATAGGGGGTCTGGAGGTAGAGCGGGCGAGGACAACGCAAAATCACGGAATTAGGTGCAGTGTAGGCATGGCAGTTGGAACGTTTTTGAAGGTTATGTACCAGTCCCCCCTGGTCTGTCCTCCGAGGTGCACTTGGGGAGACTGGAATGGAAGAGTTAAATTATGGAGGAGTCGAGTAAAACCGTGGAAAAATCGACCAAAAACCATCCGAAAATTGAGTAAACCATGGAAACTATTGGAAAATGGAGTAAAACCATGGAAAAGCCGAGTAAAACCCTAGAAGCAAAAACATAGGAAAATCAAGTAAAACCATGGAAAAATTGAATAAAACTATGGAAGAATCCAGTAAAACCATGGAAAAAATCAAGTAAAACCATGGAAAACTGGAGTGAAACGTTGGGAAAATCGAGGAAAATGGTTTGTCGTCGGAGGTGCATTTGGGGAGGCGTTAGACACACTGGAATCGAAGGGAGTGCTTAAGCAGCTTCTGTCAGTAGTTGGGCTTGTTCTTGTCGACTTGTATTTGTCGGGCTCCGATGTGGGACCATTATGAGGAAAAGGCATTGCTTGATGGTCCGTCCTCGGAGGTGCATTTGGGCAGGCGATAGAGAGACTGGAACCGAAGGAAGTCAGAGGACAAGGCATTGCTTGATGGTCACAAGGATAGTTGTGTCCGATGTGGGGCCATATGGTCGCAAGGATTAGAAGCAATTTCTGTCAGTATACGATGCTTTGGGAAAGACTGGAATAGAAGGGAGTCGGAAGGAAAGGCATTGCTTGGAAAGGTTGCGGAAGGATGTGGATGAGATTGTTCTCGTCGACTTGTATTTGTTGGGCTCCGATGTGGGACCATTATGGTCGCAAAGATCAGAAGGAACTTCTGTCAGTATAGGATGCTGGGAGAGAGTGGAAAAGAAGGGAGTCCGAGGAAAAGGCATTGCTTGAGGAACTCCTGAAGAACTTCTGTCAGTATAGGATGTTGACGAGACTGTAGCCATCTACTTGTATTTATTGGACTCCGATGTGGGACCATTATGAGGAAAAGGCATTGCTTGATGGTCCGTCCTCGGAGGTGCATTTGGGGAGGCGATGGAGAGACTGGAATCGAAGGGGGTCAGAGGAAAAGGCATTGCTTGATGGTCACAAGGATTAGAAGCAACTTCTGCCAGTAGTTGGGTTCCGATGTGGGACCATTATGGTCGCAAGGATTAGAAGCAATTTCTGTCATTTACGATGCTTTGGGAAAGACTGGAATAGAAGGGAGTCGGAAGGAAAGGCATTGCTTGGAAAGGTTGCGGAAGGATGTGGATGAGATTGTTCTCGTCGACTTGTATTTGTTGGGCTCCGATGTGGGACCATTATGGTCGCAAAGATCAGAAGGAACTTCTGTCAGTATAGGATGCTGGGAGAGAGTGGAAAAGAAGGGAGTCCGAGGAAAAGGCATTGCTTGAGGAACTCCTGAAGAACTTCTGTCAGTATAGGATGTTGACGAGACTGTAGCCATCTACTTGTATTTATTGGACTCCGATGTGGGACCATTATGAGGAAAAGGCATTGCTTGATGGTCCGTCCTCGGAGGTGCATTTGGGGAGGCGATGGAGAGACTGGAATCGAAGGGGGTCAGAGGAAAAGGCATTGCTTGATGGTCACAAGGATTAGAAGCAACTTCTGCCAGTAGTTGGGTTCCGATGTGGGACCATTATGGTCGCAAGGATTAGAAGCAATTTCTGTCATTTACGATGCTTTGGGAAAGACTGGAATAGAAGGGAGTCGGAAGGAAAGGCATTGCTTGGAAAGGTTGCGGAAGGATGTGGATGAGATTGTTCTCGTCGACTTGTATTTGTTGGGCTCCGATGTGGGACCATTATCGTCACAAAGATCAGAAGAAACTTCTTACCCCTTCATAAATGTAGGTTGGTTGGGCAGGGGCTTTATGAGGTGTGAAAGTGTTGATACCTTTTGGGCCTTGATGCCAATTTTGGCTCAAGGACCCACTTTTTGGTTTTTCGCCTTCGTGGGTCCATGGCACTTCGGCCTATTGATTGGACTGCCTGGAAGGGTGCGGCGAAGCTGTGGCTCACCACCCATCCGGGGTTCAATCATAGGGAGGTCACGCGCGAGCAGCGGCTGGAGACCTTCGAGCTGCGCGCGGCCTTTGCGGTGGCGACCGCGGCTGCCCATCGCGAGGACAGAGGCCTGGGAGCCCTGCCTTGCGATAGGTGCGGCGTGTGGACGCACTGCTGGTGCGAAGCTTGCCAGCGGCCTGCGACGGCTATCTGCACTGTTTGCGATGCCGCGGAGGCGATCTGCCACGCCTGTGAGCGTGCCGGAAAGTCCTGGCGAAGCGCCCGAGCGGCGTATGAAGCGGCGACGCCGCAGGAAGAGGAGATCGTCGAGATCTCCGGGTTCCATGATGCAGCGGGAGTCTTCCAGACCATTGACCCCCCGCTCCGGATCCCCCTCCGGGAGGTCCTCTCGGCCAATGGCGAGCCGGACGCGGCCGCCATCACCCGCCGTGCCGCCGCGCACGGCCAAAGAGGTGACGGCCGGTATGGCGCCTGAGGTGGTGGACATCCTGCTGGATCTCCCCCTCCCCCTCCTTGCACGCCTGGGCGCTGAAGGAGTGGAGACGGCGGCAGACGTAGTAGGGTTGTATCCCAATGTGGACCTGTTCATGGACGCCTTGCACGCCGTGATGGGGACACGTGTGGATGCTGACCTTAGCATGGATGTGGCGTGCACTTATGCTCGGGTTCATGGGCTGGCCCGTAAGACAAAGAAGCACGCAGTTGAGCTCGTAGTCGCCCCCTCGGGTGCTGCTGAGCGTTGTGGAAGCCGTGAAGCGGCAGTTAGCAGCCGCGGAATGAAGCCCCTGGTGGGCCTTGGGACAGGCTCGGCCGGATCCACTGTGGTGTCTGGGCCTGGTCCTGCACCGGCCAGCACCAAAGCGGATGTCGCCAAGCAGACTAAGTTGGACCTCCTTTTCCACCTGCTGGTCGACTACGTTTTGGACTTGCAGGAGCTGGGCATCGATACTGCCCTCCTGGCTGACCCGCTGGGTCGCACAAAGGTCCGTGAGACTGTGCTCCACGGGGCCCAGAGATTGTCGACCCAGAGGCTTGGCGCTTTGATTAGCAGCTTCAAGAGGTGGGTGAAGTTCTGTGAGGAGAGGCAGTGGGCGCCTAACGCCCCGAAGCCGTTCCAGTTGTGGCCACTTACCTGCACTGTGTCAGTCAGGGGGGGCCCACAGCGGCTTCGTCGATGCATGCAGCTTTGAAGTGGTTTGCAGACCAGGCTGGTGCGGCCCTGGACCTGTCGCACCCCATGGTGGCCCCTTACCGCTTCCATGCTGTGACCCACACAGCGCGGCAGGCCCCGGAGCTTCAGCCCTGGGAGCTGATCAACTTGGTTTGCCTCTTCGGCCGTGCCAAGGGCAACCATAAGCTCCTGTTGGCCTGGGTGGTGATGGCGGCGATCTCTTGTGTGCGCTGGGAACACCTGCAGCGCTCGAGCTTCGTGGCTGGCCACACCAAGTGGATTGAATTCCACTGCCAGCAAGGCAAAGCTCGGAAGAAAGGAGCCAGGCCCGCGTATGGATGGGCTCTGCCAGAATTGTGCTGGGAAGGCCATGGTGTTGGCCGCATCCTCGAGGATTTTTACCGGCATGAAGTGCTGGCCACGGCGGGTTTCCTGGTACCAGCACTGCAGCTGGCTGCGGACAACCTCTGGGAAGTCACAGAGACTACCCCGCTGGTCCTTGGCAAGCCGATGTCCAGGGGACGCTTCCTGGAAATCTTCCGGGGTGCCCTCATGCAGTGTGGTTTGGATACCCACTCAGCGAAAGGGGCGGCCTACGCTGGGTAATGTGCTGGAGATTTCCGATGTGGATGCGCAAGCGGTGGGCAACTGGACTGAGGTCCCACAGGGAGGTGGCCTCACTGCACCGAGACCCAAGGCTGCCATGACCATGGGCCGCCACTACGGGGGCCATAAGGTGCTGCGCTCAGCGCTGGTCAAGGTGCGCCTCATGGAGCGCTTCCTGGAGCTGTGGAAGTTGCAACGGCAGCATGTGTCCCTCAATGCCGAGGGCCTGCTGCCTGTTGACTCCTGGCGTTGGCCTGACTTGCAGGCGTTGCACCGGCAGACTCCTTGGTCAGCAGCCGAGCCAGACCTGTCCGCTGCTATCACGGATGCGGCGGCCCCGGCGCCTGAGCAGCCAGGGGAGGAGCAGCCGGACGACCAGGCAGCTACCCTGGAGGAGCCGGCAGGTGAGCCAGAGGCGGCATCAGGTGCCTCAGGCGATGACAGCAGTTCGGCTTCTGACATCTCCGCTGATGCGGATGACCTATAGTGGGCATTTTGCCGGACCCTACAGCAGCAGCTGAAATCAAGTGGTTTCGCCAGGGCACCAAGACGCACCTGGTGAGCGACACATCAGAGAGTGACCGGCTGATCCCGTATTGCCGAGACAAGCCGTTTGACCAGGATCCTGCCCGACGGGGCGTGGGCTTCGTGCGTGGGGGGCTTGAGTGCATCTGCAAGCGATGTCTCAGCCGTATGCCACGGGGGCTCTACCTGAGTCTGGCGGAGCACTGCGGCTGGTCCTCCTGAGTCCTGAATAGCTGCGGGCCCGTACTATACATAATTTGTGTGTGCCAAAAAGGGCGCGAGCTGCAGGCAGTTTCACTTTGTTTTTCATGTCAGTGTGGTTTGTTTTTGTCACGCCTAATAGGCCCTCAGGCTGTAATAGGTGGACAGGCAACCCCCTGTCGGTCTCGAGAAGGCGCAGCCGTCTGTTGTGCCTGTGCGAACTCTATGCTTTGGAGTTTTGGACCCAAGCTAGTAGTGTGCCAGCCCACCAGCGCGCGCCATGAGCCGAGTCGATGTGCTGGCGGATGACCGCGGCCTCCAAGGATGCTTCAAGGTGGCTAACATCCAGCAAGAATGGGCGCAGGACTTTATCACCAAGCACAAGTTGGTCACCCTGGACGACTATATCTACTCGGTTGCCCATGATACATGGGAAAAGGGTGTGGAAACCTTGGTGTCCCAGGTTCCCACCCTCAGGGACAACATGATCGCGCTGGCGAGGTTTCGCAGCGCTTTTGACATCCCAAACTCTCGCCGAGCAATTTTTTTCAATAGATCTATTGAAAAAGAAGGAAAAATCAGTAGCGATTGAAAACAGCATTTTCCAAGTTAAAATCAATAGAAATGTCATTTTGGTATATAGATTTCTATTGATTTTTGAGGCACTTTTCTATTGATTTTTTATTGGTGTTTCTATTGATTTTTAACAAAATTCCTATTGATTTTTTCTTTGAATTTAAGTTAAATTCCTATTGATTTTGGCTTTGAATTTAGGTCAAATTCCTATTGATTTTTGCTTTGAATTTGGTTCAAATTCCGATTGATTTTTGCATTGATTTTAGGTCAAATTCCTATTGATCTTTTCTTTGAATTTAATTGACGTCTATTTATTTCTATTGAATTTCAAAAGTAAACATCTATTGAGTGGTAAGCCGTGAATCCTGTTGATTTTTCACCATTTCAGAATTACATCTCCTTTTCTGTTTTCTCTCGCGTGCTTTTTCACAAAATAGAGAAGCTGGGTGTTTGAAACTTAAAACATATATACGCTTACAGACGAAATATACTAACTTCAAGACTATGCAGCAGTCAGATTGCCAAGTAAACGGGAAAGACAACTTCACTGATGGCTGGATAGCCAAATTATGGCATGGATGGCTGCATAGCCAAGTCCAGTGATGGCTGGATAGCCAAGTCCATTGATGGCTGGATAGCCAAGTCCATCGATGGCTGGATAGCCAATATGTGTGTGCAGAAAAGCCATGCGGGTGATCAGCAGGCGCATATTAGGCCCAAAAATGCCCAAAGCGAAGAAAAGTAGGCGGTCAAAATGCCCACCTGTCGACACGGGGCACATGGATGAGCTGCTGCAAAGTTATGTGAAAAAGAAGGGTATAGCTGCTTCCTTCGAGTTGGGCCGCTACAGTGCCCTGCAGACACAGAATGCTATCAATGGCTCTGCGCTGTCGAAGCTGAAAGAGTTGGTAGGTGTCTTGATGAAGTTGGAGACGGGCCTGCACTTCAAGTTTTCAGACTTGAAGGGGTCCTTGCGGAGGTGCTGCCTACAGTTTCCGGAGTTGAGGTACAAGATGGAGGAAAGCAAGAGGTGTGACTATGAGGGAACCATGGCTTCTGCCTTGCTTTGTGTCTGTGCGCATACCAGGCGCCTGAAAGACTCAACAAGGTTCCGGGAGGCTTGCTCAAAGTGCACAGACGACGAAAAGAAAGAGCTCTTGGAGATGAAGAAGTGGCTTAGTGGAGAAGAAAGCGAAGGAGAGGACCAAGTAACTTGGCCAAATGGATTTGTATGCGCGGGGCCCTTCAGGAAATAGGAGCTTGTTTTTTGGATGGGTTGTTTTTTCTGCTGATCTCGAGGAATCTGTGGCTGGTTCCATAGAGCTTCCAAGCTTGCCAGCAACACCTTTGATGGCAACACCGAAGAAGAGAAAGGCAGTGGCCTCGGCCACGCCAGAAGAGAAAGGACAGCCTGACTTGGATGAGGAAGCAGAAATGGCGACCCCACTGCCTTCCAGAAAGGCAAAGCTGAAGGAGAAAGTCCTGAAGAGGCCTGCAGCTGTTTCACCGCAAAAGAAACCAGCAGCTAAGAAGGTTGAGAAAAAGATGGAAGGCAAGAAGAGCTGGGTTCTGATGCACTACAAGAGAAGCAAGGTCAGAAAGAGTGATGCATGGGCTGTTCGCCAGTGTGGGGGCTCGCAATTGTTTCAAATGGTGTGTTCAAAAGACAAGAATGCGGAAGGCATTTGCAAGCAGGCTGTGAAAAAGTTGGAAGATGGAGATTCGCCTAGGAAAGTCAAAGAATGGGCAAAGGCTCAGTAAGAGCGAAGCATGGGCCCACGCAGAAAAAGTTTGCAGTGACTGAAGCATGTGTGATGGCTGGATAGCCAACTTTTGCAAATTCGTTTCTCTCTTGCTTTGATGGCTGGATAGCCAAGCGTAGGGATCCATTGCCCAAAAAGGGTGATCACTGTGCATCTGCACTCATTTCCAAAACGCCGTGGGTGGCTGGAGGGAAGCCAAAACGCAAGCGTGAGTGGATGGCTGGATAGCCAATCTTGGGACAACTTACAATTGGCATTGCACCGAGCGGACGGGTTCAAGCAGGAGCTGCCGAAGGAAATGCCATGGCGCACCGAATGGATAGCGTGCCTGCAGAAGATGCGCGTCGTATAGATGCCGCCGCCACGCGTGTGGTCCCAGGGGGAGGAGGCTGGCTGAACCGGTTTCGTTGTAAAAATAGATGGCTGGATAGCCAGGTCAATAGATGGCTGGATAGCCAAGTCTGTTGATGCAATTGGATCTGGAGTTCTGCAGCAATGGCTAGTAAAGCCATTTTCTGTTATATTTCTGTGTCCTCTGATTGCAGCAGGAACGAACTACTGGCGGCAAGCGACGAGGACTCTGTGGGATGCAACGGCGGTGGCGGGAGAAGACTACCAGGTGTGGCTCCGGGCAGTGGCAAGAAGCGGCTGTAGGATGACAGGGGTGCCGCCACCAGGGACGATGGAGTCACACAGAAGTGCCTTGATGAGGGCATTCACCCGAAGTGGTTCAGAGGACTACTGGGCCACTTGGAGATTGCAGCTACTTTGTTGTTTTGCAGATGGCTGGATAGCCATGATGAACTCTATATAGTTTTGTCTTTTTTGTGTTGGATGGCTGGATAGCCACATGGCAGGAAAAAATCTTTCGAGTTGGAGGGCTGGATAGCCATCTTGTCGTACCAGTTCTATCTGCTGATGGCTGGATAGCCAGTATGGCTTCGCTCAGGACTTCGTCGACGCCTGCATCGACAACCGCGAAGTCTCCACCGCAGCAGGAGCCGGGCTGCACTCTCCAGCTGCTAGCTCGACACCTGAGTCATGGGTGCATGAGCCCAAGCAGCCCCCTTGGCGCCGGTCGAGCCGCCCCACTGGTGGCGAGAAAGGAGAAGGAAAAGGTGGACAGAAAGGAGAAGGAATAGGTGGAGAGAAGGGAGAAGGGAAAGGAGAAGGGAAGGAAGGAAAGGGCACAGAGAAAGGAGACAAAGGAGAAGGAAAGACCGGTGAGAAAGGAGAGAAAGGAGAGAAAGGAGAGAAAGGAGAGAAAGGAGAGAAAGGAGAGAAAGGAGAGAAAGGAGCAGGAAAGGCCGGAGAGAAAGGAGAAGGAACGGCCGGAGAGACAGGAGAAGGTACGGAGGCAGGAGAAGTCACCGGAGAGAAAGGAGGAGGAAAGCCAGGAGAGAAAGGTGACGCGAAAGGTGTAGAGAAAGGAGCAGAGAAAGGAAAGAAAGGAGAGAAAGGAAAGAAAGGAGCAGAAGAAGAGGACGGAGGAGGGAAAGGACCAGCGGGCGAGGGAAAGAGCGGGGGAGGGACGGCGACGGAGAAGGGAAAAGGCGCTGGTGGATGGGGTGGATGGGCAGAAACCTCCTGGAACAACCCGTGGTGGCACCAGCCTGCGGCATGGGAGCCTTGATTTTGAATGGTGTACTGATTGCTGGATCTTCACTTGTTATAGCAGTGTGACGGGATAGATGGCTGGATAGCCAGCCACCTTGTTTGTGTCTTTTGATGGATGGATAGCCACTTCTTTTCTGTGCATGATGGCTGGATAGCCACATGAGTCGTCTTTTGGTAGCTGCGCGGCCATGCGAAAGACAGTGAGAGTCATCTAAGGCCTGGGATAGCGCAAATGCAACCAGCGCCGCGAGCGAAGCCGCTGAGGTGGCCGCAGATCGCAGCGACTGGGATGGGGAGAACCTGGAGTGTTTGAGCTGCAGCTGCCCTTTTTCATCTCGTTTTTGATGGCTGGATAGCCAAGCCTGAAAGTTCAGATGTTCGCAACTTCCTGCCTGATCGATGGCTGGATAGCCATTTTAAACTCTAGTATTGGTGGCTGGATAGCCATGACATTGTCAGTTAACTGCTGGATCTAGCCATTGCTTGCGCAGATCGAATGACATACTCTAAGGACCCTGGACCTAGAACCTGAGTGGCTCGGCAAGTGCCGTGACTGTGGCCAGAAGACCTATGTGGCTGCACAGTCCGCACTGAGGCAGCATGGTGTGGCAGGCTGCCTGGATGCGTCCTGCTGGGGCTGCCGTGGTCCCAGGTTTTGCAAGAACTTGAAACGAGCTAGCCAACTTGCGAAGTTCGACAAGGGCAAACCCTGGGAACATGGCAGGACTGGATAAGCCCTCAGCGGTGTACCATAGATGGCTGGATAGCCACTCTTTTGCTGCAGCTGGCAAGTGTCGACAGATGCTGCCAGGGTACAGGGCTCGGTATGGAGCCAACAAACCGCTCAAACACAAGAGCTACAAAAAAAGGTGTCCTACTTGAATCAGCCGGGTTCATAGAGGGCTGGATAGCCCAGCCAATGGCCAGGCGGGTTTATTGAAGGCTGGATAGCCTATTGTCTGCCCCTCTTTTGAAGGCTGGGTAGCCTTGCTTGCACCTAAACAAGGCTGCCAATATTGTCTGCCCCCTATAGCCTTGTCTGTACTTAGAAGGCTGGATAGCCTTGTTTGCACCTCTATGGACAATTGTCTGCACTTTGATAAAAGGTTGGACGGCTTCTGCAGCTCTAGAGGTCCAAGGCTGCAAAGACTGCAAAGAAGCCATGCCGGAAAAGTCGCGAAAAGCTGCAGCCTGCAGTGCAGACGGCTCATGGGTAGATGTGGAGCCTGCTCCGAAGCAGCAAAAACTTGGAGGACCGAGAGTGAAGTGGGTTGGTGACCTCGCCTTTGTCCAAAAGCCAGATGACAAAAAAGTGTATTGCGGCTATACCCAGATGGCCGTGGACATGACTGAGAAGGTGCACTGCTTCACCGGCTGCAAGGGGGAATGCGAGAACAAATGGGAATGCCCTTGCCCTTGCCATGCTTTGCAACGTGCGTATGATGCGTCCTTGGCCGAAGCTGCCAGGGCACAGATGGCAAAGCAGCAGTCTGAGGATGTAAAGTAAGGCTGGATAGCCTGGACAGAGACCGGGAGCGATATGAAAATGGTAGCCGGAGAGCTAGACAAAAATGCGCCAGGGAAAAAAGACAAAAAAGAAGCAAAATTCACATGAAGACGCATGAAAACCCATGAAGACCCATGAAGACCCATGAAGACCCATGAAGACCCATGAAGACCTATGAAGACCCATGAAGACCCATGAAGACCCATGAAGACCCATGAATTCACATGAATTTCCATGCATTTTCATGAATTTCTATGAATTCCCTTGATTTCCAATGGAAACCTGTGATCTTCAACGAAAACCTGTTTGTTTCAGGGAAAATTTGATGGCTGGATAGCCACTTCTGCTCGATGATGGCTGGATAGCCACTTCGTTTCTGTCCTTGATGGCTGGATAGCCACTCTTCTGTTGCTTTGATGGCTGGATAGCCATGTTGGGGTCTGCTGTCCTTGTCAGATTGACTAGCAATGGTACAGCATATTCTGAAGGATTTTGGTGCCCAAGGCGTTCCAGCCACTGCCTCCTTCTATAATCAGCCATGGCAGCCCAGTCGACTTTGAAGAAGCCTGCTGCCCAACAGAAAGCCGGTATGAAGAGGCCTGCAGCTCATGAGAAAGAGGAAAAGCCGCCAAAGACCCACAAGAAAAATGGAAAGGACAAAGAAGAGGAGGAAGAAGATGATGAGATTGTGGAACCGCTACCTCTCACCGAGGAGGCGCTGCAGAGCCACAACAAGTTCCTCTCTGAAATGTCAAAACACAAGGACATGAGCCAGACGCAATTTGACAAGACATTGGCCACCTTACCGAGTCGCACAGCTGAGAGGTTGTGGAAGGCCTTTGAGGCGTGCAGAAAAGAGACAGGGAGTGATGGACAGTACAAAGAAGCATCCAGCGGCTGTGGCCAGCAGAAAAAGAAAAGAGCGCTTCTGAGAGGATGGTGCATGGACAAGGGAAAGATTGGAGACTGCTACAGAAAAATGCTAACCACAGTCAGAGTCGTTGCAAAGCAAGGAGTAGAAGAGAAGTGGATTACCAAAGCTGAGGCCCTCCAGAAATGGGGGGCAGAGGAACTGAAGGATCGACTGCAGAAAGGCACCATCAAAGCTCGCCGCAATCCCTTGGACAGGGACTACTGGGAGTTCCAAGCCATTGTTGAGAAGAAGTCCAATATGGCAGAGAAGAACCGAGAAACTCAGTATGGATCTGCATGGCAGAAGGCCTGAAGCTGTCCGTGAGGTGCAAGGTATATCTAATCATTAATTGACCCTAAACTGACGTGCGCGGACTCGCTCAAGGAATTAGGTAAACCCGAAATTGACGATTGGATGGCTGGATAGCCAATGCCTTTGTGACAGCCACTGCCCAATACCTACTGTGCCTTGCTTTTCTGCTTTGGCTAGGTTGACCACAAGAAGATGGCGGCGATTGAAGCTGTGGCTGTAGACGAGGTGCACTCCAGCGACATGGAGATGGGACATGGAGGAGAGAGCGATGAGGAAGATGAAGATGGATTGGATCCTGAACTCAAAAAAATGTTGAACATCAAGGATGCAAAGCATGAGAAAGAGAGGAAAGCCCCGAAAGAAAATGCTTGGGAAGCGGCTAGCAAAGTCGGAGACGAAGACGGTGCTGTGAGCATCAAGTCGAAAGTGCTCAAGTTCAAAGCAGAACTCAGCAAGGACGCGGCCACTGTGGAGCTGAAAGCACACGAGCTGAAGAGCCAGAACCCTGCAGAGAAGACAATGGTGAAAGATTCGCTGAAAGCAGCCGAGCACGGCCAGAGGACGTGTGAGAAGTTGGACAAGATGGCCAAAGGCAAATGCGTCCGCAGCGAAGCTGCCAAGCTTCTCCAGGTAGCTTACAAAGCCTTGACTGACCTGAAAGCTGCCAAGGCTAAGCTCTTCAAAGCTCTGAAAGCGGAGTGACTGGCTGAATGAGACTGCAGGGCTCCAGAAAGGCAGGGCCACTGCCATATGTGGTTGATGGTTGGATAGCCACAAAGGGAACAACAGCACGATGGCTGGATAGCCACAACCTTAAAGGAATCGAGCTTCAAATGATGGCTGGATAGCCACAATTGGGGTGGAACTGTGCATGATGGCTGGATAGCCACAACCTGGAGGTATTGTCTGGATGCGATTGCAAAAACTGCAGATGTATGTGGCTGCTAGCATTGGATGGCTGGATAGCCACCAAAAGCGATGGTGGGCCACAAACAGAGAAGGTTGGGGCATGCAGAAAAACCTTCTGCTAGAGCAAGAAGCCATGTAGAAAGCCCCTTGGCCGTGCTACTTTTGAAGATGTGGAGCACAGGAGAGTTGTCGGGCCCAGCCTTGCAAGAGATTGCAAAGGCAGCTGCAGATAGTGGATGCCAGGGGCAAGATGTTCAGAGGCTTGCGATGCTGGGCGCAGCAGGCAACAGTCCGCAGAATATACAAAGAGATCTTATGGCCTTGCATTTCAAAGACTTGAAAGCGCCACCTGTTCACACCGTGGAGACCAAAATTTGGGGAAAAGATGGTGACGGACAAAAAACTCTCTTACAGAGCAAGCTGCCCTTGCTTCTCCCCCATGAATGGATGAGCATGGCGTCCACTGCAGAGACATGGCCACAAAAAGAAAAGGATATTTGATGGCTGGTTATGGCCACATGCTGCTAGAACAAAAGATGCTGATGGCTGGATAGCCATGTTGCTGCAAACACGACAGTGTTACAGTGTACTAGATTAATAGCCACAAAGGATGGATACCGAGCAGCAATGACTCAAAAGATAGATCTGGCTGTATTTTGAGATTTGTTCCAAAGTGTTTCTGTGAGCATCAGGACTTGGAAGCTGTCTTTGGCTTGCAAGACTTGGAGAAATTTTGGACAGAGCAGGACCTGAACTGCCCAAGGCTATCCTCTGCAAAAAGCTGGGTGAGTCTTGGCTAGCTGTCATGAAGATTGAAGGTTGGGTAGCCAGCTCCTAGGGGTAGAAGTATACAACATGCACAGATGCCATTCCTGCGGCTCAGGAAGAGCTTTCCCGACATCAAGAAGGACGCGCCTTTGGTTTTTGCTCTACATGGCGATGCTGCCCCGCACACTGAGACAGATTCTTTGCTGGTGGTCAGCCTGAGAAGCCTCACCACCAAGCTCTCTGTCTCAGAGAGCCAGCTGCTCCTCTTCGCCTTGCCCAAAAGCATGATAAGCAAGGAAACGCTGCAGCCTATTTGGAAAATTCTTTGCTGGAGCCTTGAAGCTATGACTAAGGGAAGGTGGCCTACCAAAGCGCCTGGGAACTTGCCCACTTACAAAGTCAGCAATGGCGGCAAACCTCTCATGGGCTGGGAGAAGAGAGCCATGGTGACTTCAACGCATGTCAGAGCCATGGCAAATTCATTGATGGCTGGATAGCCATTGAGCACATGCGAATGGTTTCGATGGCTGGACAGCCACATGTCCTGAATCAAGAACTGCATTGCCGTTGCATTCACAAATTATAAGCTAACTCAGGTGTACTGCATCACCGGTGACTTGGAGTGGTACAGCAGCGAGTTCCACTTCCCCTATGCAATGGAGAACCACCCCTGTCCATGGTGCAAATGTGACATGCACGACGAAATTCCTGCCTTTGACTTTAGAAGTAGCGCTAAATGGCGGGAAACTATCAGGTCGGCAGAGGAGATGAATGCGCAGTACAAGCACCCCTTGTTTGCAGTTCCTGGCCTCAACAGTCAGTGCATCTTCTTAGACCCAATGCACACTATAGACCTTGGGGTCTCAATGCATGTGGTGGGGTCGGTCCTATGGGACCTCATCGAAGATGAGATGGTAGCTTCGAATCGGCCAGCCAGATGTGCAGCAGTCAACAGACTGATTGTTGAGGCCTACAACTTCTTGGGCACACCTTCTTCAAAACGAGTGGGTGTGCTAAAGCTGACAGACATCGGAGACAGCACCACTGAATTTCCAGTGCTCAAGCATTGCAAAGCCAGGAAAGTGAGGTATCTGGTGCCAGCAGTGAAAAAGCTTCTTGGCAAATAATTTTTGGAGGGCATTCTTGCTGGCTGGATAGCCATGTTTTTCATCTTTGATGGCTGGATAGCCATGTTTTTCATCTTTGATGGCTGGATAGCCAGGACACAAGCATCTACATCTCATCTGTCTGCAGGTTGTGTGAACAGTTTGAAACAACGAAGTATGGAGAGCACAGACTGAAGATGATTACAGCCTTGGACGACATGCTGCAGCTGATGGACATGAAGCTCTACAAATTTCCCGCTGCTTTGCAGGACAAGTTCGCCCAGAAGGTCCACAGCTTCCTGCTGCAGTATAGCTACATGGCTAAACTTTCATCTCAGCGAGGGTGCCTGAGATACTCAATGGTGCAAAAGCACCACCTGACCAGCCATCTGAGCTGGTTCACTGAGAGCTGTCACCCCCGCTGCTTTTGGACTTATGGCAGTGAAAGTTACATGGGCCACATGGTACGGATCGCAAAAGCATGCGTCCGAGGCCAGTCTCCGCCGAAGGCGGCTGAAAGCATCATGCAGAAGTACAGGCTCAGCATGCACTTAATTCTCAGTGGCTTGATGGTTTTAGACGAGGAAGGAGATGACTGAGAGGCAAGCGAAGGAAAAAAAGCATGCAGGTGCACTATTGATGGCTGGATAGCCATGCTCGTTTCAAGATTGAGGTTTGGGGGTACCCAGAAGTTTTTGCCTCGATGGCTGGATAGCCATGTTGAGACTTGCTTTGCTTTTCGCTGGATATGCATTGGAAATCATGGCTGGATAGCCCACTTAAGCCATCTATTGCTCTCCCAAATCACCTGACAAAATTTTCACCTTTTCAAAACCAATTCATATACATATATATATATAATGTACATATTTATATCTTTATACATAGAATATATCATGCATATAAAAGTAATCTTCTGGACATGTGCTTTGTGTGTGTATTTTTCCTCTTCTTGAAATTGGCATTCTCTCTTCGATCAAAAAACATAATTTTTGAATGCGCAATCCTATTGATTTTTAACGATTTGTTGATGAAATTTCCTATTGAATTTGATGTTTTTTCTATTGATTTTTCGTATGGATTCCTATTGTTTTTTTTTGTAATTCCTATTGAACTTTTGTGGACGAGATCCTATTGAAAAAAAAGCGAATCGATTGATTTTGACACAAAAATCAATAGCGATTGAAAAATGACTTTCCGACTGAAAAAAATTGAGTGGAGAGAGTTAGGGAATGGATGGGGAATTGAAAGCAAACAACTCTGGCCTGCCCTTAAAAATCCTGGAGTACATCCATTGCAAATTTCTTCGTTGGTGGCTTGGTCTTAGTTGATCCCATCTGAAAAGGCAAAAGTACATGGGGTCTTCTAGTCATATCTTCATGCTCTCTCAGTTCATACCATACCCAAACGTTGCTCATTGTTTTGTCATGTGTCCCATTTCTTGCTGGTCAACTTTCTTTATATAAATCAATCTCCTCCCAACAAAAAAACATTTTATCCTTAAAAAAACACTTAAAATCCCAGAAAGTCTCATTAAATCCCATTAACTCCCATTAATTCCCATTAACTTCCATGAACGCCCATATAAGAATCCTATCAAACTTCCATCTAAATCCACATCTTCCCATGTCGAGTTTCGGGGCCCAACTCCCGCAGCAAGAGCCGCCGGAGCTTCGCCACCTTGGCGCCAGAAGGTGCCATGATCTTTTTTGGTCTGATTGGGAACTACAAGGTGGTGCCCCCAGTGATGTTAGTTGGTTTATAAACCCCATTCACTATAGTTATAGATACCATAAACCATAGTTATTGGAGTTATAAACCAACTTAGCTATCTAGGGGGCCCCACTTTGTATGTGTCTTCACCATAAATATTGGTCCAAATATTGATCTTCTTATTGTCACCATTAGTTCTATGACTGTTTATTGTTGTCATGTGCTGTCATTCTTCATAGTAAATTTCAGGAATATTATGAATATTTATTCTCAGTAATGATTCTCAGTACAATTCATAGTAATGATTTTTCATAACATGTGTTGTTATATTATTGTTTCTGCGTATGATCATTCTTCTATATGATTCTTGCATTATTGCCAAAATGACAATTTGCTCGGGCAAATGATGATAAACTGGAGGATTCCATTCTCCAAAAAACAACAAGATAGACTCGGTTGAAAAAAATGTAAACCATACGAAAATGCTTCTCACAAGCTGATGCCCCAGTTCGTTAGCTCAGTTGGTAAAAATAATTCCAGCAACTATTGGGTTTATGATATCAATTTATAACCAATATATGATGGCAAATGGTCAATATATGTATCATTGTATCATAAGTTTTTGATAATAGGGATTGAATATGTTTATATAAACTAGAGTTATATGGCAATAACTGTTGGCTTTATGATAAGACACTACACTGTAGTTATATAATAGTTATTGGCATATGACCCAAGTTACCCTCTGGTTATTTAACATAGCTATGGAAAATGACCCATTTATAGATGATGTACCTATTAAAAGTGATGATTTTCCAGTTCGCTATGTTAAATAACCAAAGGGTATATAACCATCATAATCCACTTAGTTGGCCTTGTTATGGGCACCAACTAAGATCGTCTTTTGGGCACCACCGGCAGCTACTAATGTTAGAGTAAAACCATCGTCATGTTTACCATCCCCAAGGAAAATCACCAAAAATATAGGTGGTATAATATACACCATTCCCAGTCATGGGTGGTAAACATGGCATTGTTTTACACACATTACAGTTATATCATGCGAGTTATAAAGTTACAAGGTGGTGCCCCCAAGTTATAAGGTGGTTTATAGCCCCCATGAAAACGATAGTTATTTGTGTATCATAAACATTCATAAACCATAGTGAAACGAATTATGTTCACCAACGTAGCGATTTCGTAAATTAAGGGGGGGCCCGCGTGGCAATGTCAACCCCGGATTTATAAATAAACCATGGTTTATTAATTAGGGGGGTACTCCTCCAATAGTCATAATCTAATACTTAAATGGTACCCTCCCAATTAAACAGCCTAGGGGTTTATTAATCCAGGGTTGGCATTATAAACCATCGCCAAAACACTGGCACCTGGATGCTATCAGCCTCCAGGTCCCCTTCCGGCAGCATCATTGTGCGGTAGCGCAGCGGCACATTGGAGCTCAAGGTCCAGAACCAGGTGATGCCGCAGTGCCTCCAACGCTTTGATTTCACCAAAAATAGATGGTTAATCATGGTTAATCATGGCTAATCATGGTTAATCATGGCTAATCATTGTTAATCATGGTTAATCATGGTTAATTTGCTGATTATGGTTAATCATGGCTAATCATAGTTAATCATGGTTAATCATGGCTAATCATGGTTAATCATGGCTAATCATTGTTAATCATGGTTAATCATGGCTAATCATAGTTAATCATGGTTAATCATGGCTAATCATGGTTAATCATGGCTAATCATTGTTAATCATGGTTAATCGTTGCTAATCATTGCTAATCATAGTTAATCATGGCTAATCATCGTTAATCATGGTTAATCATGGTTAATCATTGTTAATCATAGTTAATCATGGTTAATCATGGCTAATCATGGTTAATCATGGTTAATCATTGTCAATCATGGTTAATCGTGGTTAATCATGGTTAATCATGGCTAATCATTGTTAATCATGGCTAATCATTTTTAATCATGGCTAATCATGGTTAATCATGGCTAATCATGGTTAATAATGGCTAATCATTGTTAATCATGGTTAATCATGGTCAATCATGGCTAATCATGGCTAATCATGGTTAATCATGGCTAATCATAGTTAATCATGGCTAATCATGGCTGATCATGGCTAATCATTGTTAATCATGGCTAATCATGGTTAATCATGGTTAATTAATCATATTTACTCAACAGCAATAGTGATTTATGGGCACCCAAAAAAAATCACGAAATTCATTGGATCATGAACTCTGTGGCTATGGGATATGTCTGCGTTATGTTGATCCAAAAATGCTTAAGTCATCAAACAAAGGGGAATTTAACAGAAACAAACACAGTCCCGGCAGGATCGTCCGCGAATCGAATCAGCCATTAAGCTGTTAGGACAAGCTGTTAAGCTATTAAGCTTTTTGAAGAAGCCGTTAAGCTATCAAGCTATTAAGCTGCTAAGCTGCTTGGAGAAGCCGTTACGCTGTTAAGCTGTTTGTGTAATAGCTTACTAGCTTAATAGTTTATTCTACTAGCTTAATCGCTTAATCGCTTTTTCTAGTAGCTTAATAGCTTAATAGCTTATTCTAATAGCTAAATCGCTTCGTCGCTTCTAGTAGCTTAATGAATAGCTTAATCGCTTATTGTAGTAGCTTAATCGCTTGTTCTAATAGCTTAATCGAGGAGTCGATTATTCAAATAGCACAATAGCTTGATCGCTTAATCGATTGTTCTAATTCTAATAGCTTAATGGCTTAATAGCCTATTCCAATAGCTTAATCGCTTAATCGCTTATTCTCATAGCTTAAAGGCATTATAGCTTATTCTAGAAGCTTAATGGCTTAATAGCTTCCACCACCACGACCACCACCACCACGACTGCTGCTGCTACTACTACTACTTCTGAATTTGCTGTACATTCTGCAGCTGATCCTGCACAGCTTCACTGTTGCCACCATTGCCTGGAGCGCCCCAGGTCACAAGTGATCCGTCAACCAAAATTGCTGCAAATGCAGTGTATGTGGACTGGATCTGCCTTGCATTCCTCAGCTGCTCTGTGACTGCAGAGCTATTGCCACCACATGTCTGGTTGCCCCACGTCAAGACTGAGCCATCTGCCAAAATGGCGGCAAATGCCCCAGAGTTGGCTTGAATGGCATACACATTGCGCAGCTGTGCTTGCACAGCACTGCTGTTACCACCTTCATCTGGGTCGCCCCAGCTGACAACCAATCCATTTTTCAGAATGGCAGCAAATGCACGTGCAGTCGTTTGCACTGCGTGCACATTGCAAAGCTGAGCTTGCATGCTGCTGCTGTCACCACCAGCAGCAGGATCGCCCCAAGTGATGATTGATCCATCGTTCAAGATGGCAGCAAATGCAGACTCTGTTGACTGAATTTCCTGAACATGCTTCAGCTGATCCTGCACAGAGGAGCTGTCACCACCACAGTTTGGTTGGCCCCAAGTCACAACTGAGCCGTCAACCAAAATTGCTGCAAATGAGTTATATCCACTTTGAACAGCTACAACATTCCTCAATTTATCTTGTACTGCAGAGCTGTCACCACCAAAATTGGAATTGCCCCAAGTCACGACTGATCCATCGTCTGGTACGACGGAGGCTTCAATCAGCTCTTTGCCGCTCTGCCGGCCTTCCGCTGTCTTTCTGTTCTCCTTGTGGTTTCTGTCTGCTTTCTTTCGGCTTTCTTTCTGCTATCCTTCATGCTGTCCTTTATGCTGTCCTTTCTTTCCTTTCGCTGCCCCTCTCTATTCTCCTTTCTGTCGTTCTTGCGGTTGTTCTTTGTGCCATTTTCCATTTTGAAACCACAAATTTGCGAAACCGCAATGGCACCCAAGCAGCCTGCGTGAAAATAGGTAAGCATTGGCTGCTAGCGGCCTTTGCCCAGCCAGCACCGGTTGCGCTGCCCTGTGACTCTGCTTGGGTCCAAGTGAGTAGCCGTTTCTTACTGATAAAGTGCGTTCCACTTCTGTTGTCACTGAACTCACTGAACCCCGGACTGTCAACAGTATTTGCTGCTTCCGCCGATGTCATCAGGCAGCGTTTTTATTCATAGAGCATCGTTTCCTTATCTCAGGGGACTGCATGTGGGGAATCGTTGCGTAGGAGAAGACATGCTTACATATACTATACTCTGGAATGTACTTGGCTCATGTGTCGCATAAAAATCATCTCCAGGCTTCATTCCGCGCATGCGTCGTCGAAGGAGTTGTAGATGTCAAACTTCCGACTATGTGGCGATATGAAAAAGCGCAGGTGGAAAGTGTTGGAGAAGAGAAGAGAAGCAGAAACAAGTGGCGCACGTGCGCGGAAAGGTGGGAAAGTCGCGAAGGACTGTGTTTGTCCAATCAGTGGTTGCTCCAGAGAGTCGAAAAGTAGGCTCGCAAAAGCGGCGGGCGTCGAGCCTTGTGCCGAGATGAGAGGGGAAAACGTGCGGGCTGTTGTGGTGCGAAGCAGAGGTATTCAAGAAGGATCAAGAAGGCACAAGCACGTCACGTCCGGAGGGGTTTTGGGAGTTCATTGGTTGAAAACTTGCAAGGCATTGGGGCACGAACTGCATGTGCGCGAAAAGGTTGGAAAGTCGCAAAGGTCTTTGTTTTTCCAATCTTCTGGGGCTCCGGAAGGTCGAAAAGTATGCTCGCAGAAGCGGTGGGCGCAGAGCCTTTTGGCGAGATGAGAGGGGGAAAACGTGGACGCTTTTGCGATGAAGTAAAGTTGGAAGTCAAGAGTCAAGAAGCTAAAAGCACATCATGTCCGGAGCAGTTTTGGGAGTTCATTGGTTGGAAAACTGCATGGCGTTGCGGCGCGAAGGCTGTGCGGAATGCGGAAGGCAAAATACGCAAATCAAGTCATCTCCGGAACACTATCGGAAGTTGAGCGGTGGAAAAAGTTTACGCCTGTGCGAAGCGCTTGTCGAAGGCAACAGGGGCAAAACACATCACTGTCGGAGCATTTTTGGAAGTTGAGGTGTTGAACATGTGCATGCCGTTGCGGCGGGAAGCATATTTGGAAGTCAAACCCAAAAAACACAGCACTGTCGGAGCATTTGCGTACGTACGCTACATGACAGCAACATGGACGACGACGACAACAACAACAACAACAACAACAACAACAACAACAACACCAACACCAACAGCAACAGCAACAGCACCAGCACCAGCACCAGCAGCAGCAGCAGCAGCAGCAACAGCAACAGCAACAGCAACAGCAACAGCAACATTACCAACAGCAACAACAACAACAACGACAACGACAACGACAACGACAACAACAGCAACAACAACGACAACAATCAACAACGACAACAATCAACAACGACAACAACAACAACAACGAACGACAACGACAACGACAACAACAACAACAACGACGACGACGACGACGACAACCACCACAACCACAACAACAACAACAACAACTACTACTACTACTAATACTACTACTGCTACTACTACTACTACTACCACCACTACCACTACCACTACCACTACCACTACCACTACCACTACCACTACCACGACCACGACCACGACCACGACCACGACCACGACCACGACCACGACCACGACCACCACCACCACCACCACCACCACTACCACTACTACTACTACTACTACTACTCCTACTACCTACTACCTACTACCTACTACCTACTACCTACTACCTACTACCTACTACCTACTACCTACTACCTACTACCTACTACCTACTACCTACTACCTACTACCTACGACCTACGACCTACGACCTACGACCTACTACCTACTACCTACGACCTACTACCTACTACCTACTACCTACTACCTACTACCTACTACCTACTACCTACTACCTACTACCTACTACCTACTACCTACTACCTACTACTACTACTCCTACTACCTACTACTACTACTCCTACTACCTACTACTACTACTACTACTAATACTACTACTACTACTACTACTGCTGCTGCTGCTGCTGCTACTGCTACTGCTACTACTACTACTACTACCACTACCACTACCTACTACTACTACTACTACTACTACTACTACTACTACTACTACTACTACCTACTACTACTACTACCACCACCACTACCTACTACTACTACTACTACTACCACTACTACTACCTACTACTACTACTACTACTACTACTACTACTACTACTACTACTACTACCTACTACTACTACTACTACCACCACTACTACTACTATTACCATTACTACTACTATTACAACTGCGCTTATTCTAGTAGCTTGATGGCTTAATAGCTTATTCTAACAGCTTAAAAGCTTCATCGCTTTTTCCAATGAAGCTTAATGGCCTTTTCGAGGAGCTGAATAGCTTAGTCGCTTGTTCTAAAAGCTTAATGGCGTAATAGCTTATTCTAATAGCTTAATAACTTAATTGCTTATTTTAATAGCTTAATAACTTAATTGCTTATTCTAATAGCTTAATAACTTAATTGCTTATTCTAATAGCTAAATCGCTTCGTCGCTTCTAGTAGCTTAATGAATAGCTTAATCGCTTATTGTAGTAGCTTAATCGCTTGTTCTAATAGCTTAATCGAGGAGTTGATTATTCAAATAGCACAATAGCTTGATCGCTTAATCGATTGTTCTAATTCTAATAGCTTAATGGCTTAATAGCCTATTCCAATAGCTTAATCGCTTAATCGCTTATTCTCATAGCTTAAAGGCATTATAGCTTATTCTAGAAGCTTAATGGCTTAATAGCTTCCACCACCACGACCACCACCACCACGACTGCTGCTGCTACTACTACTACTTCTGAATTTGCTGTACATTCTGCAGCTGATCCTGCACAGCTTCACTGTTGCCACCATTGCCTGGAGCGCCCCAGGTCACAACTGATCCGTCAACCAAAATTGCTGCAAATGCAGTGTATGTGGACTGGATCTGCCTTGCATTCCTCAGCTGCTCTGTGGCTGCAGAGCTATTGCCACCACATGTCTGGTTGCCCCACGTCAAGACTGAGCCATCTGCCAAAATGGCGGCAAATGCCCCAGAGTTGGCTTGAATGGCATACACATTGCGCAGCTGTGCTTGCACAGCACTGCTGTTACCACCTTC